>JAVLUX010000037.1:23122500-23722500 GCA_032164185.1 Moxostoma hubbsi | reverse complement strand
TGTTACCCGGTGCGTGCCGTGGCGCCATGCTCGTCTCGGGACTCGGGTCTAGAGCCAGTGTTGGAGCGGTCTCATATGCATCGACCCCAGCGGCGCGACCGCCGCGGAGGATGCCATATGCCCCAGGAGCCTCTGGAAAAGTTTTAAGGGGACCGCTGTGCCTGGCCTAAAGGCGGCGAGGCAGTTCAACACTGACTGGGCACGCTCATTGGTGAGACGTGCCGACATTGAGACCGAGTCTAACTCCATCCTGAGAAAAGAGACGCTCTGAACTGGAGTGAGCTGGCTCTTTTCCCAGTTGACCTGAATCCCCAGACGGCTGAGGTGCCTGAGCACCTGGTCTCTGTGGGTGCATAGTAGCTCTCGCGAGAGGACAGAGATAAGCCGAAGGGGAGGACTTTGTACTGATACACCTGGCCCCCGAACGCAAACCGCAGGTAGGGGCGGTGTCGGGGCAGGATGGAAGTACGCGTCCTTCAGGTCTACCGCTGCGAACCAATCTAGATGCCGGACGCAGGTTAAGCGTGAGCATTTTGAACGGGAGTTTGTGCAACACTCGGTTGAGAACTCGCAGGTCCAAGACTGGTCGTAAGCCGCCGCTTTTCTTGGGTACGATGAAGTAAGGGCTGTAGAGACCCTTCTTCATCTCGGTTGGAGGGACAGGCTCTATCGCGTCTTTGGCCAGAAGAGTCGCGATTTCCGCGCGCAGGGAGTGGGCATGTTCGCCGTGTACTGCGAAAAAGCGGACGCCCATGAAGGGGGGCGGGGGCCTGGCAAACTGAATTGCGTAACCGAGTCGGATGGTCCGGGCCAGCCAGCGAGACGGGTTGGGAAGTGAAAGCCACGCGTCCAACCTCTGCGCTAGGGGCACCAAAGGGACGATTAATTTTGACGTACCCGGCGGGGCGGAGCAGGTAGGGCAGCGTTGGGCGGCGACGGGGCGACCCGCGGCTGAGGTGCTGAGACAAGACTCAAAGCACTTACCTTGCTCCGCACACCCGGCAGGGGGCGGGTTAGCGACTGAGGAGGAGGTCCTGGGTAGGCGTCCTCTAGACTCGTCGGAACCGGCCGGCCGGGGGACAGTCGTGGGGCTGAAGACGGGTGGTCCGTGTCCAGGAAGCCAGGACTGTTGATATCTGGGGGCAAAGTGCCGTGAGAACAGCATTTGCGGGCCAGGTGACCCAGAGACAAAAGGAAATATCTCATTACAGAGAATATGAGAATGTGAAAATTAATTCAACAAGAAAAGATTCTCCTCCCAGCCCTCCACCGGGGACGGAGCGGTCTTACCAGCCTCCGGAGCTAACATCTTGGTCCCTGGGTTGAACGTCTACGGACAGCCTGGGAGCCTTCCGGGTCCTCGAAGGGGTCCGTGAGACGGGGGCGTCCATTTCCTGCAGCGTGCTCGACGCTGGGGCTGAGAGCTGGGCCCGGGTTGAGGCGGAGCAGGGTGTTTCACAGCCAAAGGAGGACGCCCGTCGGCGAGCAGACGGGGCATGGCCCATGGCGGCAGGCTTGCGGCGGGGCAGGATGTGTAGTGGCCTCCGTCTGCCTCACCGCTGAGGACTGCTGGGCAGAGTCGTCAACGGTGGCGCCGAATGGACGGAGCTGGGAGACGGGGGTGTGGGAGAAGGTGTGCCTTGTCCGCCTCCCGCATTTCGACCAGGTCCAGTCCACAGGTGCGTTTCTGGACCACAAGGGGTGGCCATCGCCTGTTCGAGTGCCAGCGCTTCTGACCTCCGTGGCCCGGGGGCGCGGTTGGTCATCCAGCGCAGTTCCTGCAGCACATCAAGAACAGGACTACCCAAGGTGCAAGTTTTGAAGTGCCTTGGCCTGGCATTGGTTGCAGGAAGGGCCGTGGCGTGCAGAGTGGAAGCGGTCTGGGACCGTTCCACCGCGAGGGTAGTGAGAGCGGAGGAGCGAAGAAGCCTTGGCTTAGCTCAACTCGTCGTGCACGTCCGGGAAGAAAGGAACGGGGGGGGGCGTGGCTGTGAGCGGCGCACCTGCCCGCGGAACCGATCAAGTAGCCCGGGAAAGCATAGCGGATCTCCGTGCGTCAGGCTCAGGCTGGGCGGCAGACCCGAAGGTGGCGGCCCAGGCGAACGATCAGCATCCGATGCCGCTGTAACGCTCTCCGATGCAGCGGTGATGTCATCCAATTCTGAGGCAAGCAAGCGTGCCGGGGAGGCGGGGGGTTCGAGGGGGTTTACCCGGCGAACAGAGCCCGTCATATTCCCCAAATCGCCTTCATCGCCCGCGGCGCCTGCGCCGATCCCGTAGGAAGAAGGCGGAGCGCGGGGGGCGGCTGAAGTGGCTTTCTTTCATTACAAAAGAAAGCCGTGCGACCGCAATGCTATAACGGCCATGTTCTCACACTGAGAAGATGAACCATTGGAGAGAATACTCATCCCGAGCTCAGACGGAAGCAAACAAGTGTGCCGGGGAGGCTGGAAGTTCGAGGGGATTTACCCGGCGAACAGAGCCCGTCATTGTCCCCAAATCGTGTTCATCGCCCGCGGCGCCTGCGTCAATCCCGTAGGAAGGAGGCGAGGCGCGGGGGGCGGCTGAAACGGCTTTCTCTCATAGAAAGAAAGCCACACGACCGCAATGTTGCCATGGCTATGTTCTCGCACTGAGAACATAAACCATTCATAAAACATTGCTTGCGTGCGATCGCAGCCCAGGCATGCAAGACAGTGTTTTATGACCGAGAGAGGTGGGGAGAAATCACCGCATCCAGAAACTACACAGGGGCGGAAATTACATCTTTATAAAGACGCGTCCTGAAAAGGACGTTCAACGCCGCTGTGTAATGCTCTTTCAGAGAAATAAACTCTTTTATGGAGAGAATCACTCTTTCAACTCTTTTAACTCTGCGCTGTCGAAGCGCCCAGGGGCAAACTGCACGCCGGCAGTGAAGAGAAAAGCCGCTGTAGTGCGCCGTAAATCCAACAGCAAAGCAGAGCGTCAGAGGATCAGAAGCAGGATCAGTTGTGTTACTCGCAGCTGACTACATACACACGACCATCGGCTCCGAAGAAAATTACTGAATGAACGAGCGTATTTCTCTCGCCTTTATATCCGTATCCGGAGGCGGAGTATGCAAATACTGTTCGCCAACTCTCATTGGCCTTTTTTCATAGATCAGAGGTATCTTTCGGCGCTCAAGAGAGACCCCTAGTGTCGCTTCTTCGACACGACGTCGAAGTGAGCGACAGACGGGGAACAGTCAGTTAATGGATTGCGGAGATGTTGCTCTTATCTCTTGATGACAAGAAGATTGTTTACTTGATTACGTTTACGTTACTCTGCTCAGGTAATAACATCTCTTTTGTTTGTTTATTTGTTTGTTCGTTCTGTCCTTCTTTGGTTCTTTCGTTCGCTCTATAATTAGTTCTTTCTGTCTTTTATTTTCTTACTTTTGTTCACTCTTTTGTTTGTTCTTTCTTTCGTTCTTCATTTCTTTCTCATTCTTTCTTTCATTTGTTCTTTCTTTTTCTTTTGTTCACTTTTGTTTGTTCTTTCATTCTTTTTTGTTTGCTCCTTTTTTCATTCATTTGTTCATACTTTTGTGAGCTTGTTCTTTCTTTTTTCTCTTTCATTCTTTCATTTGCTCTTTCGTTCTTCATTTCTTTCTCATTTCTTTCTTTCTGTCTTTTGTTTGTTCTTTCATTCTTTGGTTCATCTGTACTTTCTTTTTCTTTCTTTCGTTCGTTCTTGTCTTTTGTTCTTTTTTGGTTTGTACTTTTGTTCTTTCGTTCTTTCTCTTTCATTCACGCTTGATTTTTTCTTTTGTTCATTTGCACCGTTTCGTTTGTTCTTTCATTCTTTTTTGTTTGCTCCTTTTTTCATTCATTTGTTCATACTTTTCTGAGCTTGTTCTTTCTTTTTCTCTTTCATTCTTTCATTTGCGCTTTCGTTTTTCATTTCTTTCTCATTCTTTCTGTCTTTTGTTCTTTTTTTGGTTCTTTCATTTGCTCTTTCGCTCTCACGTTATTTTGTTTGTTCTTTCTTTTATCTTTGGTTATTTCATTCGTTTGCTCTCTTTCATTCTTCATTTGTTTCTCATTCTTTCTTTCTGTCTTACATTTGTTCTTTTATTTTCTTACTTTTGTTCACTCTTTTGTTTGTTCTTTCTTTTGTTCTTCATTTCTTTCTCATTCTTTCTTTCTGTCTTTCATTTGTTCTTTCATTTTCTTTTGTTCACTTTTGTTTGTTCTTTCATTCTTTCTGTTGTATGTTTGTTTTCTTTTCATTCATTGGTTCATCTGTACTTTTTTTTCTTTCTTTCGTTCGTTCTTGTCTTTTGCTCTTTTTTGGTTCTTTCATTTGCTCTTTCGTCTCATCATTTTGTTTGTTCTTTCTTTTATCTTTGGTTCTTTCGTTCGTTCGCTCTCTTTCATTCTTTGTTTGCTCCTTTTTTTCGTTCATTTGTTCATACTGTTGTGAGCTTGTTCTTTCTTTCTTTCTCATTCTTTCTTTCATTTGCTCTTTCGTTCTTCACTTCTTTCTTTCGTTTGCTCTTTCATTCTCACATTATTTTGTTTGTTCTTTTTATTCTTTGTGTCTTTCGTTCAATTTTTCTTTCTTTCTCTTTCATTCACGCTTGATTTTTTCTTTCGTTCATTTGCTCTGTTTCGTTTGTTCTTTCATTCTTTTTTGTTTGCTCCTTTTTTCATTCATTTGTTCATACTTTTCTGAGCTTGTTCTTTCTTTTTCTCTTTCATTCTTTCGTTTGCTCTTTTGTTCTTCATTTCTTTCTCATTCTTTCTTTCTGTCTTTTGTTTGTTCTTTTATTCTTTCTGTCGTATGTTTGTTTTTTCATTCTTTGGTTCATCTGTACTTTCTTTTTCTTTCTTTCGTTCGTTCTTGTCTTTTGTTCTTTTTTGGTTTGTACTTTTGTTCTTTCGTTCTTTCTCTTTCATTCACTCTTGATTTTTTTCCTTTCGTTCATTTGCTCGGTTTCATTTGTTCTTTCATTCTTTTTTGTTTGCTCCTTTTTCATTCATTTGTTCATACTTTTCTGAGCTTGTTCTTTCTTTCACTTGCTCTTTCATTCTTCATTTGTTTCTCATTCTTTCTTTCTGTCTTACATTTGTTATTTTATTTTCTTTCTTTTGTTTGTTCTTTCTTTCGTTCTTCATTTCTTTCTCATTCTTTCTGTCTTTCATTTTCTTTTGTTCACTTTTGTTTGTTCTTTTATTCTTTCTGTCGTATGTTTGTTTTCTTTTCATTCTTTGGTTCATCTGTACTTTCTTTAGTTCTTTCTTTCATTTACATTGTTTCACGTATTCTTATATGAACTAAGGCTTTAGATAATAACATTATTTTTACATTTAGGTGACAATTTGTTGAGCTAATAATAAAAGTGTCTTTATCACACAGCATGATACTCACTGTCTGGTGCTGAGCAGTCGCTTGCCGTTTCTGCCTTCTCACTGCAAGAAAAACACTTTTTAATGGAGGACACACCATTTTTTCACTAACACAAATTGACTTGTGTATAATTTTAAGTGTTGGAAGCTTGTGAAAAATTTGACTTTTATATACTAATATTATCTCTTTTTTGAAAAGTTTCAGATGTGTTAATGTTACTGTATTGAAATGAACATCAGATTTCTTACGGGCTCTCCGGTCCACGGGTCAAGACACTTTGAACCAGACCAGTCAGACTGGCTATCTGTTTCTCCATTGCCTCCATACGCTCTCTAAAACATGAAATACCATTATACACAAATAACATTACATTAGTAATGAAGTTATTTTAAAATAAACTCCTTAAAAAAACACCTTGGAATAGAATGAATTTCCATGCTGGCCAAGGCTCATTTATTCTGGCTAGTTTTGGTTTATACTTGTTATGTTGGTTACCACTGGTTTGGTCGTGGTCTAACTGATAGACCAGTATGACCAGCATGGTCTTTTTGGTGATGCTGACCATAGTGGTCTTGCTAGTCAAGCTAGTGAAGTTGTGTTAAGCTAGTTAAAGAAATAGTTCACTCAAAAAAAAATGTATTCTGGCATAATTCCTTCAAAATGTATCTGCATATACTTTATATAAGCTTTAGGATGTATTAGTCATTTTAATGTTTTTAGGATTTTACAATTTAGTATATTGTATTTATGTACTCACTCTCATGTGGCTCCAAACCCATACGACTTTCTTTCGTACACACTATGAAGTGTATGAAGTGAAGTCGGAGTAGTGAAGAATTGACTCTCACCTGGTCTCTTCGTTACCAGGTAATGTTGAGCCATAAACTGGTAAGGGCCCTCCGTCTCCTCCATGGCCCCCCAACATACATATCTGCTCCAGCGGCGGCCCCCCAGGACGATTTTTGGGGCTCTCTATGAACACAGTGCCATCTTTACGGAACCCGTGTCTCCTTGGGGACCCACAGCCTGAGTGGCTCCCATACGGGTCCCTGCCGTCAGACAGTTTTTGTGGTGAGGCTGGAGGTAGGGTGCGGAAACCCATAGTAGCATATGGATCAGCATATATGGGTCCTCCGGGCCTGTAGAGTGCGCCCTCGAGCTCACACTGTAATGCGGCAGCAGGGAAGCCACCAAGAGAGCGTACAGAGCCACGACGGTATGCCAGAGCTTGCGGTGATGCCACGCTGAGCCGAGGATCTTGTACGAGTGTGTACGGGTCTGCATATATTGCTTCGTTTTTAAGCAACACCATGCTTTTTGACGATGACGTAACTTCTTCGTCCGGTTTTACGTCACGCCTTTCCAGAATGGCACTGGGGGAGGAGCAATATGCAGGGTGGGGGTGGCCTTGCTGCTGAGGGGCGTGGCTTACGGAGTGGGCGTGGTGCTGGTACTGATAGGGGTGGAGCTGAGGCGACAGATGCGGGCCTGCGTAAGAGGATGGGCGGCCACCCGTGTAGGAAAGGCGAGCTTGCGAGCGCGACGGTGAACCAGATGGAGGCGTGGAAGACGGGAGAGTGTTCAAACGGCGCGTGGGAGATGATTCCCTCGAGGTGTACACCAGCTCTCTCTAGAGGAGTCATAAAGAGTGAGAGAGAGACAGAATGAGAGGAAGGAAGCACATGACATGTGACTAGATAAATTCACCACATCAGACCCGAGCAGGTTTTTGCTGTCATTCACATAGAGGAAAAAGTGAGGATGTAAAGAAAGTGTTCTTTGTCATCTTCATCTTTGTTCTTTGTCATCTTCAAGAATTTTTCTGATTCTCCATCATTTAAATGCTAATATTTTAAAATATCTAAAAATCCTTAAAAAAAAAAGATGCATTCACCTGAGAAGCAAAATATAAGATATTTAGACTCGCTTTTAGAGAATATATATATATATATATATATATATATATATATATATATATATATATATATATATATAAAATACACTCTTAAAGCAAGTCTAAATATCTTATATTTTGCTTCTCAAGTAAATTGTATTTTTTTTTAGACCATTTTAAATGGAAAACAAGACAAAAACACTTGATAACAATAGGATTTTATTCAATTTTATTAGAATTTTTATTTTTTTTAAATTCCCGTTATCTCAGTGAATGTCTTTTAGAGGTATTTTGCCTGATGATTTTGCCCTCTTTATTGTTATTAAGCACATCTGATACAACCTTTTAAGTCGGGACACAAGCCGAATAATCGGTTAAGAGTTAATGATTAATCACTGCAATAATCGCCGAATAGTTGAATAATCGTTCTAATAATCGTTAGCTTAAACGATTATCAAAATAATCATTAGTTGCAGCCCTGTTACATATATACAGTATGTTGTGGATATTGTGATTAATCTCAAGTATAAATGGGACACGTTTGATTGAGGTAATTAACCGGTTTGTAAAGCGGTTCATTTTGCCAGTGCGTAGCTCACACAGCTCAAGTGAGGAAATCGACAATGTACCCGATTATTGGATTTTATGAATAAATTCTTTCTAGATGCTTCTTCTAAAAACGGATGTCTCGTCATATTTTCTTCAACAGTTGTATGTTGTAATTAAAATCGTTTAACTATCATCATGATGCATCTGTTATGTCTTGTCTTCGTTAGTGTTGACGGACACAAAAAACCCTTCGGCAACAAACAATTTTGTCAGTAATTTTGTTGACGAGATTAACACTGCCTCTGCCATGGCTCTCAAATCTCATCAGTCAATATTGAAATATGCAGCATTCCCATCGGTTCCTCTCCCAAAGCCATTGTATTTCTTCCAAAGACTTGGAATATATCAAATGAGTCATATTGACCACTTTATGGTGTTTTTTGTCACCCCAAACATTCTGCCTACCTCCTTTTGTGTTCTACAGAAGCAAACAAGTCATGCAAGTTTGGAACAACATGAGTAAATGTAAATGATGGCAGAATTATACTTTTGGTTGAACAATCCCTTTAAAGTGCATACACTCACCCGCAGGTCTCCGTTGGTAAAGTGTCCATGGTGTACGGGGTGGGGTGTGTGTTGTGTGTTATAGTGTGGGTCTCGTATTGGGGCATCTCTGCAGTAAATTTTAATGAGACATCGGTCGTGGATGTCACGAGGGTCCTCCAGCTCGTAAAAGATGTTGCGTGCCTCGTCTTTGATGAGAAAAGCCGTGCTGGGTGAACGCAGCACGCCCATCGTCAGCTTCTGAGGGAACATGTGAACGATGAGTGCGTGAAGCGTCTCCATGCTGGTCAGCTCATGAGTGATGTGCACCCGACGCGTCTCGTCACCAAACTGCAAAAATAACACCGCTAGAGAGAGACACAGAAAAATATATTTAGTTGAAATCTCTGCAACTCATTTGGCTTAAATGGAAATATATTATTTGCCACATATTGACTAAGAAATGCCTATATTTACCTATATTCAGAATGCAGCATTCTGAGTAAATTCTAGAGACTGTTGTGTGTGAAAATCCCAGAAATACTCAAACCAGCCCGTCTGGCACCAACAATCATGCCACGGTCCAAATCACTGAGATCACATTTTTGTGAACATTAACTGAAGCTCCTGACCCATACCTGCTGCTATGATTTTATGCTCTGCTGCAACACGATTGGCTGATTAGATAATCGCATGGATGATTGTTGGTGTCAGACGGGCTGGTTTGAGTATTTCTGGGATTTTCACACACAACAGTCTCTAGAATTTACTCAGAATGCTGCCAAAAACAAAAAACATCCAATGAGTGGACGTTCTGTGGATGGAAACGCCTTGTTGATGAGAGGTCAACAGAGAATGGTCAGACTGGTTTGAACTGACAAAGTCTTTGATAACTCAGATAACCGCTCTGTACAATTGCGATGAGAAGAATATCATCATATCTGAATGCTATTCTGAGATTCGGGTTGGTATATACACTACCGTTCAAAAGTTTGGGGTCACCCAAACAATTTTGTGTTTTCCTGAAAAGTCACACTTATTCACCACCATACGTTGTGAAATGAATAGAAAATAGAGTCAAGACATTGACAAGGTTAGAAATAATGATTTGTATTTGAAATAAGATTTTTTTTACATCAAACTTTGCTTTCGTCAAAGAATCCTCCATTTGCAGCAATTACAGCATTGCAGACCTTTGGCATTCTAGCTGTTAATTTGTTGAGGTAATCTGGAGAAATTGCACCCCACGCTTCCAGAAGCAGCTCCCACAAGTTGGATTGGTTGGATGGGCACTTCTTGCGTACCATACGGTCAAGCTGCTCCCACAACAGCTCAATGGGGTTCAGATCTGGTGACTGCGCTGGCCACTCCATTACCGATAGAATACCAGCTGCCTGCTTCTGCTCTAAATAGTTCTTGCACAATTTGGAGGTGTGTTTAGGGTCATTGTCCTGTTGTAGGATGAAATTGGCTCCAGTCAAGCGCTGTCCACTGGGTATGGCATGGCGTTGCAAAATGGAGTGATAGCCTTCCTTATTCAGAATCCCTTTTACCCTGTACAAATCTCCCACCTTACCAGCACCAAAGCAACCCCAGACCATTATATTACCTCCACCATGCTTAACAGATGGCGTCAGGCATTCTTCCAGCATCTTTTCATTTGTTCTGCGTCTCACAAACGTTCTTCTTTGTGATTCAAACACCTCAAACTTGGATTCATCTGTCCACAACACTTTTTTCCAGTCTTCCTCTGTCCAATGTCTGTGTTCTTTTGCCCATCTTAATCTTTTTCTTTTATTGGCCAGTCTCAGATATGGCTTTTTCTTTGCCACTCTGCCCTGAAGCCCAGAATCCCGCAGCCGCCTCTTCACTGTACATGTTGACACTGGTGTTTTGCGGGTACTATTTAATGAAGATGCCAGTTGGGGACCTGTGAGGCGTCTGTTTCTCAAACTAGAGACTCTAATGTACTTATCTTCTTGCTCAGTCGTGCAACGCGGCCTCCCACTTCTTTTTCTACTCTGGTTAGAGCCTGTTTGTGCTGTCCTCTGAAGGGAGTAGTACACACCGTTGTAGGAAATCTTCAATTTCTTAGCAATGTCTCGCATGGAATAGCCTTCATTTCTAAGGACAAGAATAGACTGTCGAGTTTCAGATGAAAGTTCTCTTTTTCTGGCCATTTTGAGCGTTTAATTGACCCCACAAATGTGATGCTCCAGAAACTCAATCTGCTCAAAGGAAGGTCAGTTTTGTAGCTTCTGTAATGACCTAAACTGTTTTCAGATGTGTGAACATGATTGCACAAGGGTTTTCTAATCATCAATTAGCCTTCTGAGCCAATGAGCAAACACATTGTACCATTAGAACACTGGAGTGATAGTTGCTGGAAATGGGCCTCTATACACCTATGTACATATTGCACCAAAAACCAGACATTTGCAGCTAGAATAGTCAATTACCACATTAGCAATGTATAGAGTGTATTTCTTCAAAGTTAAGACTAGTTTAAAGTTGTCTTCATTGAAAAGTACAGTGCTTTTCCTTCAAAAATAAGGACATTTCAATGTGACCCCAAACTTTTGAACGGTAGTGTATATATATATATATTAGGGCTGTCAATTTAACGTGTTCATTCAGTGTGATTCATTTTATAAAAAATAACATGTTAAAAAAATGAACGCAATTAATCACATGCCCCCGGACCGTAATAGGGAAGATTCCTGAGAAATACAAGCTTGTAGTACCACCTGTTTACTCCAGAGGGCAGTAAGTGAAACTTCAGCTGTATGGGCAATGCAAATACAATACAGAACAAAACAACCCTTCAGCAGACAGAACAACACAGACATGCGTTACGTTCTTGTGTTCAAAACACTTGATGGAGCGCAAATTCGAACTAAGGGATCTCAAGCTGTGTTTAATGATTGAGTATTAAACTATATTTAAATTGAAACAGTGAACTAAACATTTTATGTTTATGACGCAACACACTCGAGATGTCTGTCACAGATGTTCATTGAGGGGTCCTTAAACAAGCCCTCATAATAAATAAATCTGCAACTGATTGACAAATTCACTTGTGTAATGGATTGTTGTGAACTGTGTGTCAATGATTGACTTATGATCAATAATATGGTAATAAACAATACATTGTATTCTAAAGCCGCTTTTTGTGTTGTCTAACCAATGATTAACTCATCTGCCATATATATATATTTATTTATAGAGAACTATGTATTATTAATTCATCATTATATATTGAATTATTGTTATATGATAATTAATCGGGACATCATGTAATTAATTTGATTAAAAATGTTAATCGATTGACAGCCCATATATATATATATATATATATATATATATAAAACTCTATTTGCCCCCTGTATTTTATTTTCAAATACATTTTTACATATCTGAGGGCCATTTAAAAATAAACCATGTCTCATCCGTTGACTTCAATTTAGTCAATTAAATAATACACAATTTGAAGTTTGAGGATGTATTATCTCACACCCTAAAATTAAACTCATATTTTATGCCATAATATATATATATATATATATATATATATAAAAATAAAACGTGGACCAGCCTATATCAGCTGTTATAAATAATTAAAAGCATTAAATGTAATTTAAAAGAAAATATTACAATGGCAGTTTTTTGGCCCATTTTGAATTTCTGGGACATTTTTGTTATTTTTGTTGGCACCTTTGTCCCGAGCCCACCATAATTTCTGACCCTGATCATGGTGGTATTTGTTGCACTGAGTTTAACTGATTTAGATTGAATTAGATTCATTTGATTGTTTAGGTAAAAAAAAACAAAAAAACATTGTAATATATTTTACTGCAATACAGTAATGTGAATCATTGAGAACACTGTAAATAAATAAAACAGTGTATTAAAGTCATGAGTGTGGGAGTGTGCCCCCCTTAATTGTCCTGAATATAACGTCACAATGCAAAAAAACGTAAAGGTACTGAAACAGGTGTAAAATGTGTAGGCCTAACAGGCGTAGGTTTAAAATGGTTGTGTAAAACAAAATTCCAGCGTTTGCGTGCTAAATGACATGCTACAAAATGTACAATACAACCCCTTTAAAAGTGCAACTGGATGTGTCGTACCTGGTGCTCTCAGTTTAGCTTGGCTGGGTGATCGAGCGAGTGGAAGACTCTGTCTGAGTATGTTGGAGCGACTGAAGCCCAGCGGGATCTCAGCATCGGCCATGCTCTCCAAACTCTCTGCAGACGCATAACACACTCGCCCACCCACCTGCTCGCCCAGCGTGTGCTGCTGTACACCCGCAGCGCCGCGAGGAGTCCTCGCCTGGAGGGAGACAGACAGAGCGAGAGAGAGACAGACAGATCATCAGTTTGGGTTGGCAGGGAGGGAATAGTCTCTAATTGCCCATGTGGCAGAATTTGCAGTTTTGCAAGGGTAATAAAACCTCTGTGATGGAAGGCAAAATACAGTGGTATTTTTACAGAGATAAAAAATAAAACATTCTCTATTTTTGCAATGGTAATAACCCAGTCCTGTTTATATAAAAAAATTAAAAAATTCAAGAACACTGTTTAAGGTGTTTACATGACCTAACTCAATATCAAACAGATAAAAACATTACTGGATCTGCATGCTTCGAACTGCATGCAAACGTCACAAAAGTTAAATCACACACCCCCTTACATGAAGGAATATATTTCTACTCACACTAATGTCTGCTGTCTTTAAATCTCAGTAAAGTGCACGCGGATGTCTGATTTGTGCAAGTGCATAACAGAGAAAGGATACTGTCAGACGAATCTTTCTCAGCATTTCTGATTGGCTAAGAAGGTTTGACTGATTTGTAGTCTAGCCAGTCAGACGGTGTTAAGAGATGACTGACGAGACAGATGTTGGCAGCTGTGCCCCTATTTGCCAGATTTCATGGTTATTAACATTGCAGAAATACCATTCCAGTGAGAAATGTAATCAGGGGAATTTACCCCAAACACGAACACACACACACACACACAGTTTCAAACATGCACAATACTCACAAACCAAATAAACTTAACATTTGAGTAAAGCAATGCACTCTATAGACATAAATCTAAATACAAACACCACCTGCATCATTTACTCCCTCATATTGCACTCGCTTTTTCTGTCTCTGCGGGTTAAAGGTTAATCGTTGCACAATGAGTGAATTAACCTCAATTTCCTATAATAAATAAATGAATTGCAATGACGGCATCATGATCTTGCATGTCTATTGACTGGGAAATGTGTGTGTTTATGCAGACAGACAGGACAGCTAGGGAGTGCATTTCACAACAGTTAAATTCTATATTGAATATGTTATACCAGTGAGAGTACTAAATGACAATAATCATTTTTTTGATTAGGTTTTGGATGCATTTCTCAAAACATCTGATACAACAGTGAGCTAGTTTTATATACAAAACCGAAACATATTACTCAACCACGTCTTTATTTGCATTAAAACAAATGTGAGTTGGTCTCGTCCCTGGATGCTGATTGGTCAGAACAGTTCCAGCCATGCTTAGATCCACAATATAGTAACAGCTATGAAACATCGGTTCACCATTTCACTTCACAGCATCCACAACAGGGTTTTTTCTGTTATGTCAGGGACTATAGTGGAAGGATTGCATTTATTGACTTTGCTTCAAGAAATATTCTGGCGTCAATAAAAGTTAAGCTCAGTCGACAGCATTTGTGGCATAATGTTGATACAACCCAAATTAATTTCGACTCGCACTTAAAAACGGTCAATCTGTAAACGTCAATATAGTCACGGTTTCAAAAATACAGCCACGAGATGTGGACAATATGCATGTGAACGTGATAACCTTTTCTGTTTAAAGTTTTAGCCAATTTTACAACTTCATTGCAATTAAAATGTATTGCCATAAACCCTGCAATCCCACCAAAACAATTATTTTACCTCCAAAAATGGTCCCCATTGACTTCCATTATACAGTAACCTCGATTTTTCCTTTTATTAAAGAAAAGGGGGGCGAGTCGAAATTATATTTTGTGTCGATTGATCTTAACTTGTATTAAACCCCAAATAAAATAGTTTTAAAATAGCTTTAATACATTTGTTTCTTTAATATTTTTATCAAAAGCAATTGACAGCATTTGTGGTGAAAAAAAATGACTGACTCGTCCCTCATTTAAAAAAACAAAACAAGAGGAAGCAAAAATCGTTGTTTAAGAAAGGCACTTACGACTTGCTTTATTTTAAAAAATATGAGGTACGAGTTAATTTATTTATTTATTTATTTTGTGGTAATATAAACAAATTCCCACATTGTTTTTATTTATTTTTTAAATGCTGTTGTAATCTTGTTTACAAAAAAATGTTTTTTTAATAATAATTCTATTAATGCTGTCGATTGAGCTTCACTTGTGTTGCACACACACAACAACACTCCTTTAATTTCAATTTATCCAACACACATCCAATGACTAACATGAAACTCTTAAACAACTCTTGACACAAATAAAACAACATATGACACTTGGGGTGCTTTAGTTAAAATAAATGGTGTTGTATGTACAATTCCTCTCAATTGTCTTATCCTCAGATAAGCATTTACATATGAACGTGTCCCTAAAATCAAGGTATTATTGGATATCCCATGTACATAGTTATCTAGTAGGAGTCCCTTAACCCGAGCAGACAGTCTGCATCTTCTGTAACTGTTCCTGGAGTCTCAGTGACTTTAGTGGTTTGTTGTCTGTGACAGGGTCTGCATATGTTTCTGAAATGACAGCTCCATGCAGCGTCACTCCTGTGGGCTCTCTCTATGGTTGAGTGAGTAAAACTCACACTGCAGAGTTGAGAGTCACACATCGGAGCTTGACAACGTAGAGTTTTTCATTGAGGTCCACGTCTTGACTTCTCCCAGGAATACATAGTCACACATCGCACCAGGGAGGAAACCGAGGAAGTCAGCTCATGTAATATTGATCCACCTGTCATATAGATGCTAAACGGTTCACATCGGTCTCAAAGTCTTTTGATCGATTGATTAGGGAAGAAAAACTTGAATCTAGGACGTTAAGTTAGGTAGTGATACACAGTGATGTGGCTGAATGAAAAACACTGGGGTGGTGCATTATGAGCAAATCAAAGAGACATTATAAGAGGAATTTAAAGGTAGGGTACCAACAGGGCTAAACAGCAAGATAAACTACCACAGGACTTCCCTAAACACCTGGAGAAATGTCCTGTTCAATGAGATCTTTGCATGTGGTGTCTACTGGTTGATTTTGAGGCAATATGACCTAATTTTCACATGTGTTTTTAAAATGTTACTACTTTATTTAGATAATGAAAATCCCTGAAAAAAAACACATTTCAAAAATACTTATTTATCATTTTCAGTTTTGTTTAATCAATAAATCAAACTTTTTTCAATTACTGACCAATAAGTCAAAGGATAGCATTTGGGGTAAAAAGCCCCCCTGTTGCAGGGGTTAAAGTCCCTTATTGCACTCACATTAACTCATCCAATCATAATAGAGATTATTTTGTTTATAGAATACTGTAATACAATGTCAAATGTGCTTGAAATTAACAGGTAATGGTACATTTTTTCTTAAGTAATTATTTTGAGTAGGCGTCATCTTAATTTGTCAATGTTGTACAGTTCTTTAAAAAAACAAAAAAACAAAAAAAAAAACCTCTAGGTTACAGTGAGGCGCTTAAAATAGAAGTGAATGGAGCCAATCTTTAAACATTACAATACTTTTACAATACTTTTTTAAAGTATATCCGCGAGACAAACAATATGCATGATAACATGATAAAATCACTAATTAACCTTTTCTGTGTAAAGTTATAGCCAATTTTACAACTTCGTTGGCATCACGGCATAACCGTAAACCCTAATACGACCCAAACAATGATGATATAAACAACTTTACAGCTCAAATTATACATGAGTTTAAACAGAAGAATTAAAGGGTTAGTTCACCCAAAAATGAAAATGATCCCATAATTTACTCACCCTCAAGCCATCCTAGGTGTTCATGACTTTCTTCTTTCAGCCAAACACAATCAGAGTTATATTAAAAAATATCCTGACTCTTCCAAGCTTTATAATGGGAGCGAATGGTACCTTGAAAAAAAAGCCCAAAAAAGCGCATCCATCCATTATTATAGTTTATAAATATGGATATTTTTCTTACAAAAACGCATCGCTTTGCTTCAGAAGGCCTTTATTAACCCCCTGGAGCTGTATGGATTATTTGTTTTGATGGATGAATGCGCTTTTATTTCAAGGTAACATTCACTCCCATTATAAAGCTTGGAAGAGCCAGGATATTTTTTAATATAACTCCGATTGTCAGGGCTGGACTGGGAAGAGATATCGGCCTGGGATTTTACATAGCAACTGGCCCAAAAGTGGTTGAAAATGCCAGTTTGCCAGATTACCAGTTCAGCCCTGCCGATTATGTTTGGCTGAAAGAAGAATGTCATATACACCTAGGACAGCTTGAGGGTCGTAAATGAACTAACCCTTTAAATGTAAGTTAATTTATCAAATGAAAAGTTTCACATTTCTTCCTTTAAACTCTCCAAACATTGTCCACATTCACTTCCATTGTAAGTGCCTCACTGGATTTTTTTTTTGTTTTTTTTGTTTTTTTTGGGAGAAAAGGAGGGGTGAGTCAAAATTATCATTATGCGTTTCCAGATGCCTGAAGCTGTAAAAAGACTTCCAGGTTGTTTTCACTTGTACAGCACATTATTTGTGTCTGGCTCAAAGGCACAATTGAACTGAATATATTATGCTGACCAAATTAGGGGCAAGAGTTTTGAATCATCCATCAACGTCCTTAACCATTCATAAAATGACAACAAAAAGCAAAGTAAATTTAGTCAATTTTGCATTATATAAATCTAGGGATCCTCTTAAAAAAAATTTTGCACAATATCGTTTACAACATTCATGCATCTGATTCCATTTGCAGCCATCTCATTATAACTATTTATTTTATGCTGTTTTGTTTTTTTAGTCATCGTAATGCACTTTATGTTTGATGTTGCTTTTGTTTTGTACCTGAATTTCCCCTTAAAGGTAATTCAAGTAAATTACTTGACATGCATAAACATGCAGAAACACAGATAAACATGCACACACACACATCCAAAAAGATCTCATCTCATATTCACCTTAAAACTCCAGTAATGTGGTTGCTAAGAGATAAAGAGGGTGAGCAGGAAAATGAGAAGTGGAGAGGAGTTAGCACAGAGGGGTGAGAGAGAGAGAGAGAGAGAGAACAGTAATAAGTTAAACCTTTAACCTTATAAAGACACAAGTTTCAGACAGCCTTCCAAGGCTCCATAACATCATGTTTCATGATCTGTCACAAATTCAAGCAAGTTGTAGACACAATGCTTTCGTATTTTTGTCACAGCTGTTGGATTAAACAGTGTACATTATCAATGTTACTATGTTATGAAAGGCAGATTTTTATTGACTGTTTCCTTAAGACAAAGATATTTTTCATGAAAGTCAGGTTGGGGCATGCTTTTTATCGGGGCACGTTGTCACATGTGTTTTAATTGTCATAAATTCATACAATTTATCAATTACATTATTTGATTACAATGTTTGGATATTTTTGTATGTTACCTTTAACAGTCACTTGTTTAACTGCTGGGGCAGGCAGGTTGTCACAAACAGACAACTGGTAAATGGTCTGCTTATATAGCGCCTTTATTAACCATACCGGTTACCAAATTGCTTTACGCTGTGTCCCTGTGTAGCCTGCCATCGGGAGCAACTTGGGGTTCAGTGTCTTGCCCAAGGACACTTCAGCATGTGGAGTCATGTGGGCCAGGAATTGAACCACCAACCCTGCGATTAGCAGCCGACCCGCTCTACCACCTGAGCCACAGCCGCCCCACATTATCAATAACTGTGAAAACAACTTTATTAGCCAGGACTTTAAATGTATAGTTCACCCAAAATGAAAATTCTCTCATTTACTCACTCTCATGCCATCCCAGATTTTTTCTTGCAGAACTCAAAAAAAGATTTTTAGAAGAATATTTCAGCTCTACAGGTCCGTTCAATGCAAGTGAATGGTTGCCAAAACTTTAAAGCTCAAAAAGTACATAAAGGCTGCATAAAAGTAATCCATATGACTCCAGTGGTTAAATCTGTGTCTTCAGAAATGATATGATAGGTGTGGGTGAGAAACAGATCAATATTTCTTCTTCTTTTGTTTTTGGGCGATTCGCATTCTTCGTGCATATCACCTTCTACTGGGCAGGGAGGAGAATTAATAGTCAAAAAAAGACTTTAATATTGATCTCTTTCTCACCTACACCTATCATGTAGCTTCAGAAGACATGGATTAAACCACTGGAGTTGTATAGATTACTTATATGCTGCCTTTATCTGCTTTTGAAGCTTTACCGTTCTGGCCAAAATCCACTTGCATTATATAGACCTACAGAGAGGAGAAATTTTTCTAAAATCTTTGTTTGTGTTCAGAAGAAAGAGAGTCCCTGTAGGGTATGTCCATACAGAAATAAACTTTCAAAAGTAAACCAATACTTAGAAATATTAATTTGAGTGACAAAAAAAGTGACAACTAGCCCCGATTTCAGAAAGAGTGAATGTAAAATTTAAGATGTGCTTCTTTAACGTCTCATTTTGGTTGCATCTCATAACGTAGAAGGCAACCTACCTAGACAGCCTTTTTTTGGGTACATTCAAACAGAACGTCCCAATGTGCTTATACTGCCCAAAAATGCTGTCTAGGTAGGTAGTACATATGTTAGAGACAGCAATTATTTAGCTAATCGCTCAGACCAGCAATTCTGCGAGCAG
Organism: Moxostoma hubbsi; assembly: GCA_032164185.1. Taxonomy (NCBI): domain Eukaryota; kingdom Metazoa; phylum Chordata; class Actinopteri; order Cypriniformes; family Catostomidae; genus Moxostoma; species Moxostoma hubbsi. The sequence goes on along the minus strand of JAVLUX010000037.1, from coordinate 23,703,270 downwards.
CAATGCACTTATCCACATCACATGTACTGTAAATATACACACAAATACACATTAAAACACACAGAGACATACTCTCAACCACAAGGGTTTCAAAATGAGATGAAAAACAAACACACCTTCTACTCTTCCCATCACTCTCCCTCTCTTTTTTTCAACCCCTCTGTCTCTCTCCCATTATTTAAACGTATCTCTCTTGGGCTTGCAAACATAATCTCACAGACAAACTATCTCTCCCTTGATACATCTCTCTCTCTCTCTCTCAGACACTGCGGCAGACCACACCTGCTTCCACACTGGCATGCCATAAAAAACACCTACACAGTTGTTACGATGTCATAGGTTTCCACAACAATCTCATGGCAAACATGAAAATTCAACATGAAATTAAAACTGCTCCGCCGCTGAAATGACTTTCCTTTACGGTTTACGTTATCAAGGACGCCAGGCAATTGATTAATGTGAACTAATATGCATATAGCAATTTAAACATTGTGTTAAGCTACTGTTGTAGGTAATGCATCCTTTGTAAAATCTTGGGAATAGTTAACACAGAAGACTAGTTTACTGCCATTTAACTTAATGTAATAAAGGTTATGGCCATAGAGAGCAACAGTGCCCTCTCACTTTTTCAGCCGTCATGGTTCCAGAAGAGTTCCCATTTAGTACTTCCATAGGGATTTCATAAAAGCCTTCATAAAACAGTTGTAAGCCATGAACCAAACAACCAGCTCCAAGGTGAATCGCAACACAACAAAGTTGCAAAAAGCAAAAAAAATTTTTTTTTAAATACTTTAACATACAAGACTTACCATCTTTAATGAGGGAATGAACTACAATCGCCATTGCAAAGTATGGATTTAAAGTTGTTCATTTTAAGTGTAGAAACAAAAGAGTTTAAGTTTATTGCAAAGTATGCAGATACAAGTAGTTCAAGAGTGTATAGGAGACTAACTCGACGGATTTATTAACAGTGTGTCATGGGAGTGAACGGTCGCTGCAAAGCTCTTTTGGCGCACTTTGTTGCCTGCAGTTCTCTGATTCTCGGCAAATCAACAGTAATTTGGCTATTAAACACGATTTTTAATAAATGTAGCTGAAATAAGGCATACTGAGGGCTTGAAAAGAAGCATATACCATCGATTAACACCCTCGAACCTCGTGGTAGATCTGTCTGTCTGTAAACCTTTATAAGTTATAGTGAAAAATCTAATTTACGAAAGTGATTTTTACTTTCAGAACCAAACTGTTGCACTCTATAGAAGCAAATAGCAAATAACAATAGGGAGACCATATGTCCTCTTTTTTCAGGACCGGGATTTCTAAATTTGCGAAAATGTCCGGAATTCGGATTTAGTTGCATTATGATGTGCATTTGGTCTAATACTTCATTGTGTGTGTGTGCATGTTTGCATTGCTTTAACCCCTCTTTGTAAGTCCCGCCTTCTCGCACATCAATTGGTCGATTATAAGAGGCTTGCAGCAACTATTGGCCAATTCCTGCCTGTCAATCTCTCCGCGAAGGTGCGAAACGCTGTTGTGTTCGGCATCAAACAGATGCTTGACACTGACAGTAACAGCAAATGACAGAAAGAGTGGAAACAATGCCCAAACGAAAGTGCAAATTTACAGAAGATTTGCACAAAAATTCCCATGCTTTCGTCCAGGTCGAGATCCGTGGGAAGCAGAATGTATGACATGTAAAGCTGCACTTGTGTCAGTTGCTAATAAAGGTGCAAGTGATTTAGAAGCACACATTAGCTCTGCCAAGCATAAAGGGTCAGCAAAATATGAAAGTACATCATTTATTTATATATATTAATGTTATGCCAATAGAGTGTCTTTTTCAAAGTATTAAAGTTTGCATTCATAGTAACACTGTTTTGAACCCCATTATACCCCCCCTCAAGCATTACCATAGGAATACATCAAGATGCTCTGGAGGGTGAACTTGACTATCAGTCGCTACGTCCCATTCAAAAAGCTTCCTCAAAATTGTGTGCTGGCGGTGTTTCAGGAAGGGGGTCAGCCCTCCACAATCCAATGCAAACTCACAATCAGCTCTAACTCCATTCTGAGCCACACCCACTTTAATGAAGTCCCGATCGACAGAATAAAATCCAATCTAACAACTCAATTTTTCTTAATCGAATATTCTGTTTCACTGAAATATGTCACAATCTGGACGTAAAATAGTCTGTGAATGCCATTTCATGTTGACTTGAACATCACCCTGCCCGGTCCTTCAATGATTTCCTCTGTCTCTCTTGCCTCATGCCAGCTGGCTATGTGATATCATTGATTTCCCTACATGGGTTGTTACCATGGTAACGGCAGACTCCTCTTTCTCTACCACTCTCTCTCATTCCAGTGGTGCTTTGAGATGGCAAAAGCTGCCAGCTGGGTAAATTTACTGAGCAAATAGAGAAAAGGATGGACCGATGCCAAGGAGGAGAGGAAACTGATCATGAAAGAAAGAGAGTTGCCGAAAAACAGTCTCATTTATTAATAATTGAAGTTTGCAAAAGTTTGCATGTGTATGTGCACATCCTTGAGTAAGCCAGGTGTGCCATTCTTAAAACCAGGTGAAACACAATATACACTGTTCATTTAAGCATAAACTACATGTGATTCACAGAGTTTTTGTTCATTATAAATAAGACTTAGTTATTCCATTTCTAATAATAAAATAAACAGTATTAATAACAGTTCAGCTTAACATATTCCATGCATTTAGAGCTAAAAGTAACATTATGAGTTACAAAAGGCACTTACAATGGAAGTGTGGGGGCCAATTTTTGGGAGGTTTAAAAGGTAAACATTTGAAGCTTATAATTTTATTAAAGGACTTACATGAATTCTTTTGTTAAAGAGCTCTGAAGTTGTTTAAATCATCGTTTTTATGGTCATCATGGCAACAAGGTTGTAAAGTTGAATATAACTTCACATAGATTAGGTTAGTATGCGATTTTATCACACAAGAATCATATTAACACGCATATTGTTGATGTAATATGGCTATCCTTTTGAAACAGTGAGTATTTTAACGTTTACGGATTGGCCCCCATTCACTTCCATTGTAAGTTCCTCTCTGTTACAGAATGTTTATTTTAATTTGTACCTTTTTTATAAGAAAAGAAGGGACAAGTAGAAATACATAAACAACATTATACAACAAATTTGTACTGAAACCGGAATATTCCGGTATATTTTTTAAAATAAATGTGGTTTCAATTAGCTTCAACACATTTAAGTGCAAACATATTGATTCATATGATTCATATTGATCAAAACGTTTGCACAGGATTTTTAGGGAAAAAACATGCATATGCAGGTTTAGTGAATGGGGAAAAGGGAAGGTAAGAGATAATTAGAGGTGAGAGGAAAAAAACTGAAATATATTTCGTGACATGCAGAAAACTAATCAAAGGCTTTGTCAGTATTTTGACATCACAGTATTACTATCTGCAATTTCTATAGACAAATAGAAAACAATACTCGCATAATGCAAATACTGTGTAAATGTCAGGAACAATCTTAAAATAATGTTGTCAACATAGTAAAAACTGAACATACTTTCTAACAACACCTTGCTGCTCAGTGCACATTTTTGCAAACATTTCTGTCTTTGCTCCATCTCTAAAATGACTTTTCTTTTCATCTGACATCACTAACTCCTCCTATTTTTCAACTCCTCTCCTTCAATCACCCAACAAGCTGGAAGACTAGCAGATGTACATCATCACACCATTAGATGGGTAACTCCTAGCCAACCACATGTAAGCCATTGCTTTATAAGTCTGCTCACAATCTCTCACATTGCTGTTTCAGTGTGCTAAAACGGCCACCTCCTCCACCCCACCACCACCTGTTGAGTCCCGTCCTGCACAAACTGCATTCCTGATGACTGAAATCTACATGTTTTTCATGTTGAATATCCTGAATCATTCCAAGAATGTCAAGTTACAAAAGTAAATTGGGTTGTGAACACTACTTCCTGTTAACTATTAGATTGTTAAGTTGTTAATACACATTAAGCTGATTTGAGGAATATATATGTTATGCTAACATTTAAATAGTATTCTACTCACATTAAGAAAACAGGACACATGTAACATTCCTGCAACCAAAATGGATTGGAAACGTATTTTATAACTCTATCCTAGCTGGGGGGATTGGGATACAAAACAGGTTGGATTCAAACCTGCATCTCCCATATGAGCATCAAGGCTCAATATTTTCAAAGCACATGTGCTAGCCACTACAGGCCACCATTTTGACAATTTCTTTAAGCAATCCAGAAGCACACCCACTAAACCACAATGCATAGCACTCTTTCCCCCTCTGCTTAACATATTCCATGCATTTACATACACACATACAAAAGCTACCTGCTGTCGTGCGCAGTTAGTGTTGACCAGCGTGGCAGCGTGCTGTGGAGGGTATTTGTTCCGCTGGTGCTCCACGTCGCCGCCCTTGTGGAGCTTAGCGAAGGCCTCCATGTCGGGGTTTGAAAGGCGGCGGGTGGAGCAGCCCAGAGTGTGATACCGGCGCTGATATTCTGCATCATCCCCACGCAACATCACAAGCAATTTATCTCTCGCGTTTCTCTTCTATCCCTCCTCTATTTCTCACTCGCTTCTCTGACACAAACCTGTAGGGTGAAAGAAGAGATTTGGTTACGTTGGATAGAGACTATTGGGCTGAGTTCCATTTTCTTGCATACTGTCTGTACTAGGGTTCCCTCACTTTTTGATCAATGAATTTCCATGACCATTCCATGATTTTCCAGTCGTTCATGAGAACTCAAATACATCAGATTTTTTGCAATTGCAAAAGGAGCATAACTGGAAAAGTTGTATTTATCATAGAAATGTCCATGGCCTTTTTTGATGTTATATCCATGACTTTTCCAGGCCTGGAAATAAAAATGGTAAAATTCCCAGATATTTCCAGGTTTTCCCTTTCAAATGCAAGATTAGAATTTGTGCGTTCCAAATGAATGTACATTGAATAAATGATTATGATACAATATTTCCAGTATATATATATATATATATATATATATATATATATATATACATACACACACACACACACACACACACACACACACACACACACACACACACACACACACACACACACACACACACACACACACACACACACACACACTCATATCATAGCGGAATAATTCCATTAACTCCTATTATTTCCATTACATATTTTTGGGGCTAATATTGCACACAAATCCATGTGCTGAGAGGGCAGGTTTGCAATGCTTCGGTGAGGTTGTAAAAAAAATAAAATTTGTGTCGCTGCTCAATACTCGAGATCTGCCCTTCTTCATACTTAAAAGTATGCCCATGTGCTTTACCAAAAGTTTCAATCAACTACCATGAAAATAAACTGCCCCTCCTTTTCTTCAAAAAAAAGCTAAATCTGGGTTACAGAGAGGCAATAACATGGAAGTGAATGGGACAATCTTTAAACATTAAAATACTAACCGTTTTAAAAGTATAGCCACAAGACAGAAACAATAAAAATAAAAATTAGACCCATTCGCTTCCATTTTTAAGCGCCTTGTTGTAACCTCGATTTAGCTTTTTTAAAGAAAGGGAGGGAAGAGTCTACACAATTTTTTTTGTGGTAATCAACATCATGCCACAAATCCGGTTGATTGAGCTTAACTTGTACTGAACCTGGAATATTCCTTTAATAGATGTATGTGAATTGGGACACGTGGTTAAATGTGATGTGTGAAACTTTTTTGATGTCAAAATACATTCTACTTTCCCAGTTGATCTCCAATTAATTGTACTTTTTGACATAATATGGTGAATATGGGCAAAGTTAAATGACACATAACCTAACATTACACATTTGAAGAAAGCTTAGGATGTCTTCTACCTTAGTCAAAAGAAAAAATTAAGAAATATTCAATACTGAGAAGTAGAACCTTTGAAGATCCTCTTTTGACCAAATCCCAGAGGTGTTTAAGCAGCAGGGCCTACTGGTAAAGTGGGACAGAGGAAAGATTATTCTCTAGAAAATATATTTGAAATTAATTTTTGTATTTACGTCTACACTTTCACATCATAACACTAAGTGAACTTTTACTTGTTTATAAGTGGTTAACTAGATTTACCTAAAATTTCTGTCAATTTCTTGACAATTGGTTTTCCCTCCAGTGGCCATGAAATGAGTTCTGCCACACAACCCAAAGTAAAATCATCAATTTTAAACCTCAAAAAGATAAAGGGAAAATTGACCCAAACATTTACTCTCTCTTATTTACTCGCCCATATGCCATCCCAGATGTGTGACTTTCTTTCTTCCGCTGAACATAAACAAAGATTTTTAGAAGAGTGTTTCAGCTCTGTAGGTCTGTACATTGCAAGTTAATGGGGTGGAACATTTTGAAGCCCTAAAAAACACATACAGGCAGCATAAAAGTCATCCATGAGACTACAGTGGAAAATCCAGAGGAAAATAAATTGATAGAAGACTTGATAAAAGACACAATGATCAGAGTGAAACCAGAGTGAACATTAGCATCCCATTTACAAGGTGGGCACACACACACACACACACACACACACACACACACACACACACACACACACCGCCGCCTCCACCCATCAAAAACAGCGATCTCGCCTAGGGTGCCAGAATGGTCAAAAACATCTCCGGTTTCTCACGTAACCTTGATTCCCGGAGATGAAAGTAATGAGACTGAAAATCATTTTCCGTGACCTAGATGAAGCCCTTGTATCATAATGCCTATCTTGTGATGTTTGAGCTCCGCCCCTTTAGGCATTTGCTCTATATAAGCGGGCACTCAAACATCCTTTCTTTAGAATTTCTGACTGAGGGACAAGAACGCATTGCTCATTCCTTGAAACTCTGACATAGTAGTGCGGCCAAGTTTTGCAATGACTCATTCCTTTTATCTCAGGGAACCCAGGTTACGTGAGTAACCGGAGACATTCCCAATTGATTCTGTTCACTCGACAGTGCATTTGAACGCTATCACGCCGCACTACGTAGCGTCATGTATCAGGGTAGAAACACTTCGAAGAATGTGTATATGAGGTCACGGCCTTTCAGGCGTTGACTTATATGTCTTCGCGTGTGTATGAAAATGAACAACCCTACATGGTAAAAACAAGATAGAAAGTTAATCTTAATCTGAGGATCTATATGAGTCATATAATACACACAGAATAATTAACCCCTTCATAACCATAGGTAGGGAGGGAGATTTTATTCTATTGGAAGAGCTTGTGACTTATAATGGGTGTAAATTGTATAGCTGCCTACCCAGGCAGCTGTATTAAAATTATAACATGCAGCCCGCCCGAATAAGGAGCTCGGGCTCAGGTGTTGGGTGAAGGAATAGTAGCTCTTTAGACAGAGAGGACTCACAAAGTGATGGACCCTACGTCTAGGTTATAAATCCTCACAAATGTGTTCAGCAAAGACAATCCTGCTGCAAAACATACATCCTGTAGGAATATACCATTTGTTCATGCCCTTGAGGAAGCCATGCCTCTAGATGAATGTGCCTTTATGCCAATAGGGCATCTAATGCCCTGTGACTCATAAGCGAGAGCGATGCATCAACGACCCAGTGAGAGAGCCGGACATGACTTTTGTGCATCCTCCATAACAAACAAAGAGCTGATCTGACAGTCTAAACTGGCGAGTGCACTCCACATACAGTTGAAGTCAAAAGTTTACATACACATTAGCCAAATACATTAAAACTCACAATTCCTGACATTTAATCGTAGAAAACATCCCCTGTCTTAGGTCAGAAAGATCAGTACTTTAATTTAAGAATGTGAAATGTCAGAATAATAGTAGAGAGAATGATATATTCCAGCTTTTATTTCTTTCATCACATTCCCAGTAGGTCAGATGTTTACATACACTTTGTTAGTATTTGGTAGCATTGCCTTTAAATTGTTTAACTTGGGTCAAACATTTTGGGAAGCCTTCCACAAGCTACTCACAATACTGTAAGTGAGAATGCTAATTTTTTCCCATTCCAAACTATAGTTCGCTAATATGAAATCTGTGGAGTGGTTAAAAAAAAAAAAAGTTTTAATGACTTATATCATCCATAAAAAAATGACTAAAACATCCTAAGAAGTATATAAACTTCTGACTTCAACTGTACTTGTGCAATGCTGCAAAGTTGCAGAATAAATGCACTGCTCCTGATTTTTAAAGCCCCAGCCCGAATTCCAGACATGAACGGTCAACCGACAGCAACTGTATATCACCAACCTGTTTTACTGAGGCCAGAGCCAACAACAGTGCAGTTTTTAAAGAGAGCATATGCAACTCAATGTATTCCAATGGGAGGCTCATGAGCGCCCTCAAGCATCAAATTTAATTCTCATGGAACCGCAGTAGGGCGAGAGGTTTTCAAGCACCTCGCTCCTATAAGGAACTTTATGATCAGATCATGTCTGCCTAAGCCTCTGGGCCGTGAATTGCCAATATGGTGGCTACATAGACCTTAAGTGTTGACTAAGTAAGACCTGCATCCAACCGCACTTGAAGAAAGTCCATTATGGACCAATTGACTGGTTCTTTGTTGCGTGAAGAGCACCAATCCGCAAAAGCATACACATTTAGTGCAAAGAGGTGTCTCGTAGACAATGCTTTAGCCTGCAAAATGGCATTCCTTATAGACTGAGCCAGTTCTGGCTCATGCACTGTGCTCCATTCAGGGGCCATATGTGTAGGTTCAACATCTCCAGCTGGGGATGCCAAATCGTGCCCTGCACTTGAGAGAGCAGATCTCTCCTCAGCAGTATTTCCCATGAAAGGCCGCCTAATATCTCCATAATTTCCGGAAACCATGGCTGGTTTGGCCATTTTGCCACAACCAGTAGAACCATTTCCTTGTCCTCTCTAACTTTTCTGATGACAGAGTGGAGGAGACGTACCGGAGGAAAGGCATATTTGCATTTCGTCGGCCACTTGTGGGCCAAGGCATCCACTCCCAGCGGGGCTTGGGACAAGGAGTACCAAAGAGGGCAGTGGGATTTCATTGCAGAGGCAAATAGGTTGACTTCTGCTTTTCCAAACATTTCCCAAATCCTCAGAACCGTCTGAAGATGAAGTCTACATTCCCCCGCCATGTCCGCTCTACAGTTCAGATGGCCCGGAATATACGACGACCGCATAATGCACTGGTGCACACTTTTATGTGCGTTTTACATCACTTGGACGGAATTATATTATATATATTTTGAAAGGATACAACTTTGGATGCTGCGGGAAGCACATAGATGTCTCGCTGAGTGAAGAACGCATTCCTGCGGCAAGGTGGAGCGACTTCTTCATTGGAACACTAGAGACGGCGGGTGTATCATCGCTTCAGGTGCTGGATTCAAGCGCGGAATGTCCTGACGCATCTGCAGGGAATCCCGTCCGCTGATGGGTGTCTGTCAACAGCGAAGGGCGGGCTGAACAAGATGAGACGATGTCAGTCTTGAAGGAAGAAATTCTGAAGAAATTATGTTTGAGTGCTTATATAAGGCAAATGCGTTATGATACAAGGGCTTCAACTTGGTCATGGAAAAGGGATTTTCCCAGTAGTTTGAATGCTATGGGGAAAATCTGTTTTCCATGACCTAGTTGAAGCCCTTGTGTCATAAGGCCAATCTTGGGATTGACAATGATGTTTGAGCTCCGGATTTTCCCCATAGCATTCAAATGCAACGTCGAGTGAATTGAATTGATAGGGAATGGCGCTGTTGTTACACTTACTAATAGCTACCAGAAGAACCCTCCTACCTCTTGTGCTAGATCCCCACACACCAAGTTGCCGTTCAATCTGGTGATGTTATCGAATGAGCCAATTCCTCTGCCACACTTTCGGTTCGGTGTGTATATGTTATAGTGCTCTTGTTTATTTATTTTTTTGTTCATCGGGAATTAGAGAGTGTGAAAGGGCGTGATGAGTCTAAGGGGTGTTGTCTAAGGTTGTTTATAATTCCGTTTGGTGCCACTAGTAGTGCAGAACTTACTCACATCACCTTTAATGAACAAGTTTCGATATACACCTTAAACCCAATAAAAGTAATAGCACATCTTTCCTCTACAAGCACGATTTGAGGTATCATTCATGGCGGAGTTATGCATCAAAGTATAATAATGAGGGTAAGAAAACAGCTTTTCATAAATGAAGCTGTGCTGTTTCAAAAGTAGCATGAACAGTTACATCCACACACACATTTAAACCCTCAGGTCTTCTTACACATTGTAGGATACTGTCACACTGACAGCCCACAAGGAAGGGATAATAGCATGTTAAAAAGAAGAGAGGGGAAGTCAGGGATAAAGATAAGATGGAAAAATGTAGAAACGGAAATTGTATGATGATGTGATAAAGGCTGAACTTGAGGAAACAGGCAGATTGTCATACCTACGCCAGGCAACCCGTTGCTTATCAAAGAATTATAAGCTACATTAAGAGCTCTCAAAATCCAAACACACTTTTGCACATTTTCACATTTTGCATGCTTAAATATCTGCTCTGATGTATCTAGAGGTATAAGTCTGAGTGATGAATTCTAGAGACTTCACTGCACTGTGATTGACCTTTCAAGGGACTGAAGTAGTGTTTGTGTGTAAACCCCCAACCCCCCCGAGCTAACAGACATTTTCGCACCAGAAGGCGAGAAGGTCACAGACCAGCAGTTTGAAGCAAGCACAGACAACTCTATTTCACATTTAATGCTAATTAGAAATCATTTATTCATGACACTGCTTGGAAAGAAACAAACAACTTGGAAGGAGTTGTGTAAACAATAAACCTGTTATAGTCCATGGAGAAGTTCTTATCTATAGTGCCATAGCAGTCAATTTAGCCCAATGACAGATAAACAGAAACACCTCTAACGCATTGTGGGATTCCTAGTGAAGAACTCACTACCCTTGAATCTTGAAGAGCCAAAGCAAACAAACCATGGCAAACAAGTCGCTCTCCTTACATTCTCAGACTACCTATACATTTTAATGTATATGTATGTTAATATTTTTCTAAATACTTTAATGTATTGATCCTTTACTTATAGTTAACTTAAAATCAAATTAATTAGTTTTTAATTCAACTATGTCATTCGCAATGCTTCATGGGATTGTAGTTCATTCCCTCATTAAAGACATTAAGTATACGGTCTTGTACCATTTGGCTTTAAATCAAAGCTTGCAATGTTGTGATTCATATTGGATCTGGCTGGTTTTGAGCATGGCTTAAGAGCACTTTTATGAAGAATTTTATGAAATCTCTAAGAAAAAAAATTAAATGGGAAAAACACTTCCAGAACAAAGATGGCTGAAAAAGTGGATGGGCACTGTTGCGCACTATTGCAAAAAAATGAAGCGGTCTGCCATTGCTTGCTAAATTCCCAGTTCAAACACAGCGACCTTTGTGTTATAGGGGAAATGCTTGTAAAATCCACACATTGGGGTACATTTGGGATTTAGAAGATGTGTACATTTCTGGTCTGAAAATCAAAGATTCAGCAAAGAGATTGAAAAGTGTATTGGTCAATCATGCTATAGAGAAGCGACCAGGGCAGATAGGGAAACAAATCCAGAAATGATATCTAGATGGCCAATCAGTAACATCCCCTCAGCCCATTTTGATAGCAGAGTAAACTAAATTATTGCAATAACCAATCAGCAACTAGCAGGGCTTTCAAATGATCAATCAGAAGCGATCATGGCTCTTTGGCTCTTGGTTAATCATTTCTTAAATAGAGCGAGCCCTTGGCAGACATCTCGTAATCATCTGACCCTTATTTAGTTATTTTCTCCCCTTTTCCACAGTTTGGCATGACCAATTCCTAATGTGCTCCAAATCCTCTTGGTGGCGTAGTGACTCGCCTCAATCCGTGTGGTGGAGGACGAATCTCAGTTGCCTCCGCCTCGGAGACCGTCAACCCGCACATCTTATCACCTACGCTTGTTGAGCATGTTACCACAGAGACATAGTGCGTGTAGAGGCTTCATGCTATTCTCCGCAGCAACCACGCACAACTCCCCACACGCTCCACTGAGAGCGAGAACTACATTATAGTGACCACAAGAAGGTTACCCCATGTGACTCTACCCTCCCTAGCAACCAGGCCAATTTGGTTGCTTAGGAGACCTGGCTGGAGTCACTCAGCACACCCTGGATTTGAACTCGCGACTCCTGCCGTGATAGTCAGTGGTAGTCAGCTACCCAGGCCCCCTTCATCAGACCCTTATTAAACAAGACAAACACTTTTCAGCTAAAGTGAGCACATATCATCTGTCCAAATAGGAGCGTTTGTATGTGAGAGACCAAAGATTGATGTACATCCCAATTTTAACACTCCGCAGACAGACACGTAAAGCCAGTCTGCCATGACAGGTGTCTCGACCTCAGCGCCTCTGAGCAAGTATGAATGACCAGCCTTAAGTGTTGGGGGATTCTGGGAATTCTAGCCCAGGGGAGTCAGTAAAGTGGCCGTGAGGTTAATGACCCTGCATTTAGTGTCAGGATCAGAGATTATGATAGCCGCTTGAACATGAGTTCTGAACAGATGAAAGAAAGGAGAAGAGAGGATGCGTCGCATAAACATTCAGAATGATCTGCTAAATGGCTTGAAACTAGTAGTGATGGGTCAACTTTAAGAGGTGAATGTTGGGAGCCGGCTCGCATATCAGAAGAGCCGGATCTATTAATAAAATGAAAAAATAATAATAATTAAGATATGGATAATCAAAAGATTTAAATGAATAGAATTAACTAATTCAAAGAACGAAAACAGAAATAAAATAATATAGGCCTAAATGCTCAAGTGCACACACATTCGTTCTGACTGTCTGCTCAGACTAACAGCCTCACCTGTTGTTCCTGTCAATCAGACACGCATGAACCAATGATGCGTGAGAGAGGGCGGAGCCAACTTATTATGTTGTTCAGATTGTATTCGTTTTGAATTGTTACATTTATATGCACTGTTTATATACATTAAAAAGTTATACTTTAAATGCACATGTGAAATAGCATTCTTCTTTACATTTATTTCAATTTGTGGGATTCTGCAGTTTTGCAAATTGTTATTTATTTTATTTGATATGGTGCAAGATTCTATTAACAGTACAGTACTAGGCAGTCTGCGTAGGGCAACAATTCCCAAAGGGGGCACCAAAAAGTCCACCGGCTGCCCTTACTCACACACTATACGTTATTCAAGGACCTGAAAGAAGTTACGGTACACTGACGATCGCTTCACGCTCATACTTTAAAAGCAAATGTTTAATAGCATTCTTTTTCATAACAAACCAATGCATTTTTAAATACATTGTGGTTAATGAACATTATGATTTAATTTAATAATTTAATTTGAATTGTTTTAACACCAATTATAATAAAACTATTGCAAACATTGGCAACTAGCTCGCTTTACAGTTAACTTTGCGATACATATGGCATAATTGAAATCACAATTCGATCATGGTTAAAAGTTTAATTAAAGCTCAAAACACACGAAAATTGTTGATTTAAAAGGTTTATTACTTGAACAGTTGGAAATGACCAAAATGCACATATAAATCAAACACCACTGATATCTAAAGTATCGATGCAATAAAGTGAGAAAAAAAATGGCTATATATTTATATGGTATGTGGTTACAAGAACAAAGAACGAAAAACAAAGAAAGGATGCAAAGCAAAGAATGAAGGGAAAAAAAGAAAGAGGATTAAAGATGAACAATGGTCAAGGAAGAAATGAACGACCGATGCAAAGAAAGAAAGAAGGAAGGAAGATCACCACTGATCTAACTGAAATTTTGGAAACCCTCTAAAAATAGATAATGAACCTGACAGGGATTTGGGGAAAATGTGAGGAATCCAAGAGTGTTTGACAGCAACTCATAATGCTGTTACAACATCTGCACCCCAGTGTCTTCACACCCTCAAAAACACCTTTGCTTGTGAATGGCATGACTTTACAACGTGTCATCAATCTTCACTTCTTTGGATTTCCCACAATCACATAAGAAACAATGAGCTAATGAGGTCTCTCATTAGCTCATGAGGAAACATCTTAAACAAATGGAAAACAGTCAAATTGCAATAAACAAAAGTGTATCGACCAATCTTCAATGACCGGTGTTAGTGGTTTTGCCCATTTGTCCACCAGATCGTTTAGAAAAGTAATAGCATGCAGGGAGAGATACGCCCCAAAGTTTAATACCAATCCAAGGGTTTGTTCAAATCTCTGATCTGTATGATCAGCAATTTGAACAGTGATGCTTGTCTAAGCAAAAACCAATAATAAAAGATATTATGATAATTAAGTGATCATATCATACAGGAAACAAGCTTAAATTATTAGTAGGAGCTTTAAATCATGGCTCAGAATAAATTAATTTTGCCACAAGGAAAACCCATATCACATAAATCGGACTGGGTGGACTGAGAATTCACACAAGTAGATTTAAATGAAACACATAATCGGACCCCACATCACTACTTTTTAATTAGTATCACTCTCTCGGTCTCTCTATCTCTGTTTTGGTGTCTCAGCGGAAGCAAGATGCTGTTTAATCTAAAGTGCCCACTGGAGGCTTTCAACGATAAAAGATTGAGGTATGAGACTATTATAGCCATTTCCAGGGTCAGTCCCCTACTGAGGCATACTGCAGACAGTAAGAGGGGGGTGTTTCAAATATATAACTGTAAAGAGATTCATGAAAAGGAGGCGGCGAGAACCAGCTTGACAATGTACATAATATTTTAATATGAAACTGAAACAAAAAGACACACACACACACACACACACACACACACACACACGTCAAACAACTGTCCGTAAATCTCTCTCTCTCTGATGCAATGCAGCTTCCAGTCGGCCTTTATCCCTCTTTGAGGCTTGATTAGCCTGATTAGGGGCCGGGTGTGTAGCACATCACGTCCCGGCCCTGCCCTCCGCCCCGTCTCATTCGTCCCTCATTCGCGGCATGACGTACACCCCCCCCATTTTTTGGCATAAAGTCTGGTCCACATTGCAACTTATTCTGGCCACTTAGACAGGAGAACCAATCACATACTTTACATACTTTACACCAATCACATAGTGCCCAATGCAGACTAACGCAACCAATCACAGTTTTTGTTTTTATGTGCCATTTAGGGGAATGTAAACGTGAAATAGATGACACCACAATAATAAACAAGGGTCCTGAAAATTTCCAAAACATGGAAATGTGTGTAGACCAAGTAATCTAAATTTCTGTTCATAAGTACCCAAGTAATAAACCGTACTGGGTAGATTAATTCTGAATTGCAATCCGATACGGATTACAAATTACATTATCAAAATTGTAATTAGTAATGTAATGTTTTATGGATTACATTTTTTCAAGTAATCTATCCATCCATCCATCCATCTTCAACCGCTTATCCGAAGTCGGGTCGCGGGGGCAGCAGCTCCAGCAGGGGGCCCCAAACTTCCCTATCCCGAGCCACATTAACCAGCTCTGACTGGGGGACCCCGAGGCATTCCCAGGCCAGTGTGGAGATGTAATCTCTCCACCTAGTCCTGGGTCTTCCCCGAGGCCTCCTCCCAGCTGGACGTGCCTGAAACACCTCCCTAGGGAGGCGCCCAGGGGGCATCCTTACCAGATGCCCAAACCACCTCAACTGACTCCTTTCCACGCAAAGGAGCAGCGGCTCTACTCTGAGTTCCTCACGGATGACTGAGCTCCTCACCCTATCTCTAAGGGAGAAGCCCGCCACCCTTCTGAGGAAGCCCATTTCGGCCGCTTGTACTCGCGACCTAGTTCTTTCGGTCATGGCCCAACCTTCATGACTATAGGTGAGGGTAGGAACAAAAATTGACCGGTAGATCGAGAGCTTTGCCTTCCGGCTCAGCTCTCTTTTCATGACAACGGTGCGATAGAGCGAATGCAATACCGCCCCCGCTGCCCCGATTCTCTGGCCAACCTCCCGCTCCATTGTCCCCTCACTCGTGAACAAGACCCCGAGGTACTTGAACTCCTTCACTTGGGGCAATACCTCCTTCCCCAATCTAATCTGATTAATTTTTGATAACCTCTGAGCTAACACTGGTTTGTTAGATTTCACATGCATTTGAGTACAATATTGTACCATTTTGATATAATGTTCCTTAAATGCATTTTAGAAAATTTGAAATCAAAATATGAGAACTGCTATATTTTTTCTCTTACTTGCGTTTTGTCTGTTACTGTGTTAAATAAAAAAAGCAATTAAATGGTAATCAAACAAACACAAAATAAAAATAACAACAGTTTTAACTGAAATGTATGTTTTATCCAAGATAACAGAAAAAGATGGTGTGAATTATTTTTATTTAGAAGAGGAATTTTCTTCAGAAGAACAGAAGCAATTGGTGAAACTAAAACTAACTTTACTAATGCAATCAATTCTGCATTTACATGTGGATTACATAATGAATATGAAATTTGCGAATTATGCGTTTTTGTGTATTTGAGCATTTTGATGCATTTGACAAAAACCTTCCAAAGACAGTGACACGAGGTTATATGACACACCACAGAGTGAAATTATTTTTCAGTTAACATTATATTAAATTTGAGTAAAACAGCCATGTTTACTTATCCTCCTATCTATCTTCAGTACCTAATCAGAGTGATGAATGACCGAAATTCACATGATTTGTGTCGGGCCATCAACGCAATGCTCATGTTTACCGGGCACATTAAAAATATGTATTTGGAGAACAGCAAAAAACTCCTGGAAATTGCTTTAAAGCTATAGTTAACCCAAAACTGATCATTCTCATAAAGTCCTTTTTTACTATAAATTTGCACTTTCACTTCCACATTCTGGTGTGGAAGTGACTTTCACGTTCACATTCTGCCACCTACTGGTTGGGGTTGGTCAAAGGTGGAGATTGGAGAGAGAGAGAGAAAAAAATACTCTGGGTTACAGTGAGGAACTTACAAATGGAAATAAATGGGGACAATCCGTAAACATTAAATACTCCCTAATTCAAAAGTATAGCCACAAGACGTAAACAATATGTGAAGTATAAATGTGATAAAATCGCCAATTTAACACTGAAAACCCCAAAATGACAGTGAAAACGCCGATTTAAACTAAAAGTATAGCTCAAAAAATACACACGTTTTAACAAAATAATGAATTATAAAATTCTAAGCGTCACATTTCTGCATTTAAACCCTCCAAAAATTGCCCCCATTCGATTCCATTGTAAGTGCCTCACTGTAACCCAGATTTTTGCAGGAGTTTTTAAGAAAAGGAGGGACGAGTCTGAATTGTTTTTGTGGTAAACAACATTATACCACAAATGCGGTCTATTGAGCTTGTCTTGTAATTGAACAGAGCATGAAGAGATGTGGAGGATTTACACATGAACACGTGTGTTTGAGGTATTATGCATGAGCATTTACAGTGATGAACACAGTATTTAGAAAAACATGTACAGATCTAGAGCTGTTAAACAGCCAGAGACTTAAAAATATATCCGAAGTATGAACAACGAGTGAAAGAGAGAGAGAAAGGCACACAGTCCGTTTACTGTACAGCACCATGGCTGCAGACATCTTCAAAGGAAACTCTGCCATGATATGAAAACCCATAATCCAAACAGTAATGAGAGAGAGAGAGAGACAGAGTCACTGTGCTGTCTTTACTGACAAGGCGGCAAAGCCTTGTGGGAGGAGAAACTCTAATGTCAGATAATTGTCAGAACAAAACAAAAATAATCAGACAGAACACAGTAAAACGCTTGATAATATAAATAGCCGAGCATCCTCTTCCACACTTATACAAGAATATTTCATCAAGAATATTTAGTGGTGTTTCCAAAGGCAAGCATCCATTAACATTGATCATATTTAGATTTAGGGATTTGAACAAACCAAAGGCTAACCCTAACCCTAAACCAAATTATTAAACGTTTATGCATCACCTCTTCCTCACGTTTGTGCTCGGACGTGATAACTCACATCAGATCATATGGTTTATTGAGGAGAGTTAAGCTACTACTTTTCTGCACAATAAGTCTTACGAGAAACGAAAACGGAAAACCATTTTTCCAACCTCTAGGTGGCGGGATTATGATACTGATTGCTGCTGGAGTCTGGACTGTTGTCTGGTTCTGGTCTACTGGTAAAAATAGCAATTCAGATGAAGAACAACAGCCATTTTAAGTGTTAGTTGGAGTAAAAATGAGTTCAGACTTATCTTGAGTAGTTTTAACTCCAAGTCGTTAATGATATCAATGTAACTAACCTTGGACCATCGCTTCATGTCATCTACCCAACGGGTGAGGCACTGCGCAACTCTGTAAAGGATCAGCACAATGAAGCCACATGTTTTTTTTTTTTTTTATGTGACCATTTATACAAATGGTGGTGGTGTAGTGGCTAGAGCACAGGACTGCTAATCAGAAGGTTGCTGGTTCGATCCCCACAGCCACCACCATTGTGTCCTTGAGTAAGACACTTAACTCCAGGTTGCTCCGGGGGAATTGTTCCTGTAATAAGGGCTCTGTAAGTCGCTTTGGATAAAAGCGTCTGCCAAATGCGTAAATGTAAATTTAATACAATAATCATCACATTATCAGCTCTAAAATATACACCAGTGCAAGTGAAAACACTGGAGACTGGAAAATGAAGACATGCTTCTGTTATGAATTGTGTAACACTTCCAGGAAACAAAGTGGATGGACCAGAATGTCATAGAGAAATGGGGCTTTTTTGTAAGCAACCACCTAGCAACCTAACAACCGCATAGCAACTTGAAAATAACCACTCAGAACACCTTAATAACCACAACGGCATGTGCAAAAAAACAACATGTTAACAACCTTTCAGAACACATTAGCAACAACTCAGAATTCCTTAGCAACTACAAAGCAATGCAATGCCAACCATCTACAATTACAGAGCATCGTGACAAAGCAACACATTTTCTTCAAAAAAATATATAGAAATTACACTTTGTAGAGGTTGGGGGAGAAATAATGATGGATAGATACACAACAGAACCTTCCTCCTTGAAATCTCATAATTTCATGTTACTGCTTTTCAAACAGCATGAGATTTTAACTTTTGAAGCATTCAGCAGTCATAGCACACTGTGGGTTTGAATCTCTGGGGACGCAGGCATAGAGATGATTGGGAAGAATTTGTTTTGTACGGAAAAGCTGCACTGAGATTTGTTAGCGTGGTTAAGGGAGATGCAGTTACATGATTGTCAAGACATACCTGTTGGAAGTAGAACTTAATCATAGCTGCAAGACACAGAAAATGTTAATGATGGTTAAGGGAGGAATGTGTCACAACACTCCCACTGCGTATGGGGCTGCATAGCCACAGAGTGTCCATGATGACCCCTGTCCACCGTCAAAGCACCTACAATAGGTACACGAGCATCAGAACTGGACATTGGAGCAGTGGACGAAGGTCAAGATGGTTAGACGACAAGCCGGTGGAGGTAGTGTGATGCTCTGGGAAATTTTCTGCTAGTAAACCCTGGGTCTGGCCATGCATGTAGACGTCAATTTGATGCCACCTACCTAAACGTCGCTGCAGACCAGGTACACCCCTTCATGGAAATGGTATTCCCTGATGGCAATGGCCTCTTTCAGCAGCATAATGCGCCATGCCACACTGCACACATTGTTCAGGAATGGTTTGAGGAAAATGAGTTCAAGGTGTTGCCCTGGCCTCCAAATTCTCCAGATCTCAATCCGATTGAGCATCTGTGGGATGTGCTTGACCAACAAGTCCGATCGATGGCGGCTCCACCTCGCAACATTCAGGACTTGAAGGATTTGCTGCTAATGTCTTGGTGCCAGATACCACAGGACACCTTGAGTCTATTAGTGTCCAAGCCTCGTCAGGGTGGCACTGTTTTGGCGGTACATGGAGGACCAACAGCATATTAGGCAAGTGGTCATAATGTTTTGATTCATCGGTGTAAATATTATTTGTGAATTTTGAGTAAGTAAAAGAAGTGTTCATTACTCGTAAACCAGATTTTCACCGAGTGAACAGTCATAATCCCTTCAAACTCCTTAGCTCCAATTTAGTATACAGTGTAACGTATACACGTTTTGGATTTTGGTAGGAATAGACGAGTTGCATTGTGTTGCACATGTGTAGTACTGTGTATGCAGCATAGTGTTCTCATTGTTATAGTATCAATTATCGAAATTTCTATATTGCAGCTAATGCATTGCTGTAATCCATCTAACCACAGGCATCATCTGTGCCTGTCTTCCTAATCCATGCAGTCTATAGGGATGCACAGTTACTGAGCCGGTCTCTCTTCTCCTATCAGCCTCTTCCACCCTGTCTCTCCTGGCACTCATTTACTCCATAGCTGACTCCCTCCTCTTCCTCCCTCAGTAGTGAGCGGCTCTCTAATTCCCATTTCTTCAGCAGGACATACACTGTCACCTCAACACAGAAATGGCACTGCAGAGCTCATTCTACTTATAAATGATGGAGAGTTTAAGATCTGTGTTTCTGGTCTGTTTTGTATGTGTGATTTGATTTGATTGTTATAGATGAATCAAGCATGAAGCTGTTCAATTAGTGAAGTATAGATGCATCTATTGAAGTGTGTGTTAAAGAGAGAGAAAGAGTGAAAGAGATAGAAAGGCTTCAGTCAGCAATGGCAAAATCTGAGCATCTCAGCCTAATAACATCACACTGCAGGGACATTTTCTACAAGTCAATGTGTGTATTTTAAATACAAGGCTAAGTGAACTAATCAGAAAGCACAGTTCCTTTATCTCAGGCCTAATACACATTCTGCTTACATGCCAGTCATTCCCTTTCTGTTTTTCTACTCTACTTTTACATTTGTCACACATGAAGACCAGATATAAGAGGAAGGAAGGAAGGAAGGTTGGACAGACGGATGGACGTGAAAAATACAAAATGTAATAAATATAATAAAAGAAGAATTCAAAGACATTACATTATTATGTTAGACGAGTATAGCGTTGTTTAGACATACAGAAAGTGGTTTTAGCAGTCAAAATGTTCTTTGGTTTATTTCTGTACCATTGAACTTAAGTCTATTGAATGTTATATTTATATAGTGCTTTTTCGGACACTACACTCAAAGCGCTTTACACAGTGAGCAGGGGACTCTCCTCAACCACCACCAGTGTGCAGCATCCACTTGGATGACTTGACGGCACCCATAGTGCGTCAGAACGCCCACTACACTCCAGCTGTTGGTGGAGAGGAGAGAGTTGGATGATACAGCCAATTAATGGATAGGAATTACTAGGAGGCCATGATTGATAAAGGGGGAATTTGGCCAGGACACTGTGGTTACTCTTCATGAGATGTGGCCTGGGATTTTTAATTAACATTTACATTTATGCATTTGGCAGACGCTTTTATCCAAAGAGACTTACAGAGCCCTTATTACAGGGGCAATCCCCCCGGAGCAACCTGGAGTTAAGTGTCTTGCTCAAGGACACAATGATGGCGGCTGTGGGGATCGAACCAGCAACCTTCTGATTAACAGTTATGCGCTTTAGCCCACTACACCACCACCACTTAATGAACACAGACAGTCAGGACCTCAGTTTCACATCTCATCCGATGTACGGATTGATTGCCCTGTTACTGGCCTACACCTGTGGTTGCATCTCGTTTCACTGGTTTTCAGCTTCAGTAGCCATAAATGACTATCTCAAGTCAAATGTTGTTTGAAATAAAATAAAAAAAACACATCTCTAGACCCTGTACAGCAGTCTTTGAACAGCTGTCCGTTTGTTGCCTATACAACTGCCCATTGCTCAACCTACAAATACACACACACCTTTCTCCTCAGGGTATCTAAATCTTCATTCAACAGCAGCTTTTAAAGCTTCATTGACAGAGAGACAGGTGCTCATGACATTCCAACAGTAACAGTAGCACAAAAGAAAAATACACCACAAACTATCTTGTCTTATTTCTTATATTTTTCATCATGCAGACAGAACTTTCTTTATCTCAAACAACAAGCACAGACTATCCCATCGAGATGCAAACACTGTAGTGATGACTGAAGCGTTACCATCAGACGGCGTGTGATTCTCAGAGGAATGAGATGTACAACCAACAAAACTGCACAAATTAAACAAGAAAACACTTTGTGCCTCGTGGAGCAGAGCGAGACTTACAAATGCATGTTTTTTTTTTTACAGGTCTTGTGTTACGACAGGCTTCCCTGTGAAAGTAATGTTTAACACGGATCAAGCTACAAAGGAATAGGTTTGGATCTTTTGTGGATCTTAAGATGCTTAAGATTATAATAGCACACTTACACTCAGTAATTGCATTTGATCAAGACTTCCATCAACTTCCTCTTCCACATTGGCATGTATATGGTGAATGATATATCTTAAAGAGCCCACATTATGCTCATTTACTGGTTCATCATTTTATTTTGGGGGTCTACTAGAATAGGTTTACATTAAGATTAAGATTCAACTTCATTGTCAATGTGCAGAGTACAGGTACAGAGCCAATGATATGCAGTTGTTTTCGCATATCCCAACTAAGCTGGGGTCAGAGCGCAGGGTCAGCCATGAAACAGCGCCCCTGGAGCAGATAGGGTCAAGGGCCTTGCTCAAGGGCCCAACAGAGGTATCTTGGCAGTGCTGGGGCTTGAACCCCCGACCTTTGGTCAGTAACCCAGAGCCTCAACCACTGGCCTATGCTTTAATGTTCAAAAAACACATTTTTCTCATACTGAACATTGCTGCAGCACCTCTTTTCACCCTCTGTCTGAAACGCTCCGTTTTAGCTCATGCCTCTTTAAAGCCCAGCTTTCCGAAAAGCCCAGTCTGCTCTGATTGGTCAGCTGGCCCAGTCTGTTGTAATTGGTCAACTGCTTGAGCGTGTGTCGGAAATGTAACGCGCTTTTACCATAAGTGATGTAGCCCTTAGGCAGACATTCTGCAAATGTTTTGCATAGTGACATAACTAAGTCACGGAAGTAATGGCTGGACTGCAAACGAGACGTTTCGGGCAGATCAGGAGCAGTGTTTTCTGTTGGAGAGAGTAACTATGTAACTTTGCAGACCATTTACATGCACAAACAGCTATATTACACACTAAAGGAAAGGTAACATATCAAAAAGCATAATAGAGCCTATTTAAAGATGATTTACTGTAATTGTCTTGGGATGTACCAATACCACTGTGGCAGGGCGGAGGGCGGGGCCGGGTCGTGATGCTACACACCCGGTCCCGTATCAGGCTAATCAAGCCTCCGAGAGGGATAAAGGCCAATGGCAGATGGTGGTGCGAGAGAGAGAGATCATTTACGGACATGTCTGTCATGTGTGTGTTTGTCCTTTCTTTTAAGTTTATCATTAAAATATTATTTATATTGTCACGCCAGTTCTCGCCTCCTCCTTTCCATTGAAATCCTTTACACTGGTGCCGAAACCCGGGAAGGAGGAGGGATACGCCATAGTAGAGTTCTCGCACCACTGTCTGCCATCGGCCTTTATCCCTGGCGGAGGCTTGATTAGCCTGATACGGGACCGGGTGTGTAGCATCACGACCCGGCCCCGCCCTCCGCCCTGCCACAACTACTTTTTTCTCTCCCTATACCAGTGTTTTTTTTTGCAACCGGGTCTCATAGAATAACATTACTAAACCTATATTGTTACAAACTCCTTAAATGTATCTTGGCACTTTCCTGGAGAAATGAACACTAGAGGCACACAACAACAACGTCATTTATTCCGATTCACACAAATGAGATGATTATCAGTTCATAAACGTCAATGTCCTGCCCTGTTCCTCACAATACTACCTTATGACATCAAAACACTTTTACTATAGTTCATGACTTGCTGTAGCTCAACTGATAGAGTGCTACACTTGTGATGTAAAGGACCGGGTACGAGTCCTGAAGAGCATGTGAGTTGACAAGTGAGCTGAAAGTGTCATAGAAGCACCACAAATTGACGTGGTTGCTTTAGTAATACCATTTTTCATCTCACATTTGCCTTTTATGACACTATCAGTTAGGTTTAGGTTTAGTGTTTAGGGTAGGGACGTAGGTTATGTTGATAGAGCATTAAACCTAAAAAAAACAATTTCGGAGTTTGGGAGTATATTTAACTCACACAGTGGACATTTCACCTTGGAACTGCCGTAAACACATGTAATGAACCAAGCAATTTCATTTTGCAAAAAATGTCACCACAGTTGCGTAGTGTTTATCTATACCTTATTATGTGAAACTGATTGGGAGTAACCTTTCATATGTAAAGTGCACATGTAGCCGGTCCTAGTCGCCCTAGTCGGGAGGCGGGTGCGCTAACAAGGAGGCTAAAGGCTACAGCCTCTAGCGTCAGTCGCTAGTGCACCTCTTGAGGTCAGGAGAGTGAGGTTTACACACTGCACAGCTATTTACCAGCTGGCTCCCGTTACACTCACCCCCCTAAACCTCACTCCCATCCGGGTCACGGCACCAAATGTAGCCAGTCCTAGTCGCCCCCCACTCCGAACGGAACTCGAACCGACGTCTCCGGCATGGGAGGCGGGTGCGCTAACAAGGAGGCTAAAGGCTACACTGCACAGCTATCTACCAGCTGGCTCCCGTTACACACAGAGCAATAATTCTTCATTTGATTATACAAACAGATTGAAATAATGTGATTTCCTAAAACACATAAAAAAATAAACATTTATAAAAAAAATGTGTTGACAAATGTGTAGTCAAACTGTTATTGTGACAGGGTGGAGGGGGAGGCCGGGTCGTGATTTTACACACCCGGCCCCTTATCAGGCTAATCAAGCCTTCGAGAGGGATAAAGGCCGACTGCGAGCGATGGTGCGACAGAGAGAGATGTGTGTGTGTTTGTGTCTTTTAGTTTATTCATTAAAACATTTTTTTTATATCGTCAACTGGGGAGAGAGCTTTGTGCTGTGAACATCTTTCAACTCTCTTTGCATACTACATTGAACTTTTATTTCAAAAGATTGCATTACATGATCTTCACATTTATTGTAATTTCTGGCCAAATCCAAACTAATACGTTTTAGTTTTAAAACGGATCGATTTTTCTACGTTTATGCCTCTCATCCACACTAGAATGGCATGTTCGTCCACCGAGAGCAGACACTTTCATAACCACGTACTTTGCAAAACGATGATGTTAGAAAACTGAAAACATGGCCTTATTCGCACAGAAACATCATGTAAATTAAAAAAAAGAAAGCGATATTCAACCACGGCAGAACTGAAATCATCCCGTCCTCACTTCTCATCCATAACCAACAAACTGTCATGCCACCATCAGTCACTGCTCTGTCTTTCAGTCTAAATTGACAAATATTTATGAGAAATTTTAAAATCTTTCGAAATTTCATTTTGGAATTTCAATGATGGCGTAGTCGGCAACCCCATAGAAACATGCTTGCGTATATTCCTTCATTATTATGGTATTAAAGGGTTGACCCACAAAATGGGTCATATGGGTTTGGAACAACATGAGGATGAGTAAATAATGACAGAATTGATTTTAATTAAGTGGGTTACATGTATTTATATAGCACATTTAAAAACAACAACTGTTGACCAAAGTGCTGTACAATTAAACCGGTTAAAATAGAAATAGAGCATTACAAGATATCCCAAAGTAAAGCATACACATGCACATTTTCAGCTGAACTATCCCTTTAACTGTCATGAAGCTTTGAAATGATCAATTGTGATCTGTTTGACACTGCATGGGGCATGAAGGGCAATATACTGTATGATCATTTGGGCGCTTATGCAACTTGCCGTTATTATTTGATTATACGCCAATCTAGTGGTCAGGTTTTATTGCTGCAAGGGATTCTCTGTCGATTCCTTTCATCTGTGCATCCTTTTCTCCATGGCTCAATTCTTGCTACAATCCACCTCCGCTCATTTCATCATGTTGGCATGTCATTTTATTTCCTCAATATCATGTTCCCTTTTCCTTGTTCATCTCTCCTGTCATATCATGTGGATATCACAGCTAGTATGATTCAGTTCTCATGATGATCTCTCCCCACCACATCTGGATGGGTTATTTTGTCCAATTTGTCTCACTTTAATTACCTAGAAATCTACTTGTGCCATCTAAGGCGACTCTCCTATTTACCTGTACAGCTTCCTTATCCTCTTTCAGTCCTGTAGTCTTTTTAAAAACACCTCATTCTGTGCATTCCCAGAACTCTAAAATCTCACTCCAAAACCTTTACAATGTTTGTATGCAGAGGAAAGACTTTTGCCTCTATGATTACTTATCTGTCTCTCTCTCTCACACACACACACACACACACACACACACACACACACACACACACACACACACAAGCAGTCTCACTCTCTCTGCAGTCCAATAAATGATGGAGAGACAATCACCACATCCCATCAGTCCACTATGCACACACTTATAACAGTTCAGAGCACATCATCTCTTGATATAGCTCACATGCATCAAGGATGCATCAAGAGTCCATTACGGTGCATTAAAATCCACAGCAGCCATGCATCAAGACCCACTGTACCCACCAAACAGTCAATGCATCTGTCTCCCTCTCTTTGCCTGTCTGTCTTTCGCTCTGTGAATATTAGAACATAAAAAGTGCCTTGTAAATATTGATTGTTGAAACACAATAAAAACTGGAGCTCCAGTGTAAGGGGGAAGAAACTGTAGCAGCCCATTTCTTAGGCATCCCCTTAAGCAAACCTCACAGTGTCAATACAAGTCAGCTTTTCACAGTGAAACGAGAGCAGATTTGTGACTCCTCTCATCATGTATCAGGCGTTCAATTATGTAGACAAATAAAAGGACAGTCTCAGTGCAACACAACATACCTGCCGAGGCTAGTGCCGTCTGTTCTCCCACCCTCTTTTTAATCTTCTCAGCTGTCTTATGCAGCCTCTTCTTCCATCTTCTCTTCTGTAATATCCATGTTTCTCTCTCTCTTCCACTGTATTCCTATCAGATGCTTGTCTAAAGATGGAATAGTCTGTACCAGCATATGGATGGCCAGCGTGGTGTATGTGAATGTCTGTGTATGTGTGTGCAAGTGTGTGTGAGTGTACAGGTCCGCATGGCACAAACCAAGCTCATCTGATATTCACGTAAACCCCCACACCACCATCAGCCCCCCTCTCCTCTTAAAGGTACAGTGACCCAATACGCCACACATGGGCTGAAGTAGCAGCTTCATGGATTGAACCATAGTGAGAAAAAGAGGGGAGAGTGGAAGGATGGAGGAGGGTGACAACAAGAGAGATAATTGCAGAATAGCTACACTCATGCATATATGAACTATAGGAGCAGATCTGCATGTACAGCTGCAGCATTTATAAATTAAGCCACGAGAGGAAATTAAAATAGAGATGCTGATGAAGGTCACCTCTAATCGATTAATTAATAAAATGACACCTTGTACAAAATTAAATTCTTATATACGTAATTCCAATTATTGTATGTAATATAGCAATAGTATTTGCTATATTATTTGCTAATATTATTATAAATGTAAATGCCAAAGATTATATTTAATATAGCAAGTAAATACATGTGATTTTAAATGAACATATTATAATAAATTATGAAAGATTTAAAATAAAGATTTTCATGACAATATTATAAATGTAATGATAGAAAATCTATTTAATATTTAAAATGACATGTTATTAATTATATATATTTTAACAATGACAATACTATTTTTGTAATACTATTTTAAACGTCATGTCAAATATTGTATATATAATAAATTCAACTTAAAATGACCACATTATAATAAATATTATAATATTTACAATACTATTTTATAATAATATTATGAACCTAATGCTAGTTTGTATTTAATATAGAACGTAAATAAACACATTTTTAATCAATTATATTTACAATACTATTTTTAATATAATATTAATATAAACATTAATAAAATAGTTGAATTTATTCATACAAATATAAACTATTTTAAAAGCTATCTTACATAAACAATTATAAATACATTTTGTAACATACCTTTTATAAATTGATTACTATAAAATATTTATAAAATATTTAAATAAAAAAATTTTTTTTTTAAAAATAAACAAATATATACATACATTTTCCATTTGTAGTTATACAACTATAATATTTAAAATATATCTTAAGGCTATTTTTTTAAATAAATATTAATCAAAATATCATTATTATAATATAATTATACTGATTATTATAATCATGTCAAATAACTGCTTTAAAATAAATAAATAAATAAATAAGATATTTTGACAAAGAAATTGAACTACACTAATCTTCTAAATAGCAATCACATTGTAGTGCAGTATTTTCACTCTAAATTTGATTTGCTGAATTTATTGAAGTGAGAAGGTAAACAGGGGTCACTTTGGACAGACGTCCCACAACTACCTGCAATTTGATCCACTTTCTGTCACACTAAACTCCCAGAGCCATATGTCATTTGAGCTTCAGAAGAGAGACAAACTATTCTATATACCATAGAGGCACATATTATATCAATCTAATATCCTGGATAAATGCAAGAGGTGAAATAGTCTTCATTTTATTATAAAAATAAGAAATATATATTACTTTAATGCAACAGAACTCAAAGCATTGCCCTGTCTGTCGTTATAGATCATAGTTGGTGCCAATCCCATTACAGTAAAGTGTGAAGCTTATTTAATTCGGAAGGAGTGAACAATTAATTAAGAGCAATTACTCTGAATTACTCATTACTCTGTGAGTTAATTGGAACAGATAATCTAATCCTAACCCTGATCTGTCTGAAATAAAATGGATTTGAATGGATTTTGCACACCCAGCATCAATGTATTTTTCTCTGTCGCTCTGCCCCAGTTTCAGGAGTAAACACCACAGACAGAAGACTCTGCAGTATGTGTATTGGAAAGGTATTTTTAAGGGAGATTAAGTTTTTATGTAAGATTGGGGACACTGTACCGCCTTAAATAAATCATACTTCATAAATAACTAAGAAGGGTGACTGATCGGTTGAGTGAGGTAGGTAGTATGGTAAGGTGGAGCTATGGCAAGCTGATTGGTACATAAAGTAAAAATTACACAAAAGGCCAGAAGTCAATGACCCCAAGACTCTAAACTACACAATTAAACAGAATATAAGCATCCTTATAGGCTACTTCAGTGTGAAAAAAGGAAATCATTTTGACTTGTACCTCATTTACAGTAATGCACTTACAATTAAAGTCTATGGGGCAAGATATTCCACAGGATTAAAAAGAAGAAATGTGCAGGGGCCTGTGTAACACAGCAAGTAAAGATGCTGACTACCACACCTGGAGTCGCCAGTTTGAATCCAGGGCATGCTGAGTGACTCCAGCCAGGTCTCCTTAGCAACTAAATTGGCCCGGTTGCTAGGGAGGGTAGAGTCACATGGGGTAACCTCCTCGTGGCTGCTATAAGGTGGTTCTCGCTCTCAGTGGGGCGTGCGGGGAGTTGTGTGTGGATGCTACAGATCATTTATTATACCATGTTGAAAATGCCCATTTTTGGGTGGGAATAAAAATGAGCTGTTTGTGTGTGTGTGTGTGTGTGTGTGTGTGTGTTCAGCTCTATATGTTTGAACTGGAGTCAGACACTAATGAGGGAGAGACACCGTCAGAATAGCGTGAAGCCTCCACACGCGCTAGGTCTCTGCGGTAACGCGCTCAACAAGCAAGTGATAAGATGCGTGGACTGACGGTCTCGAGATTTAGGCGAGTCACTACGCCACCATGAGGACCTAGAGCGCATTAGGAATTGGGCATTCCAAATTGCGAAGAAAAAAAAAGTTTAAATAAATAAATAAAAAGCAGAAATGTGCAGCTTGTATTTTTTTGTTCAAGCTCTTTTATTAATTCTTCCATAAAAATGGGTTAATGTGATCCATTTAACACCTAAATCATCTTTTTAGTGATGGAGCTACTTTTCTGGGCGGATGACCTTTGACTTTTAACAGCTGGTCAGACAACCATATAAAAAGGTTTATTTAACAACAGAATTGCTTGAAAAGGTAAACATAGTTTTGAAAACTTGAATGTTAATGGGTTCCTTCTGATTTTGTGTTAACTGCACATTACATGGTGCATATTAGAGTAAATGCATCGATATTGCATTGTAAACATGCACGATCCACCCTTCATTGACTCACTAATCGCCGTATTTACCCTTATAATATCAGCATAATGTATTATTTATCAACAGCTACTGTGAGGTGATCACCCACTTATATTTGACTACATTACCATCTCATTGAATTATCTGATTCCAAATCACTCAAAGCATATACGTATTTTTTGGCCTGGACCTTAAAGGAATAATCTCCATGGTAACAACACAGAGGAGACCTGGCAACGGATGTATCTGTGATGTCAAGTTAACTGAGACATACAGAAAGACACACACACTTTAGTTATTCCTATTGTGAAGGAGACTTCCCGTTGACTTCTATTGTTTTAAGCCTGTCCTTTAATCAAACCCTCACACAAACATTTGTGTATTTTTAGATTTTCTTCCATGCATTTGTATGTATGTTTATTAAGCTTTTTTGTTGTGGTGACTGTTGGCTGGTCCAGATAAAAGCTGTCTAAATTATAACATGCAGTACACAGCATAAATGAGTCACTCCAAATGAAACATCAGAGTACTCAAGGGGGTATTCAACAGGATAGAAGTGGCAATATGTCATGGACTTGTACACTTGATGTCAAGAAAGATCAGAGCAGTATTTAAAAGTTATGGAGGAATTTATAAGTACCAAAACATTGCATTTACATTACATTTATGGATTTGGCAGATGCTTTTATCCAAAGCGACTTACAGTGCCCTTATTACAGGGACAATCCCCCTGGAGCAACCTGGAGTTAAGTGCCTTACTCAAGGACACAATGGTGGTGGCTGTGGGGATCGAACCAGCAACCTCCTGATTACCAGATTACCAGTTATGTGCATTAGACCACTACACCACCACCACTCATTGCACACTCATTTTTGCAACCCTTTCCTTAAAGGGCACCTATTATGCCCCTTTTCACAAGATGTAATTTAAATCTTTTGTGTGTGTGTGTGTGTGTGTGTGTGTGTGTGTGTGTGTGTGTGTCTTTAAATGTAAATGAGCTGGTGCTTCCCACCCTGTATCCAGAATAGGGCGGAGTTTTGACATCTGTGCTTCAGACTGACAGTGAAAATAGTGGTGTTCAGCTCAATATGTTTGAACCGGAGTCAGACACTGATGAGGGAGAGACACCGTCAGAAGTAACAACTTTGAGAGTGAACCAGGAAGTTTCCGAATTATTATTTGCTACATTTATTTATTTGTTGTAGAGCTTTTTCAGCAGTTTTGCAATGATGGATGAGCAACACACACACACACACACACACACACACACACACACACACAAATACTGTTACAACGTTCGCTATGCGCTATACCAAAACATGTTGAACAATGTTGGCAGTGTCCATCAACAGTCATGGGCGGGGCCTGTAAAAAGTGATGTCACTTTGTACAGTATCTGCGTACGGCTTGTTCTGAGATTTTAAAAAAAGGACTGGGTGGATTTGTATCATTATAGGGTGGTTGTGTACACACACATTTATGTTCAAGCATAATACGTCCCCTTAAAGCAAAGCTGTCTAATTTCATTATTTTACAGATAGTGATAACATATCTTCCAATTTGGTTATTAAGTACATGTTTAATACATGTAAATGTTCTTGGTTAACTAATCTTATTTCCAAATATACATTTACATTCAAAGTTGCATAAGTTAACTACTTAATGCATTATAAACCAATATGAACAATAGTATTTTTTTTTATAAAATAGCATCAACCAAAAGGAATAAATGCTGATAAAAAAATATTTTTATTATAATTGTTAGTTTATAATACAAATAGAACTTTATTGTAAAGAGTAACCAAAAGCTTTTGGACTTTGAGAATTTAATAAAACATTTAATTTATTTCTGAATGAACCACTTTTTCCAAATATCCCCAAAGGGAGGTTTCATCATATTTAGTTAACTTCTAGTAAACACCCGGTAAGGCACAATTAAACCTACTGAAATACATATATTCTCAATTTACTCGCAGCAATAAACAGAAGTTTCCATTACACTCAAACTAAACATAAACACAGCTGATAAATATGGCAAGGCACAAGAAACACTTACAAAATGTAATAAACTTAATGGAAAAACAGTACCAAACAAATGTAAACCTGCTTGCATTATGGTAAACATCTGTAATGATAAATAAGCTGCCATAAATCAATACGTTATATAATATTTGTTCTACATTTTCTATAACTTCTTATGCCAATTCATTTATTCCTATATGACATAAATCATTTACTGACATAGAGGAGCTCTTGGGAAACAGACCTGATAATCTCTAGCTATTCAAAGCATTAGTGTGCCACCTAGAGGTTGAGAAAGGAATGGTAGAAAATGTCTGTACACCTGTGCAAAATAAATAAAAAATTTATCTGGATAATAGGAGGACTAATACAAACAGTTTGTGTAGTTTTAGTTGGAATTATTAAACACCTATACAACCTTTAAAGTTTGATACAAGTGAACGTTTGGATGCACTGAAATATAAGGCCGGCTTATTTGCAATTCTGGGTTGTGGAAAACGGTGGGATGTCCTGACATCCTCAAAACGGTGAACTTTGAAGGTCCGGACACTGGCGCTGGGTCACTTAGAGGACAGCGTTCAAGGACAAAGTTCAAAATTTAGAGTACAATGCAAGTGCAAGGGTGTTTGAGACAAACGGGTAAGATACCACGGTTGATCTGGTGAAACTCCACCAACTGAAGAAGATCTGTGAACAGCGTTACGCCATCGTCCATAGTGTAGTAATGCCCTCCCGTCTGCTCTAACTACAACAAGAAAGAGAGCAACATTTTTCTCATATTTTTAGTAAGCACATGCAGCCATTGAATAGTTTTAACCACTGATAAAGTCACAAACAGGGATCTGTTTACACATCTGATAGAAAACACAACGCGCATGCATTAACACATGCATATGTGCACAACAAGAAACAAACACTCACAGGAATAATGAGGTAGTGTTTCGTCTTCAGCTTATAGCACATGGACAACACAAAGCACTGTGCGTGCAACTGACTGTCACGAATCAAAAACATCCTGGAGAGAGCATTTATAAACAATATAAATACTATGCAATGCAAACGTATAAAAATCCCAAGAAAAACCTGTCATCATTCTTACCCGTCCACCTGACCCTGCTCCTCCAATAGCCTTTGAGCTTCAGTGCGAGACACGCCCCCATGGAACCACGGCTGAATCCGATGAACAGCTGTGAATATACACGTACATAAATGTACAGTTAAAAAATACACAAACAAAAGGACTTGCATGATCGAGTTTATGCTACAACCTTAATGTTGCTTATTAAAATTGAAGATTAAATTATGAATTTAATTTAAATAAAAATTGTAATAACATAATGAATAAATAATTATAAAATGTAATTAATTTAATAAATAAATGAATATAAATCATTTAAATTCTTTCAATTAAATTAGTTATTTAAATGTCATTTTTTTAAAAATGATAAATAATCATTATTTATTTAATTACATAATTACATACATTTATTATTTGATCATTTCGGTAAATATGTATTATTTAAATTATTGTAACATGGCTGGATTAGGAGAGATGTAATCTACTCACGGGAAAGTTGTAATCCATGATTGTTGTTGGGTAAACTGTAGCGTAGTGCCTCTTTTTTCTGAAATACACCATTAAACATTCATTGTATTAACAGTCAATTAAACAATTAAGAATTTTTCAAATTTTAAGTATGAAAATGAACAATGAAAATTCACAATAATGATAAAAGACAATAAAAATCAATTTAAAAAATAGTTTTTATTAATTTGTATCATTTAGACCATCAGAAATTGTATTTCCCTTTGTGGAAAAAAATATTTGTGATGTTAACCTTGATCCCAAAGCGCTGAAGTGCATCTAAAAAAATTATACAGATTTATTTTTATGAATAATTGTTAATATTTGTCATTGCTTTTCATTACATATTGTTCAAATGACATCATCTGGTCTATCAACATCATTGGAATGAAGATCGGATATTTGCACATCATCATCAACATCTTGAAAAGCCTCTCTTCATCTCTTCATTACAGCAGGTATTCACAGCACACTTCACAATGAACACATTTTAAAGTTCATTTCATAGTTTCTCTCGTATACACACCCTCCAGTAGCGTCCCTCCTCCTGTTCGGCATACTGCGCCTCATGTGGGTTCTGAATCACTCGTCCACCGCTCTTCCCCGAAAAATCCATGGCAACCATCGACTCCTCCCGGTCTGTAAACTGAGGATGACACAGCAGAAAACGACGCATGTGATGAAGAAACTAGAGCATGTATGAAGATTAAGAGTAAAATAAAGACAAACTGAGAGCACAGGTCTATAAACTGCATGATAAAGGTGCATGCCTCATGTATACAGTACCTTGGATTCCTGCTGTGATGGTTTTGGAATTCTGGGACTGGACTGGGCGAGCTGGTAATTACACTGGAGTTGTTTCCCATGCTAAAAATATACACATACAGAAATGCACACATGGATTTGTTTTATTTATTGCATGTTTCAGATGCAAACCAGTATGTGCTCAGTGAGTTTGAACGTTCGTATACCTTAAACAGTCTAAAGGCCGTGATCCAGCATGTCCGGCTCTGTTCAGTGTCAGCGCACATCAGCTTCAAATCCTGAGAGCGAAACCTGTCTTTTGAGGCCTAACAACACAAACACAAACATATACTCTTCATTTATGTAGTACAAGTATATAATATAGAAAGCAATATATATAGAAATACATGGATCAATACCGTGACCCTCTTTTTTTTTCATATACAATCAAAATGCAATTCACATAAAACAATTACTTGAATACACTCCTAATTTGATGAACAACTTTTGAAAAAAAGTTGCTTATCATTTTGTGCCCCTGTTCAGCCAGTCATGGCACGTTTGGCATAATGCATTGGCCCGTTTCAGCTTATCGCCACCCATTCTGCCACGTTTCGCAGCCGGCCCACCATGAAAAGTCCCGTTTTTCCCTATGGCATCGACATGTTTCCATTGATCATGATAGAAATATTGTGTGTGTGTATGTGTGTGGGGGGTGGGGGGGGGGTATACTTACCTATTGGGGGGTTACCTCCACCCCATCCCCCCTGGAAACTACACCCCAGTCAGTAGCCTACCAGTAAGATCTCATGTGCATGCATGCCTCTAATATCTGTCCCTCATGTCCATATCAGACACTCTGATAAGTTCTTGTGCATGTTCATGCATTCATTTTGTATTTTTTTTCGATCGTGTTCACAAACTGTCAAAAACATGAAAAGGCTCTCGTTTTTGCACTTATCTACACCACTGTAAAAAATTACAATTAAAAATTCTGCACAGAATTGTCACAGCTCCAGCTGACTATTATTATGCAGCTAAAATACTTTAACTAATTGGATTAATGCCTAAGACCACAGATATGCATAGTGTCATAAATTTATTTAACATCAAAAGCTTAAGAATGAAATTTTTTAAAGAACCAACATACTGGCCCATATCCATATTTAATTAAAAGGTAACTGAAGGACACTTTTTATTAGCACTTATTCTGCAATGTGGACTTAATCATTATAAATGGTTTGCAATGTAGTGGACATCTTCTAATATGCCTCTTGCTGCTGCTGGAGAACGAAAGGGGGAAAAACCGTATCGGTCTCTCTCCTTCTGCCCCTGTGAGCGAGTTTTATCAATTTAATATAGCTGCCAATGTACTGAAAACCATCTTAAATATGCCTCCTGCAGCTTACGCTCTGTCTCTGAAAGGACAGTATGGTGCTTCATATTTGCTGTGAATGACACTGTGCTATTAAGCCACATTCAATTCCAGGGGCGTAGATTCTGGAGGGATGAGGTAACCCCCCATCCCAAAATAATCAAAACAAGCAAGTACGGGGCGCTTGAGTAGCCCAGTGGTAAAGACGCAGGCTACCAGTTCGCTAGTTCAAATCCCATGGCGTGCTGAGTGACTCCAGTCGGATCTCCTAAGCAACCGAATTGGCCCGGTTGCTAGGGAGGGTAGAGTCACATGGGCTAACCTCCTTGTGATCGCTATAATGTGGTTCACTCTTGAAGGAGCACGTAGTGAGTTGTGCGTGGATGAATCCTCCACACATGCTATGTCTCCACGGTAACATGCTCAACAAGCCATGTGATAAGATACGCGGATTGGAGAGTTATCATCCACCCCCCGAATTGAG
Source organism: Moxostoma hubbsi (assembly GCA_032164185.1). Classification (NCBI taxonomy): domain Eukaryota; kingdom Metazoa; phylum Chordata; class Actinopteri; order Cypriniformes; family Catostomidae; genus Moxostoma; species Moxostoma hubbsi. Next base: position 23,666,848 of record JAVLUX010000037.1, on the reverse strand, counting down.
GCGAGTCACTACGCCACCATTAGGACTTAGAGCACATTGGGAATTGGCCATTCCAAATTGGGAGAAAAAGGGGGAAAAAAACCCAAAAAAGCAAGTCCAACCCCCTTCCCCCTAATCTACCCCCCTTGTTCGATTCTCCAACATCGTGTTAATTTAAAAAAAATCTATTAACTAACTTTACACCAACCGGTATCTCCCACCTCGTGCCATGACAACATCCTTGCGTTCCCCCTCCTCCTATCATTCCACTGTTTTAAGTTTGATCTGCCTCTTGTGTCGGGGCAGTTCTTGACACATTTCTCATTTACTGTATCATCTTGGATAACCTTATTTGTCAATGACCCATAAATACATTCTGTACACATTGTAGCGCAGAGTAAGTACAAATTGTGGTCTTACTAATTCTCTATTCCTATTGGTTACCTTAACGCAGAAGACATGCTCGCCTGGTGCTCCATAAAGTTTACGCCCATTGAACACTGTAAACACATTCAAATCCTCCAGATCTGCGATGAACTGAAGGTGCCGAGGCTCCTACAAACATGCAAAACACACATCCAAATGTTACATAACCTTTTAAAAAAGAGCCTTTTTTAAACTATATGAGTGTGTGTTTGTGTGTGCCACCTTTGATTGTCCTTTGGTGGAGCAGTAAAGTCCAGATCGTCGTAAGTAGTAGTAAAGCTTCTTCCAAGATTTTTTTCCACCTTCTCTCACATGGAGATAGCCTTGAATCTCTGGACATGATCCACTCTTTATCATGTTCTTAAATAAAAATAAAAAAAAAGACAGAGGCAGTCAGACATTTACTGTTTTATGCGAGGAAACTGAGAATAATAATAATAATAATAATAATAATAATAATAAAGCTGTTAGTTCTGCATGCTAAATCATTTCATACCTGCGCAAGCTCTGATGACGTCATTCCTTTAGTGACATCAGCACTATCAGAGATCATGTGCTCTGGGAAAAATAGCTGCATCACAGGCACACAAGTAATACATAGAAAAATCCAATTAAAAACTGTAAACATCCCTTAAATAAATAATGGCTAATGTAGCGTAGCCAGACTTTTGGCATAACAATGGCGTGACAATTGGCATAAAGTCTAGTTCACTTTGCAGCTTTTTCTGGCCAAGAACTTCCTACTTAGAAAAGAAGAGACCCTTTGACCGATATGAAAAGCGCAAAATAACAGGGTGGATTTGTCTAAAATAGTTGATCCCACAATAATAAATCACAAATGTGTATAGATTTTGTAATCCAACTCTACATAAACAAATACTGCAAAAATATGACAGAAACCTAAAAATAATTTTGTTTTTAAAACAAAGTATCAGGTGATAACGGAGAAGCTTCGTACCACGGGTTTTTTGAAAAATTCGTACTTGGCGTAGGATTTGCGGAACATCAGCTTTGTGTCGCTCTCTACTGGCCAGGATGACTGTACCTGCACCACAAGCTCATGATCTTCCAAACAGCGCTCTATAAAACACATAAACACACAAATGCACATTAGAATGCAAATGTCACTCACACAAACACACATACAGCTCTTATCTATGTTATCTATTACCTTCAAAGCACATAATAAAGCTTTTGATGTGATCAAAGTACAATTGGCTAGTTTTTCATGTATTTTCCTTTCCAAATTTTAAATGTGACGGTAATACAGTTGAATGAATTATTTTACACTACAATTGCTTAATTGACTGTTTTTGTACTGAAACAGACAGGAAAGCAGAAGCAGTATATTTGAGCTAAAGAACACCATCATGAAATCTTACCCAGACCCAGAGCAGAGTGATGCTCTATGAGAGCCCAGTTCTCCTTGTCTGTACAGTGGGCGACCTGTGCCAGCATATGACACACATCATGTGCTGTCGCCCCCAATGACACCAAGATTGAACGACTGTGCGTACTGTCTCCAAACACTCGAACCACCTACAAACACACATTTATAGATTGTAATATTAGATCTTACATGCACAAAGCATGCAGGCACTCACAAACTAAGATGCACAAAAGCATCTTATTTTGTCTAAGGTCATGAACTCTGTGTCGTTAGCATAGTCTGACATTTTGTTTGCCAAAAATGTGATTTTATGATTATTGCTATTGACAAGACTACCTTAACGCCCTATGTTGTGTTTGTGTAAGTGTGTGTACAAATGTCAGCTTGTTTTCTGCAGAGGCTGGCATGTCACATGCCTGTCACTTATTGTAACTACTTAAGAGTTGATACCGCCACGGGCAACTACCTGTCGTTTTTGTCACATTAATTACTTGCACACATTAAACTAACCATCCATGCTTACATGTGTGCTGCTGTCAGGGGGCGGATCACTCCCGCCGAGAGATCCGGTCAGCACCGGAGAGTGTGTTGGACTGCAGAGCTCTGGGAACGGATTGGGAATCAAAGGTGCAGAAAATGCTCGAAATTCCCCCTTAGGTCGGAAACTAAAATGCAAATGACCAGAAAGTACAACGATTAAAATGTTTTAAAGAAAAACTAAACTAAAGACAACTAGAAATAATAATAAAAAAATAATAAAAACTGCATTTGAAGCTGTAAACTACTAGAAATGTATATAAATTAAACAAGTAGCAAAATGTAAAACAATAATGTGTTTGTATTTTAGGCACATTCATCTAATTTCAAATGATACAATAGGCCCAAGTGTCTCAAGTTACCTGTGTGTGTTTCTGATGGTCAGAGGGAGAGATCGAGGCGTTGACATCTGAAGATTCTGGGACGGAGAACATCCGACTGATACAGAGTATCTTCTGGACATCGGCTCAGGCAATGACCTCCTAAACACTTCCATCTCTGACCTAAAGCCGGTCACCTCAGTTCCTGCTGAGAGAGGAAGAAACGTTGCTTTTGAAAAAGTCAGCACTGAAAAATGATTTGGCCACCTCAGCATATCCTGAAATATGTTCTACTATGAAAGCAAAACCACTCTTGTCACTCCCAGCAATTTGTTTCCCTTCCCAAAATAGATATCTACTCAAGAAACAATCAACAAGTGTAGAACCTGATTTTCAGCCATGAACAATAAGGATAAGCTGAAAATAATGATGTGTGCCAAATCTGCGTGTGTTTCAGTCACACCTTTTGTTATTAATCTTATTCATTCGCCACTGCCAAAGGAAACAAATCTGTTGACTAGACGCTGTCAGATCACAATAGGGGAGAACTTGTGAACCAGGAAGTTGGCACTGAAACTCAACCGCTCACATCTTAAACACACAAACACGCAGAGAGTAGCAAACAAACACACCATCTATACTTGTTGACACATCTCAGGTCTTAGGTTGCTGGTGGGATGAACTGAACATGAGAATAACCCCAAAACAAATGTAGTTCAAATAGCCCAAAGGAGCGAGCAACAATGACACTTAGTATATGAATGTAGACAAATAAATAACACCATAATTTTCTTTTCTCTAACCCTCTATATGTAATTAACTAAGGATCCATCAAATACTTAACATAATTACAGATCTTGTTGTGCACTAGGTGTAAGTCACCATTCACCCGCACGAACACTATTTTGCACCTGTCAAATTAAAAGGATGATGTCACTCTCAGGCAAAAAAAAACTCCATTGTCCCTGAACAAGGCTAAAGGCTCTACTTACATCAAATAACAAAGAAGGCAACCACACAGACCACATTTTCTTGCTGAAAAAGAAAAAAGCATTTTGAGGATTTCTCTGAAACGTGCCTCAGAAGGCAGTGCACTACCTGTCTAGTGATAAGGTTGCTGGTGGGATGAACTGAACATGAGAATAACCCCAAATCTTATGTAGTGACAGTCAAACACTTCAGTCTTTAAAGTGGCACACAAACAGGTTGGAGAAATGACAGCAGGTGAAAGAAGTTGTGCACCTGTTGATCTATGATAATATGTGCTATCGAACAAAGCTCTTTTTCAGTTTGCTTTGAGCATATGTTTAATAATTTATACCTATTTTTAAAAAGAGTATAGTATAGTGTAGTAGAGTAGAGTAGAGTAGAGAGGAGTATAGTATAGTAAATTTAGGTAAAGTAATAAATGCTAGATAAAGGCCCCTGAATTCAGTATATTATAGTATAGTACAGTATAGTACATTCAGGTAAAGAGATAATTGTCAAAAGGTGTATAGTATAGTATAGTAGAGTAGAGAGAAGTATAGTATAGTAAATTTAGGTAAAGAGATAATTGTCAAAAGGTGTATAGTATAGTATAGTATAGTATAGTATAGTATACTAGAGTAGAGAGAAGTATAGTATAGTAAATTTAGGTAAAGTAATAAATGCTAGATAAAGGCCCCTGAATTCATTATATTATAGTATAGTATAGTATAGTACATTCAGGTAAAGAGATAATTGTCAAAGGTTGTATAGTATAGTATAGTAAATTTAGGTAAAGAGATAATTGTCAAAAGGTGTATAGTATAGTATAGTATAGTATAGTATAGTATAGTATAGTATAGTAGAGTAGAGTAGAGTAGAGTAGAGAGAAGTATAGTATAGTAAATTTAGGTAAAGTAATAAATGCTAGATAAAGGCCCCTGAATTCATTATATTATAGTATAGTACAGTATAGTACATTCAGGTAAAGAGATAATTGTCAAAAGGTGTATAGTATAATATTGTATAGTATAATATAGTACAGTATAGTATAGTGTAGTAGAGTAGAGAGGAGTATAGTATAGTAAATTTAGGTAAAGTAATAAAGGCCCCTGAATTCATTATATTATAGTATAGTACAGTATAGTACATTCAGGTAAAGAGATAATTGTCAAAAGGTGTATAGTATAATATTGTATAGTATAATATAGTATAGTATAGTATAGTATAGTGTAGTAGAGTAGAGAGGAGTATAGTATAGTAAATTTAGGTAAAGTAATAAATGCTAGATGGAGGCCCCTGAATTCATTATAGTATAGTATAGTATAGTATAGTATAGTATAGTAAATTTAGGTAAAGAGATAATTGTCAAAAGGTGTATAGTATAGTATAGTATAGTATAGTATAGTATAGTATACTGCCCTACAAAGCAAAAAGGCAGTAACTACACAGAGTGCAGAACTGAGAAAAATGACTTTAAAGTTATCCTGTCAGGGCTTTTTGCAGTTACTGTACAAACGACTACCATTTTTCTCCAAAACGACACCCATTTGAGATAAAATGTTTTATCACATAACAAAGGATGCCTTGAATGTCATGAAAATGATAATAACTCATTTTTGAACAAAAATGCAGTTACTGCCTTTTTGTTTTGTAGGGCAGTATAGTGTATAGTAGAGTAGAGAGGAGTATAGTATAGTAAATTTAGGTAAAGTAATAAATGCTAGATAAAGGCCCCTGAATTCAATATATTATAGTATAGTACAGTATAGTACATTCAGGTAAAGAGATAATTGTCAAAAGGTGTATAGTATAGTATAGTATAGTATAGTATAGTATAGTAGAGAGGAGTATAGTATAGTAAATTTAGGTAAAGTAATAAATGCTAGATGGAGGCCCCTGAATTCATTATAGTATAGTATAGTATAGTATAGTAAATTTAGGTAAAGAGATAATTGTCAAAAGGTGTATAGAATAGTATAGTATAGTATAGTGTATAGTAGAGTAGAGAGGATTATAGTATAGTAAATTTAGGTAAAGTAATAAATGCTAGATAAAGGCCCCTGAATTCAATATATTATAGCATAGTACAGTATAGTACATTCAGGTAAAGAGATAATTGTCAAAAGGTGTATAGTATAGTATAGTAGTATAGTAATAGTAGAGTATAGTATAGTTAATTGTAGTAGAGTAGAGAGGAGTATAGTATAGTCAATTTAGGAAAAGTAATAAACGTTAGATAGAGGCCCCTGAATTCATTATAGTATAGTACATTACAGTACAGTATAGTAAATTCAAGTAAAGTTATAATTGTCAAAAGGTGTATAGTATAGTATAGTATAGTACAGTAAAGTGTAGTAAAGTAGAGAGGAGTATAGTATAGTAAATTTAGGTAAAGTAATAAATGCTAGATAAAGGCCCCTGAATTCATTATATTATAGTATAGTACAGTATAGTACATTCAGGTAAAGAGATAATTGTCAAAAGGTGTATAGTATAATATTGTATAGTATAATATAGTATAGTACAGTAAAGTGTAGTAAAGTAGAGAGGAGTATAGTATAGTAAATTTAGGTAAAGTAATAAATGCTAGATAGAGGCCCTGAATTCATTATAGTATAGTATAGTATAGTATAGTATAGTAAATTTAGGTAAAGAGATAATTGTCAAAAGGTGTACAGTATAGTATAGTATAGTATAGTGTATAGTAGAGTAGAGAGGAGTATAGTATAGTAAATTTAGGTAAAGTAATAAATGCTAGATAAAGGCCCCTGAATTCAATATATTATAGTATAGTACAGTATAGTACATTCAGGTAAAGAGATAATTGTCAAAAGGTGTATAGTATAGTATAGTATAGTAGAGTAGAGTAGAGTAGAGAGGAGTATAGTATAGTAAATTTAGGTAAAGTAATAAATGCTAGATAAAGGCCCCTGAATTCAATATATTATAGTATAGTACAGTATAGTACATTCAGGTAAAGAGATAATTGTCAAAAGGTGTATAGTATAGTATAGTAATAGTAGAGTATAGTATAGTTAATTGTAGTAGAGTAGAGAGGAGTATAGTATAGTCAATTTAGGAAAAGTAATAAACGTTAGATAGAGGCCCCTGAATTCATTATAGTATAGTATAGTATAGTATAGTATAGTATAGTAAATTTAGGTAAAGAGATAATTGTCAAAAGGTGTACAGTATAGTATAGTATAGTATAGTGTATAGTAGAGTAGAGAGGAGTATAGTATAGTAAATTTAGGTAAAGTAATAAATGCTAGATAAAGGCCCCTGAATTCAATATATTATAGTATAGTACAGTATAGTACATTCAGGTAAAGAGATAATTGTCAAAAGGTGTATAGTATAGTATAGTATAGTATAGTATAGTAGAGTAGAGTAGAGTAGAGTAGAGAGGAGTATAGTATAGTAAATTTAGGTAAAGTAATAAATGCTAGATAAAGGCCCCTGAATTCAATATATTATAGTATAGTACAGTATAGTACATTCAGGTAAAGAGATAATTGTCAAAAGGTGTATAGTATAGTATAGTAGTATAGTAATAGTAGAGTATAGTATAGTTAATTGTAGTAGAGTAGAGAGGAGTATAGTATAGTCAATTTAGGAAAAGTAATAAACGTTAGATAGAGGCCCCTGAATTCATTATAGTATAGTATAGTATAGTATAGTATAGTATAGTAAATTTAGGTAAAGAGATAATTGTCAAAAGGTGTATAGTATAGTATAGTGTATAGTAGAGTAGAGAGGAGTATAGTATAGTAAATTTAGGAAAAGTAATAAACGTTAGATAGAGGCCCCTGAATTCATTATAGTATAGTACATTACAGTACAGTATAGTAAATTCAAGTAAAGTTACAATTGTCAAAAGGTGTATAATATAGTACAGTATAGTATAGTATAGTATAGTATAGTGGAGTATAGTATAGTAAATTTAGGTAAAGTAATAAATGCTAGATAGAGGCCCCTGAATTCATTATAGTATAGTATATTACATTCAGGTAAAGTTATAATTGTCAAAAGGTGTATAGTATAGTATAGTACAGTACAGTGTAGTAAAGTAGAGAGGAGTATAGTATAGTAAATTTAGGGTAATAAATGCTAGATGGAGGCCCCTGAACTCATTATAGTATAGTATAGTATAGCCTTGTATTGTTGCAGCTTAGTGTAAAAGATTATAGCTTAATATGTTTTTAGTTTAGTGAAGCCGTGGGGGTGAATTCAGGTAAATTTTTAATCAACCCAATAATTTAGTATAGTATAAAAAATTAAAGTAAAGTGATATTTGTCAAAAGATGTATAGTATAGTATAGTATAGCCTAGTATTGTTGGTAATTAGTGTAGCAGATTATAGCATAATACATTTTTAGTTTAGTGAAGCCGTAGGGTGAATTCAGGTAAATTAGGCCATTTTTTTAAGTTCACCCTATAGTATAGTATAGTATAATATATTTGATTCAGGTAAAGTAATAATTGTCAAAAAAGTGTATAGTATATAGTATAGTCTTGTTGCTACTTAATGTAGCAGATTATGGCATAATTAGTTTAGTGAATCAGTAGGGTGAATTCCGATAAACTTGTTCAATTTTTTAATTCACCATGTTGTATTGTAGTGTTTTTACTGTAATTTTAACCATAATTTACTGTTAAAAGTACATGTACTCTCTTGTTAAACATAAATGTACATTTTTACCACTAATCATTTATTGTCTTTTAAAATATAATACATTTTTTACTTTATATGTTACAGTTAATATTCGTTAATTAATTAACGTTTAATATCTGTAGCATCTTTTACTGTTAAAATTACAGACATTTTTACAGTGTAGAGAACCGACAAAAAAACGATGTGCTGTTAATATAACAAAGTATAAATAACTTTAATAAATGAACTAACACAAAGTACTATTGAATTACATGAATATGGTAGTCATTCAGAATCATATTACCTGCGTTCGTGTTTTCTCGCAGTGAACTTGTAAAAGACTCACCGACATGTAGGCGACCGGTCCAGTCCAGTCTGGTTGTTTTTGCTCTTGGGTATCGGTAGGCTATGGTGACATAAACAGAAATAACTGACTAATTGTTAAGTGTATCCTTAAGCCCAGCAGGCATGAGTAACATCCTCCTCACAAACAACAAACTTCCAGTTGAGTTTCGTTTGACATCACCTCATCATCGGGCGGAGCTAATGCATGCACAGGTGTATATAGGGCGGGTTTAACAAACAGGTAGATGACGAGTTCATTCTAATCTCTGTTCAACAAAAGACCATGCTTTTATTTATATATTATCATGCAGGCTCACCTACTTCTGTGAAAACCTCTTGTCATACTTTCACATTATGATATGACTCGATTTATCTGTTTGTCAATCTATAAAATATATGGTTGGTGACAGTTTTTTTTTTTTTTACAATGTATTGTAGCCTATACTGTAATAATATGCTATATTAAATACTGTATTTAACCCTGTAAAGCCTGAAATATGCATACATGAAAATACTAATAAATATTAGTTCACACTTTAAATATATTTTATAAAAGGTATATGTCAGAATTCTTAAGCTCTGTGATTTATTTTGTTTTAGTGGGCATATTTGATACATGTAATTTCAACATGGTATTTCAATAAAATAATATACGCATTTTTAACCAAGCATAAGTTGCTTATATTCAGCAAATGCAAAATTAAAATATCATTACTGACACTTATTTTATTAAAATATGCTGCCATTTTTTTGCAGAAGTCCGCCACCATTTAAAATAGATCGATATAAACATTGAAACCACCTTTTTTTCACAAATAACCAATAGATGGTGCCATGAACATGTGAAACTTACATGCTACACTTTTTTTTTCTTTTCAGCATAAACAGTGAGACAGGAGCTGTTGTGTGTCATATTTAAAGATAACATCCATCATTCTGGTGAGGAAGTTACTTATATGAATATTAATGACTAATTTATTTATTAGCTTCCATTTATAATAAAGCAAAGCTCACATCAAGTTCTGTTTAAGGCCGTTGTATTTTTAGACTTTAGCCATAAAGTATAGCTTCAAGTATATAAAAATGTCATTTCAATTCAACTTCATTACAATTTATAAATAAAATAAAATTTGGGAACATGCTACTACATACATTTCACCAGTATGCAATAAATAAACAAGAGAGAAACATATAATATTTGACGTTTTTAATTCAAATTAATTTCATATCCAACAGTTTGGTGGGGGGGGGGGGGGGAATGTTCAGCGGTCTGTGATTGTGCTTGTGGTCTGTGTGGCGGCTAGAAACAGGTAGTGTACAGCAGGAAACCAAAGATCTGCCCATAACTCCACAACAAACATTCAGACACATTCACAAATTAAAACATGGATGTGAGAAGCCAAAAATAAAACAGCACAATTTCCAAATGACTCAAAAGAACAGGTGGTGGTTGGGGGAATCTAAACAAATTGATCCTGACCTGATACAGGTTACAATGCATTTTTTTTTCTCTTAAAGACACAGGGCAGATTTTTCCAATTTAAAAAGGATAGTTCACACAAATACGAAAAATCTGTCATAATTTATCACCTTTATGTTGTTCCAAACCAATACAATACTTTCTACCTAGAAGACAAATCGAGGAATTAAGCTGAATGACAGCCTCAGTCACCATTCACTTTCATTGTATGGAAAAAAGATGCAAAGTGAATGGTGACCGAGACGTCTCCCTTTTATGCACCACGGAATAAAGTCATACCGGTTTGAAAAGACATGATGGTGAGTAAAGACTGAAATCATATTCATTTTTTTGGGTGAACTATCCCTTTAAAACATTGTGAATGTGTATGGGTCATGTATTCAGCATGCCCATAACACTGGTGTAGGAGAACATTGGGTTATTGCTGAGAGCAGTTCAAAGTTGAGAACGTGGTTCTATCTTTGCAATGTAAAAACCACGCTTGTGCAGTATGGACCTAGTCATAAAACAGTCTGTGCGGTGGAATGAGAAGGAGAGATGTGTGTATAAAAGGCACGCCAGGGTCATTCTCATACCAAGCAAACACACAGAGAAGCCTTCATGCACACATGAACACAATACATTCTTGCTAACGTGCATACTAAAGATAAACGCTTTACTATGCACTTGTATGAGGCACACAAACACTGTCTGAGTCAGCAATGCCCAAACCTAAAAGAAAGGGGGGCGACAGAGGAGTACTGAGTTCAGTCATGGTCTGGGTCAGTACTGTAGCTGTGTGTCTCACTCACTCAAACACACACACACATCTATCCATTCATACAACAAACATACACACATAGATTTGGAGACTGTAGACAAGCTCATTTCTGATTTTTCAACTGATTGGAGAGCCAGTCCAGCCCCTCGTAGAGTCCGTCTCCACTGGTAGCGCAGGTGGCCTGGATGTACCAGTTACGATGACGGAGGGCATGGAGGCCCAGTTTGTCTGTAATCTCAGCCGCATTCATGGCATTGGGCAGGTCCTGTGGTGGACAGGAAACAAAACCAGATAAAAGTACAATTTCTGATTTGTTTATAACTAATGTTCCGGAGCCAGTGTTCATTTTACACCGTCAATTGACTCAGTGTGACAACGGCTTGAGGCTGCCTACACTGACGTTGTAACCGGTTTATTTTGTGTAGTAGCGCCAGCGCATGCAGCTCGAAATGGAACGGACCGCATCGTTGATAATAATGGGTTCTATGGCTTTTGACGCAATGCGCCACTCGAATCCGATGAAGACATTGTGTCAGTCTTTTGACGTCATGCAATGAAGTGATGATCTGCACTAAGATAATAAACTTCTCTTATTTACATTTTTTTATTCCATACATTTAAGAGAATAGACAGACATTTTGGCACACAGGCCGTCCTCATTGTGCATCTCAAATGACAAATGGATCAACAGACCCAAAAAAAATAAAAGCAGTAATAAACGATGGTGCGTGGTGTAAAAATAACTTGTTTCGTTCATTTTCCTCAGTGATTTCATTGACAAGATTAACACTGATCAGAGCCTGCCTAACTACATACACATTCATCATTTTAAGTCAACCTGAAATGGCATTCACAGCCCATTTTACTTCTATAAAGTGACGTATTTCCAAGTAAAATTGGATATTGACTGAGAAAAACATGTAGGATGCGACTTGATTTTATCCACTGTGAATTGATTGGATTGTGAAAGTTGGCGTTTTGTCCTGTGGAATAACGTGAACTGATCATTTGTCCACAACAAGACCAAGAAATTTAATTAAAAAGTAAATAGGGTCAATTATAATTGTGTTGACTAATGAAAATCAGCAGATGAGACTCCAGTCTATTAAGAAAGGAAGTCATTGAAAACCTGTTTAGACCTCATCATTATTCCATTTTTTTGAAACAGTGCTGGAGAGATTAGCAATAGTTTAAATAAGTCTGCTCCTGAATTTCGAGTGGGTATGTGAGTAAGTTTTAATTACCACCAGTAATGAGTGTTTTAAAGTTATGTTAAAGTATTAGGATTGGGAACCGAGAAGCAGTTCTTATTCAGAATCATATTAACGTGCCATTAACGTGCATTCTTCCAGCGAAACGTACGGATAACCTTACTAAAATGGTCTTCCTGCACTATTATTCAGTGTTGCAACACTGCTACTGAATTTAAAGCGTAAACAAAATGTGATGAGTATAGTCCAATTTCCAGTCAAAATACTTTGAGTTCTTTTTAGTGAATCAAAAACACACAGCACAACGAGTGTTGTCTGATCCCCGAAGGAATGACTCTTTATGAGCCAGCTCTTTTTAGTGATTCAAATAAGACTTATGAATCCATCGGAGAGATGACTGTAACAATCAGACTGAATTCATTAATTCTAGAGCCGTCAATCAATTCAAATTTTTAACTGAATTAATTACATGGTATGCTGGTTAATCCAATTAAATGCAATTATTAGCATTCATAAATATCTGCTGAAAAAGCTCCTACAATAACAATAATTCAATATATGATTAAATAATCATAAATTGTAATTATAAAATGATAATTCGGATCATTAAAATGCATTATTTTAGCAGACAAGTAAAACAAAATTTGGCTTTTTGAATCCAATATATTGTTAATTTCCATTTTACTGAACACAGTCCACAGCCATCCATTTTGCAAATTGTCAATCAGTTTATTATATTATGATTTATTATAAGGGCTTGTCAGACAAACGCTTTTGGTGCATCTCAATTTAATTGAGTCGCATCATAAACATACAGTTTTTAGCTTGCTGTGTGAGATTAACAGAACACATTGTGAGATCCCTGCGTTCAGATTTGCGCTCCATCAAGCGGCGTTTGAACACAAGAACGTGTTCTCATCTTGAGCTGTCTGCTGTTGTTGATAAGTGTTAGCTTTATAAGCTGTGCGTTGTCTATGGAGCTTAAGTTTCCCTTACTGCCCCCTGGAGGAAATAAATGGTCCTTCATGCTTGCATTGTCCTGATGGTAGGAATATGCCTTAATACGGTCTGGGCGGGGAGATGATTAATTGGGCAATTTTTTATATATATATATATATATATATATATATATATATAAAAATTTGCAGTGTATTAATGTGTTAAATCGACAGCGCTAATTAATTCACTCAAAATAAAAAATAACTGTTACTGTATGTGAACTTCAAGCTCAAATGAATGAATATGAAAACATGTAGTTTAAGATGCACTTTATGAGCTCTGCTACATGAGAACTTTAAAAACTTTCATGTAATTAAATATTTAATAAATAAATAAATAAACATTTAAAGCAGTTCACTTTAAAGTTTCAATTTTGTTTATTTGACCCTAATGTCTATCAAATCCACTTAAAAAAAATGCTGGTAAGAATTCTGACTGGCTGGTAAAAAACTATTTCATCTATCAGCCAATGTGCTGGTAGGCTGAAATGTTTATTTCGGACCCTGTAAGTGATGCTCACCTGTTTGTTTGCAAAAACGAGAAGGACGGCGTCACGCAACTCGTCTTCTGCTAACATTCTTGTCAACTCCTCCCTGGCTTCGTTAACTCGTTCCCTGTCGTTACTATCAACTACAAAGATCAGGCCTGCCACAGGGGGGAAAATAAAAGTAAAAAAGTTAAAAATTGTATCAGGAAAATCTGTGTCATCACATCACAAAGTAACATCTCAAAGTCATTCTCCAGCTAAACCGTGATTTCAGAATAAAATCCATGTAAAACTTACAAAAAAACAGCTTTTTCCAGTTACTTTACACTACTCAGGCTTTATTCTGAATATTTGGGCTAAAATAGGATTTGCTGCAGAAACTGCACTTTGCTTTTTGCTTTGGGTAATAAAATGCTAATAAAATAATCAAGCTAATAAAATGTTTCATGTCTGCTTAATTCATCTTCGTGATTAATGAGGACCAAGTCTGCCAATATTAAAAAAAATACAATAAACATTTTAAATAACTGTATATATAAAATAAAAACAATGTACATATAAATAATATAATTTCTCACGTGACATGAATATTTAAAGACTTATTTCCTTTGTATTTAAAAACGAATTACCACATGCATTTATTTTCTCATATATTTATGTATTTATTGACTTCCAAATGTATTTAGGCATGAAAACTTATTTGTCCGTATGGTAATGAGGGGGCATGTTTTCTACTTAATTGGCGTAGCAATCAATCTCAATGTACTAAAGTGAAGTTTGGCAGCCACAGTGACAAATTGTGGTTGAAAAAATTAAATGCGAGTTGCTTTGATTCACAGGTATATTTCACCATTTCTAAATGTATGTCCACACCATGCATACAATTTTGTCAACCACAGTCGTCACTGTACCCTCAAAATCTCAATTGCTAGGCCTAAAGTAGAAAACATGTCCTCTCAGAAATGAATAAATAAGAATGTGGAAATGTATAAATGTGGAAATAAATCCATGTAGAAATTAATAAATGTGGAAATAAAATGTGGAAAATAAATAAATAAGCAAATAAATAATTGTGTAAATACATAAGGAAGTAAAAGTATACTCATATCACATTTGAAAATTTATTTCAATGTACACTTTCTTCACAATCATTTGCAAAAAATTTAATTATGTATTTTTTAATAAGACTTGGTCCTCCATATGTGATTGTTACCATGGCTTCTCATACCTTGAGTGTTCTGGAAGTAGTGTCTCCAAAGCGGTCTGATTTTGTCTTGCCCACCAACATCCCAAACCGTGAAACTGATATTCTTATATTCTACCGTCTCTACGTTAAAACCTGTAACATGAAATAATGATTTTACTGGAAAGACAGCACATTACAAATACATATTAAACAAAAAATACACCAATTACTAACATGAGAAGCAATGCAGAGATAGGAACAAAGGATTTTTGTGCTCTGTGCAACAAGAGCCAAACTGATACAGTCAGACTGACAGTGTGTTTGCATGTGTATTCAGGGCGTGTGTTTAAGATAATCGCACAACCAAAACACTGTGAAAGACAAAAAAAAACAAACAAAAATCAGATGGCGTCCTCAGGCGTACCGATAGTAGGAATAGTGGTAACTATTTCTCCCAGTTTTAGTTTGTACAGGATGGTGGTTTTACCAGCGGCATCAAGACCAACCATGAGAATTCTCATCTCCTTCTTTCCAAACAAACCCTTGAACAGGTTAGTAAAGACATTCCCCATGCTTTTAACTGCAAAGATAAGAGATGAAGAGCTTTTTAACCATTTGAAAAGACAATCATCCAACATATAAAAATCACAACAGGGGATCAATTTCACGGCTTCCAGTGCTTCTAGATTAGGTAGCAAAACAAGATCTTCATACATACATGTTCATGTGATCTATAGAGCTTAACACCTTCATTCATGTCAAAATAAAAACTATCATGATTCTAATCATCTAAAAGGAAGAAATGGGTTTGAAACGGTGACATTAGGAATATTTTTATTTTTTTATATTGTGAATCAAACTCTACAATAATAAACAAGCACCACATCTGTCTTGGACAATGGGATGGACACACAGTGATCTATAGACAGACAGACAAAGACATCTAAGCTTAAAAGCAGAGTAATTTATTTACAAAAACACTAGGAAAAAAAATGTGTGTAACACATTAGGCGACTTCAGTGTTTTCGTGATGAAATGGCTAGTAAAATGAACAAACAATATCAGAAAACACTGGCATGTTTAAACAGACAGGACGTCCAACTTCTATCTATCTTATATATGTATTATAAGTCTAATGAACTTGCAATAACACTTAATTTAAAATCTAAAGAATAACTACAATAAATGCATTTAGTCGTTATTCAAAGCATTAGCTTTGTTTACACTATTAACCATGAAAAATATTAAAAAATGTCTAGAGACGATTTAAATTAAATAAAAAAATAAATTAAAAAAAAATACGTACTAAACGAAGTTTAAGGCTGATCTTCCTCCAATAAACTAATTTATTGACCCAACCATCTTTAGCACATTAGCCGGCTAGCTACACACAAGATAAGAGCAAGCAGCTGGCCCTTTAAATAACGAATTCGTTGACTTATTCAATGACTAATGGTCTTGAAATAAGTTTTATTAAGTGAGCGTGTTCATCATAAAGAAATTAAATAAAATCACCTCTAAACCGGACTTCTCGGGCTTTCTGAGTCCACTGCTATAGCGCACCGCTGTCACTGCAAAATGGCGTATGTCGCAACTCAACGCACCGGCTTGACAGGCTCCGCCCATTATGAGCAATAGTTCAATCAGGAAAAAAGAACACCACATAATCCCGCCTCCTGCAGGTGACGTCCAATCAGAATGCACGACAGATCCGGTATGCTTGGGAAATGAGGAAGTTCGCACTTGCGATGTGTTGACAAACCTTAATTTACATGCATTTGAATACATTTATAGCTTTTATATAATAGCATTAGGTTTTTTTTTTTTTAAATAATAAAATCTATAATACATGTTTTATGTATTATATCTTAGTCTAGTCTTTCACATACCATGTTATTTTCAGTTAAGTTAAAAACCTTGACTTCGAGACAAAAATTTAACACTTTATAAACAGCAATTTTATGTAAACCAGTACATTTGCAACAAAATAATTCTCTCATATACATTTCTGATACATAATGGTCACGCTTAGTAGTTTGAGACTTTTAAATATCTTTATTTAAAAATCTCAAAAACACAAATAATAAATTATATCTTCAATAAAACAGAAAAATGAATTTGTTAGAGGCATAGTTCACCCAAAAACGAAAATTCTTTAATTTACTCACCTTCTTGCCATTCCAGATGTGTATGACTTTCTTTCTTCTACTGAACACAAATTAAGAATTTAATATGAATATATCAGCTCTGATTGTCAAAGCGAGTGAATGGTGGCCAGAACTTTGAAGCTCCACAAAGCAAATAAAGACAGCATTAAAGTAATCCATACGACTCCAGTGTTAAATCCATGTCTTCAGAAGCTATATGAGGTGAGAAGCAGATTCATATTTCAGTCAATAAATCTCCAGTTAAGCCCTCCCGCTTTTCTTCTAAGAATGAACTGTAACTGTAACTTTTTGGCGATGTGCAATTTTTGTGCTTATCGCCACCTACTGGGCGGGAAGGATGATTTATACCAAAAATAATTTAAATATTGATCTGTTTCTCACCCACACTTATCATATCGCTTCTGAAGACATGGATTTAATCACTGGAGTTATATTACTTTTATGCTGCCTTTATGTGATTTTTGAACATTCAAAGTTCAAAGATATTCTTTTAAATATATCTGTTAGTGTTCAGCAGAAGAAAGAAAGTCAGACACATCTGGGATAGCACGAGGGTGACTAAAAGATGAGAGATTTTCACTTTTGGATGGAGTATCCCTTTAACTGAACCCAAAACAAATTAAATGAGCCAGGCTCAAATAGAATGGAATGGGACGTCTAAAACTCCAGTTTGTCTGTGGAGGTCACTCTTGCTAGAGTGGCAGTGTAGAACAGGTATCCAAATGTTCATCATAGTCTTGCAGCTCTAGTTTTCCATCTCTGACCCTCCAGTCCCAACTGGAGTTTCCGTCAGGAGCGGGGACACACTGCAACCACATGCCTGACTCACACACCTCTGTGTCTGGAGAAACGAGTCGCCCATCCAGGGTGGCCAAACTAAAGGCTCTCATAGATATCTACATACGACACACACACAAAAACAACAACTAGAGATTAATATAGATATGGAGTTAAAGAGTGATGGCTGGCATTCACAGCTCTGAGTGCATTTAATCACACTGAGTTCACGTAGACTTGATTAAATGCATAAATGTCTGGATTTATATTAATAAGATTTTTTTCTCATCAGAATCATCACCTGTTCACTGATCCCCACGGCAACATGTCCGATTTTCACTTGTGGCCTCTCTCTGATCTTTAAACTCTCGCCGCTTACATCTTCCACCCATATATCAACCCCAAGTCCTGCATTGGTGCAGATGGGCAAATACAAATACACACAAACGTATGATTTCACACATACTTATGCATTTACAACTACACTCACAGGACTGGTGAAACCTACCCTCAAAGAAGCAGGATGATGTCTGAGCTGTTGACACTGACCAATCAACATTGAAACTTTGGCTGTCTGTAGAGCTACAGGAGGAGAAAACCCCTGAGCTCAGATCATCAGAATCCTTAAGGAAGGCACATAGGGTTAAGCTGCTTGCTCTGGAACAATAAAAAGGCTATAAAACACTGTTGTTTTCTGACAGTAGGCCTATGTGCTTACCTCATCAGCAAGGTCTTGTTCAGAGTCACGGTGGCTGGTACAGGTGAGAGGTCGGGGTCTGCGAGAATCAGGTAAGCTTGTCTCATGTTGCCCTGTGGAAGTAGATAGTAATTCCACACATTAAAAGAGAATTCATCACAGATGTCAACATGGCTCTTGCTTAAGTTTTTGAGGTTCATAGAGCTCTGTTTCAACAAATGCACATGTAAGCTACATTTGCCTGCTTGATGCATTTCCTTATCTGCGTTCAAGACACAGATATGCTTCAAAGATGTATGTAAATCACAGGCAAATTTGATGTAAAGACAATCTGTTTCCTGCTTGTGAAAACATTTCAGGATCCTGGACCAACATGACTTACTAATCATGATTTTAAAGGCATGGTCCTGGGTCAACATGTATTGTTGGTCTTTAGCGAATCAAAATCTGGATACACTATTTGGGAAAACATGCGGTGTCCAAGTTGCGTGACTGAATTAAGGGTAGTGTTATTCAGCTGGCTGATGAAACAAAAATCATTACTGTATTTTACTGTAAATGTGAACTTGATATCACAACTCTTGAGGCCCGAAAAGTGCTGTATCATGGATGGTATCATGACTTGCAACCTCTCTGCGCCCCCTAGTGTGAGAAGTACTGTATTAAAGTATCCTCTCTTGAGCACAATCCACTCATTAACATGTTGAAAATGAAAATGAAAATGAAAATTTAAATAAAAAAAAATAAAAAGATAAAATTAATACTGAACTTTGCATTTGAATTTAAATTCTTTCATTATTATTTCATGAATATTAAGAAAAAAGCTTTGTAAAAAAAAAAAAATAAATTGCACTTTCTTATTTCACATTTGTCTTTTCATTTCAAAATTGTCAGTCTTGCCTTGAGATTGTAGTGAAAACTAAATGTCAAATCATCGATTTAATTTAATTAAATTTTTTTAATTTGACTTTAATTTGGATGGTGCATTGTTATAGTGAAAATTAAAATAAAATAATTTAAATGTATTTTTAATTTTGGCATATATATATTGCGGACACTTGTTTATTGATTTATTTTTGTAAAAAAAATGGTCACCCCAATTTGGCATGCCCAATTCCCAGTGCACTCTACTGCAAGTCCTCATGGTGGTGTAGTGACTCACCTCAATCCGGGTGGTGGAGGACGAATCTCAGTTGCCTCCGCGCCTGAGACCGTCGATCCACGCATCTTATCACGTGGCTTGTTAAGCGCATTACCGCGGAGACGTAGCGCATGTGGAGGCTTCACGCTATTCTCCGCACCATCCACGCACAACTCACCACGCGCCCCACCGAGAGCGAGAACCACATTATAGCAACCATGAGGAGGTTACCCCATGTGACTCTACCCTCCCTAGCAACCGGGCCAATTGGTTGCTTAAGAAGCCCGACTGGAGTCACTCAGCGCGCCCTGGATTCAAAATTGCGACTTCAGGGTTGGTAGTCAGCGTCTTTACCACTGAGCTACCCAGGCCCTGAGGACACTTTTTAAAAATGAAAATTTACAGAATCTGCCTCCCATACAAAACTTGTTCATGTTACTATAAATCAAGTTGAGAAAAAAGATACAATGTAATATTTAGTGATACTATATGGATTGTGTGAGATTCATAATCGACTTAAATGGGTCATTTTGACCTGTGAACACAAGGAGTGGTAGCCAATGAGGAACACAACAAGGGTTAAACTGTACTTTGTCTAACACCAAATCAAGCTTTCTCAAATAAAACAAATAACACATTCTCACCGTTCTTCTTCAGAGTGACCGACTCTTCGTCAGAATCAGAGTAGCTGTCTTCTTGACTTTGCAGGTGAGCTTCTTTTGGGAGATAAAGTGTCTGTAACTGTAGGAACGGTTCCCATTCCTCCTGGGCCCAGTCGCTGCCCAGCTCTCGAAGACTCTCCAAATCACTCTCCACCTCATCATAACTCTCTCCATCACTCACAAAGCTTCTGATCTCTCCATCACAGCTCTCCGATTCCTCTAAAACACCTCTTCTGTTCTTTTCATCACATTCTCCAAACACCACTCTTTTTTCTGGGAGATGATCAAGTACACCATCGGTCTTGTTATTTTCATCTGTCCAATCTTTTGTTTCCTCAAAGTTCTCCTTGACTTTTGATATGTATTTATCACAGATGTCTGTCTCTTCATCTGATTCAAGCTTGCTGGTTTCCCTCTCATCTACTGTAGAGCTTTGTTGAACATTTCCCTCATTATTTTCCTGCACTACCCAGTATCTCTCCATCCAGCTGGTCATCTTGTCCTTTTTCCACATGTTTATGTTTCCATCCTCATCCCATTCACCCTCCTCAGCCGAATCTCTTGCCGTATAGTCTGACTCATCTTCATTGACTGCTCGCTCTCTCCATGTGCTCACCCAGTGGACTGAAGGTGCTGGGAGGTCATTTGGCAAGGTGTGATCTATTGTTCTGTCCGTGAAGTCTGGGGTCTTCTGAGTTGACAAGACATTTGGCCAGTCCTCATTGACAGGTGCTACATGTTGCCTGGTTGATTCTTCAGGACCTGAGACCCTACGCACTAAAGGTGCATAAAATGTAACAATGTACATGAGTGCTTCAAGAGTATGCACATTTCATCATCAATCATAAGTCATTTGTATCAGTCGGCACCTGTTCTGAGTGCTTTATAAGTCTTCTGCAACAGTTCGGATGCTGAGTCTCTCTCTATTGGCTCCTTTACTAGCCCCCCTTTGATGACATCACAGGTCAGGGGGTCACAATCAGAAGGAATCTCCCACAAAGGTGGGGGCTCACTGACAATCTGACAATCATAGCATTTATAAACATAGTTTGTTAAATAGGCAGACTTTATAGGATCTCAAATGTCTATATGTTCTGTATATATACTGTACATACATAATAACTAATTATCGAGGGAGGGGGGGTTTATTATTACAGTGTTTCCCAACCACTGTGCCGTGGCACACAAGTATGCTGTGAAAGATTGTCAAATTTCACAAAAAAATAAATGCATAATTTCTTTTAATTAAATATTACCGTATTGTTTATGAATATCACAGACCCCAGTTATTGAACTCATTTAAATTCACCAAGAAAACATAAACGAGTCCTTTTATTACTTCCTGCTAACAAAGCAACTGCAAGCTTTTTTCTCTCTTCCAAAAACATGTTTTCAATGTTTATTGTGAACGCCTCTCGCTTTTTTACGTGGCAAACTCATACAATCGCCCCTTTGTGACGCTTTCTGCAAATCTTGTCATGTGGAGGATGATGCGACGCTTGACGATGAGTTCAGCCTCCAGAGCCAAATTAAAACAGCCACTAGAAGTCGTCTGTCCGAGGCAACGACACAAAATCTAATGACAATTGCCTCAGCATCAGTCTCCCTTGATGTGTTTGATTACGCACAGGTGAGCACACAGTTTAAGTTGATGCGGACCAGGAGGAAGGTTTGAGTTGTCGATTGAGTTTTGTTCAGTTCATTTTTTACATGTTTTGTTCATATTTTAATCACATTTGTTTTTTGTAATATTGCGTTGTTCATATGTCGTGTTTTAGTGGCCTCCGCTGACACTGCGGGGGAAAAAACATTAATCTGCTTCGTGTCGCTGTTGTTCATCTGTTCTCTACGTAAATAAATAAATGCATAATCAGTATTAAAAATGAAAAAGTGAATGAAAATAAAAGCTATTAAATGTCTCAGAATTTTTACGACCCTGTCTGTCAAAATGACGGACGATGAGAAAGTCTAACACAAGCACTGTATGTGACTTGTTTTTTTGTTTGCATAGCCGAATTTCAAACATTACAAATAAACACGCTCCTAAGACGGACAGAATACATGGACAAGTTCTTGAAAAGGAAAAATATTGACGATGGTTAGCCTATGTGGGATAGTGGTGTGCCGTAGAATTTTTTTAATCTTAAAATTTTGGGAAACACTGATTTATTAGTATATAAATTCTGAATATATAATTATAAATCTGAAAATATAGTTACAAATCCGAATATATAGCTGTAAATTTCAAAATATAGTTATAAATCCTGAATCTATATAGTTACAAATCCTGAATCTATATAGTTACAAATCCTGAATCTATATAGTTATATATCCTGAATATATATATATATATATAGTTATAAATCCTGAATATATATAGTTATAAATCCTGAATCTATATAGTTATAAATCCTGACTCTATAGTTATAAATCCTGAATATAAATCCTGAATATATATAGTTATAAATCCTGAATCTATATAGTTATAAATCCTGAATCTATAGTTATAAATCCTGAATCTATATAGTTATAAATCCTGAATCTATAGTTATAAATCCTGAATATATAGTTATAAATCCTGAATATAAATCCTGAATCTATAGAGTTATAAATCCTGAATCTATAGAGTTATAAATCCTGAATCTATAGAGTTATAAATCCTGAATCTATAGAGTTATAAATCCTGAATCTATATAGTTATAAATCCTGAATCTATATAGTTATAAATCCTGAATCTATAGTTATAAATCCTGAATCTATATAGTTATAAATCCTGAATCTATAGTTATAAATCCTGAATATATAGTTATAAATCCTGAATATAAATCCTGAATCTATATAGTTATAAATCCTGAATCTATAGAGTTATAAATCCTGAATCTATAGAGTTATAAATCCTGAATCTATAGAGTTATAAATCCTGAATATAAATCCTGAATATATATAGTTATAAATCCTGAATATAAATCCTGAATATATATAGTTATAAATCCTGAATATAAATCCTGAATCTATAGTTATAAATCCTGAATCTATATAGTTATAAATCCTGAATATAAATCCTGAATCTATAGTTATAAATCCTGAATCTATATAGTTATAAATCCTGAATCTATATAGTTATAAATCCTGAATCTATATAGTTATAAATCCTGAATCTATAGTTATAAATCCTGAATATATAGAGTTATAAATCCTGAATATAAATCCTGAATCTATATAGTTATAAATCCTGAATCTATATAGTTATAAATCCTGAATCTATAGTTATAAATCCTGAATCTATATAGTTATAAATCCTGAATCTATAGAGTTATAAATCCTGAATCTATAGAGTTATAAATCCTGAATCTATAGAGTTATAAATCCTGAATCTATAGAGTTATAAATCCTGAATCTATAGAGTTATAAATCCTGAATCTATAGTTATAAATCCTGAATCTATAGAGTTATAAATCCTGAATCTATAGAGTTATAAATCCTGAATCTATATAGTTATAAATCCTGAATCTATAGTTATAAATCCTGAATATATAGTTATAAATCCTGAATATAAATCCTGAATCTATATAGTTATAAATCCTGAATCTATATAGTTATAAATCCTGAATCTATATAGTTATAAATCCTGAATCTATAATTATAAATCCTGAATCTATATAGTTATAAATCCTGAATCTATAATTATAAATCCTGAATCTATAATTATAAATCCTGAATCTATATAGTTATAAATCCTGAATATATATAGTTATAAATCCTGAATATATAGTTACAAATCCTGAATCTATATAGTTACAAATCCTGAATCTATATAGTTACAAATCCTGAATCTATATAGTTATATATCCTGAATATATATATATATATAGTTATAAATCCTGAATCTATATAGTTATAAATCCTGAATCTATATAGTTATAAATCCTGAATCTATAGAGTTATAAATCCTGAATCTATATAGTTATAAATCCTGAATATATAGTTATAAATCCTGAATATATAGTTATAAATCCTGAATCTATATAGTTACAAATCCTGAATCTATATAGTTACAAATCCTGAATCTATATAGTTATATATCCTGAATATATATATATATATAGTTATAAATCCTGAATCTATATAGTTATAAATCCTGAATCTATATAGTTATAAATCCTGAATCTATAGTTATAAATCCTGAATATAAATCCTGAATCTATATAGTTATAAATCCTGAATCTATAGAGTTATAAATCCTGAATCTATAGAGTTATAAATCCTGAATCTATATAGTTATAAATCCTGAATCTATATAGTTATAAATCCTGAATCTATAATTATAAATCCTGAATCTATATAGTTATAAATCCTGAATCTATATAGTTATAAATCCTGAATCTATAGTTATAAATCCTGAATCTATAATTATAAATCCTGAATCTATATAGTTATAAATCCTGAATCTATATAGTTATAAATCCTGAATCTATAGTTATAAATCCTGAATCTATAGAGTTATAAATCCTGAATCTATAGAGTTATAAATCCTGAATCTATAGAGTTATAAATCCTGAATCTATAGAGTTATAAATCCTGAATCTATAGTTATAAATCCTGAATCTATATAGTTATAAATCCTGAATCTATATAGTTATAAATCCTGAATCTATAGTTATAAATCCTGAATATATAGTTATAAATCCTGAATATAAATCCTGAATCTATATAGTTATAAATCCTGAATCTATATAGTTATAAATCCTGAATCTATAGTTATAAATCCTGAATCTATAGAGTTATAAATCCTGAATCTATAGTTATAAATCCTGAATCTATAGAGTTATAAATCCTGAATCTATAGAGTTATAAATCCTGAATCTATAGTTATAAATCCTGAATCTATAGAGTTATAAATCCTGAATCTATAGTTATAAATCCTGAATCTATAGAGTTATAAATCCTGAATCTATAGAGTTATAAATCCTGAATCTATAGAGTTATAAATCCTGAATCTATAGAGTTATAAATCCTGAATCTATAGAGTTATAAATCCTGAATCTATAGAGTTATAAATCCTGAATCTATAGAGTTATAAATCCTGAATCTATAGAGTTATAAATCCTGAATCTATAGTTATAAATCCTGAATCTATAGAGTTATAAATCCTGAATCTATAGAGTTATAAATCCTGAATCTATAGAGTTATAAATCCTGAATCTATAGAGTTATAAATCCTGAATCTATAGTTATAAATCCTGAATCTATATAGCTATAAATCCTGAATCTATATAGTTATAAATCCTGAATCTATATAGTTATAAATCCTGAATCTATATAGTTATAAATCCTGAATCTATAGTTATAAATCCTGAATCTATATAGTTATAAATCCTGAATCTATATAGTTATAAATCCTGAATCTATATAGTTATAAATCCTGAATCTATAATTATAAATCCTGAATCTATATAGTTATAAATCCTGAATATATAGTTATAAATCCTGAATATATAGTTATAAATCCTGAATCTATATAGTTATAAATCCTGAATCTATATAGTTATAAATCCTGAATCTATAATTATAAATCCTGAATCTATATAGTTATAAATCCTGAATCTATATAGTTATAAATCCTGAATCTATATAGTTATAAATCCTGAATCTATAGTTATAAATCCTGAATCTATATAGTTATAAATCCTGAATCTATATAGTTATAAATCCTGAATCTATAGTTATAAATCCTGAATCTATATAGTTATAAATCCTGAATCTATATAGTTATAAATCCTGAATCTATATAGTTATAAATCCTGAATCTATAATTATAAATCCTGAATCTATATAGTTATAAATCCTGAATCTATAGAGTTATAAATCCTGAATCTATATAGTTATAAATCCTGAATCTATATAGTTATAAATCCTGAATCTATATAGTTATAAATCCTGAATATATTTAGTTATAAATCCTGAATATATAGTTATAAATCTGAATATATAGTTATAAGTCCTGAATATATAGTTATAAATCTGAATATATAGTTATAATTCCTGAATATATAGTTATAAATCCTGAATATAAATCCTGAATATATATAGTTATAAATCCTGAATATATATAGTTATAAATCCTGAATATATATAGTTATAAATCCTGAATATATAGTTATAAATCCTGAATATATAGTTATAAATCCTGAATATATTTTTATTAGTTTAATATGTAGTCATAAATCTTCAATATATTATTATAAGTCTGAATATATACACTACATGGAAATCTGAATATAAAGCTATAAATCCAGAAAATATACCCTAATCCTGAAGATATATACTGTTCATTTGAATTAGTAGTTATAATTCCTGAAAATATAGTTATAAATCTGAATATATAGTTATAATTCCTGAATGAATAAATAAATGTAGTTGTAGTTTTATTAATATGCCAAGATGTTGAAATACATCTAAATTGGAAAATATATGCATTCACATTCAATTAAGCTAATTACAATATTTACAGCTACCAACTGTAACCATTCAGACACTTATTGGCATTTTAAGATTTTAATTAGATATTTTTGACCCATTTATGAACTTTCCGACAAGGGAGGGCCATCCTCCGTACTATATTTGTAAGGGCTTCTTCAGAATAAGCATTAAGAATGCAAATAAAAAGGCCCTCATAAGTACAGCAAATTAAATACAAACTCACTCAATCACTCACTCACTCACTCACCTTCAGATAGAGAGGATGTGTGTAGTATTGTGTCCAGGGCTGGTGTCCATTGAGCAAGTGCAGTAACATACAGCAGCTGCTCCAGACGTCAGCTTTAGCAGAGCGAATGTCTCCTCTCGCGACCTCTGGGGGCATATGAGACTCTGTGCCACGCAGAATGTTTCCTACGCAAACAATATATTTTGCTTTACAGTTAAGAAGGCAGGAATGATGTAATAAAGGATAGGGTGTATATACAGTACGTGTAGTCACCTCTGAAGGTTTTGGTGCTGTATCCTACCAGGTTTAGTGTCTCAGAGAGTCCAAAATCACACAGGAAACACTGTCTGCCATCCTCAGACAGCAACACGTTATCAACTACACACACGTGTATACACACAATGAAAACACAGAAAATGAATGCGTGGTAATAATCAGCTTTCTTTTCCATAACAATGAAGTTAAAGATTATAAAGGAATGAGATGACAGTGCAACTCACCTTTCACATCCAGGTGTACAACACGTCTGCTGTGGAGATGCTCAAGGGCCTGAAGCACCTGAGAATAATAGAACAGAGCCAGTTCTTCAGAGAGAGGACCCCTCACTCTCAACAACTGAGCTAATGAACCTTGAGAGAGAGAGAGAGAGAGAGAGAGAGAGAGACCATTAACACATACCTAACTCTACTTGCTTTCTAACAGCATTCTTAAAGTACACCGTAAAAATGAAAAGATACTCAAAGCACCATTTGGGGTTCCCTCTGGACATTTTCCAAGCACCCTTAAAGGAGTGTCTAATATTCTATTTATGTTCTTCAAGATATAATTACAATGGGATTACTTGAGGAACGTAAGGAACCATTCACAGTCATCGTTCATAGTTCTTGTAGGAAACTCTCGTAACAGAACCAACATTCCTCTAAATGCTCTGTTATGGTATTTTTTTTAATTTTTTTTACCATGGTCATAATAATCACCTCTTTTTAGATCCATGAAGAGAATCACATTGGGTCCTTCTCTCACGGCTCCATACAGCTGGAGAACATGAGGAGATTCCAGTCGGCTCCATGTTTCCACTTCCTCCCACCTAAAACTACAAAGGGGAATCTTCACAAGAGAGTAACGCATGCAATCAGTCAGAAAATAAGGTCAAAAATTCTAGAAAACTAGGATTATTGGAACAGAAATGAGCTATTTCAATTTATTTTGAAAGGTTTTTTAATAAACGAGCAGAAAACGGATATTCACCCTCTTGGCGGCACATGTAAATCCTGTTTGTTTGTCTCGGACGCTGAAGACATCTCCATACGATCCGTTCTGGATGTGGCGGAGAAATGAGTATTCACGACCCTCGCGATATTCTGAATTCTTAACCTGGAGAAACTAAGTACAGTAGAAATATTACATCTCATCTTTAAGTCTGCAACCGGTCAGTGTTACTACAGTCATGGTTTATGGACGGCCACATGCTCTTTTAATGCTCTCAGCAGCATTACTCGTCATTTCATGCTAATATCTTACAGGTGTAATTGCATTTGTTTTGCATCTAATGAATACAAGATTTTACTAGTAAGAATGCCATTATAGAGTTCAGCAATCACATTTCACTAATAACAATTCCAATTACAGAGCTCTGCAATTGCATTCTTATTAGTAAAAACCTGAATGCATTAGATGCAAAACAGAAGCGCTTACACCCATTTTACTCTCCAAATTCAGCCTGAGGCCGGCTACATTTTAATAAAGGCCATGTGTGACTGGTAAGATGTTAGCATGAAATATTTTTACAAGTTTATTTAGCAAACATATTGATTGCTTTCAGATAGTGTCAGAATTATCAAGAATATTGTGATGAAAACACAAATATGCTTTGTTATTGAAGGATACTATTAAATCACTATACTAATTCACTTCTATAAACTCATTTGGTCCATACTTGTGGCTTTTGTCTTGAAAAAAGTTTTTTTTTAATTCTCACAATGTTTTGAATGTATATGTGCAGATTGTGTGAACGTTTGCAAAGAGTACAGAGTACATGCAAAACAGTAGAAAAAAAATAGTTTCAAAAAACTTTAATTATCAAGGAGGGATAGCAAATGTTTTCGTGGGTTTTTTTTAATTGTATACAATGTTTTTCTGTGTATTATTTTTTCCATTTACCCTGGCATTGTTTTCCTTCATTCACAAGTTGTGCCTAATGTATGAATTACCTGACAAAATATTTTTTATAACAGATTTTCTTATTATTTTAATCTTTTTGAAACATTTATGATAATATATAATATAATATATAATAATCATGTAATTACTGTATATTCATAATACATTTTGTATATATCTTCCCACCTGCCAATATATACAAGCCAGATGAATATGAATATGCATGAGGTGCCATTACCATAATGATATGGCACTGAATAGAGAGCTCTACAATGCAATTCTTGGTAGTAAGAATCACTATTATAGAGCTCTAAAATTACATTTATACTAGTAAAAATTCTATTACAGAACTTTATAGTATAACATATCTTTAATGTGATTTTTAACTCATAAATATCAATTAGAGAGATCTGTAACTGGAATTAGTAAAAATCAATCAAAGAGCCCTGTAATGGGAATTCTTACTAGTAAAAATGTAATTAGAGAGATCTGTAACAGGAATTCTTACTAGTACAAATTCAATTAGAGAGATCTGTAACGGGAATTCTTACTAGTAAAAATGTAATTAGAGAGATATGTAACGGGAATTCTTACTAGTAAAAATGTAATTAGAGAGATCTGTAACGGGAATTCTTACCAGTACAAATTCAATTAGAGAGATCAGTAATGGGAATTCTTACTAGTAAAAATTCAATTAGAGAGATCTGTAATGGGAATTCTTACTAGGAAAAATGTAATTAGAGAGATCTGTAACAGGAATTCTTACTAGTAAAAATGTAATTAGAGAGATCTGTAACGGGAATTCTTACTAGTAAAAATGTAATTAGAGAGATCTGTAACGGGAATTCTTACTAGTAAAAATTAATTTAGATCTGTAACGGGAATTCTTACTAGTAAAAATTAATTTAGAGAGATCTGTAACAGGAATTCTTACTAGTAAAAATGTAATTAGAGAGATCTGTAACGGGAATTCTTACTAGTAAAAATTAATTTAGAGAGATCTGTAACGGGAATTCTTACTAGTAAAAATGTAATTAGAGAGATCTGTAACGGGAATTCTTACTAGTAAAAATGTAATTAGAGAGATCTGTAACGGGAATTCTTACTAGTAAAAATTCAATTAGAGAGATCTGTAATGGGAATTCTTACTAGTAAAAATTCAATTAGAGAGATCTGTAACGGGAATTCTTACTAGTAAAAATTACATTAGAGGGCCCTGTAACAGGAATTCTTACTAGTAAAAACTCAATTAGAGAGCCCTGTAACGGGAATTCTTACTAGTAAAAACTCAATTAGAGAGATCTGTAACGGGAATTCTTACTAGTAAAAATTCAATTAGAGAGATCTGTAACGGGAATTCTTACTAGTAAAAATTCAATTAGAGGGCCCTGTAACGGGAATTCTTACTAGTAAAAATTCAATTAGAGAGATCTGTAACGGGAATTCTTACTAGTAAAAATTCAATTAGAGAGATCTGTAACGGGAATTCTTACTAGTAAAAATTCAATTAGAGGGCCCTGTAATGGGAATTCTTACTAGTAAAAAATAAATTGTAGATCTCTTTAATTGGAGTTTTCACTAGTAAAATGCCATTGTAGAGCTCTGTAAATCAATTGTAGAGCTCTGCAGTTGCATTTTTATTAGTAACAATGCCATTACGGAGCTCTGAAATTGGAATTCTTACTAGCAGAAAATATATTGTAGAGCTGTCTAATTGAAATATTACTAGAACAAATGCAATTACAATGCGTAACGCTGGGGGGGGGGCTGGGGGTTATCATAATTATATCCACTGACTGCATGGGGGGGGGGGGGGGGAGGTATTGTATATTATTGTTATTGTATACCATCTTCTTATTGTGTTTACTGTATATTATTAGGTGTATAGTATATTGTGTTGTGTAACAGATGTGTAAATTGTGTTATGTATGAATCAGATGTTGATTGTAATTGCCATACTGCTTGGAACTGCACTTCACCCACTGTTGCACTTGTGTATATTGTCACTCAACCATAAAGGGATTTGATTGATTATCTCGTTTGTTTAGAATCCCTTTAGTCACATACCTGTTTGGGGTGGAATAGAAATCCCTCATTTACATATTTTTTCTCCTTGTCTTTCTCCTGTGCCGCTTCTTTAATCATCTCACGAAAAAACCCCAAGAAGTGGCAGCGATCCGTTTGAGTCACAAATCCCCACAGTTCACGTGTATCCAGTTCAGGACAATCCACCGACTCTGAATCTGAACTTGTCTCTTCATCCGTGTCTCTGTGGACATCTTCTTTATCATATGAGTCAAAGCAACCCTCAAAATCTGGCGCAAACACATCACAGGATCCATTTTTGGAATGTGCGTTGAGCGAGTCAAAGTAAATCTTTTCAAAACCTTTAACAGATGACTCACCAAAAAGACCCTCTAAGACACAGCTGTCCGAATCAGAGCTGTAGGTTCGTCTGTCTATGGAACAGTATGAAGACTCAGAGTCACGGTCAGCGGTGTAGCATGAACTCTCAGAACTGTTGCTGAATACAGAAGAAGCTGAGCCCCATTCCGCCCCGGCGAGACTGTAATGACAATCCGTTTCCATTATGTCGCATCTCCAATCCTCGTCTGTGTAAATATAAGTAGAGTCAAAATCGTCATCAACTGAGAATGACTCAAAGCAGTTAGCTTTGAACCTGGCACCGTAACGGGAAGATTCGGAGCCTGCTGTAGCTTCCATACTATAAACAGAATTGTTGCTGCTTGATTTATAGTCATTTGAGACGATTTCTTTAAAATCTGAGTCTAGACTGAGTCTTTCTGCTTCATCAAAGCTGTTCCAGACAGATAAAGGGTCTTGCCTGTTCTGTATGTGATCTTTGGAGCAGAGATTGTGGGCATCACAGTCTGCTAGAAAGGTACAGGAAGAGGTATCACAGCATTTGATGCTTTCAGCATAAATATATGCTGACTCGGAGTCAGATTTCGGTTCCAGAACGTTGGATATTGTGCTTTGAGACTCAAAGGTAGAGGGTAAGTCAACCTCCAACCCGTGAAGGAATAAACGGGAAATGCTGAGGTTGATTTCCCGAGGACAATCCCAGAGATGGACACCCGTATTTTGGAAGTCAGGAGTTTGAGTGACCTGTTGAGGCCAAGATAAGCGCCCTGGTGTAGAGCAGAACCTGACGGCACCGTTGATCCTGTGTTTGGAGCATCTTGAGGAGCGGCCGTTCTTCTGTTTAGGATTGTTTCTTTGTCTAACATTTGCTTCAGATCTCGATCTTCTCTTTCTCTCGCTGTCTTTCCAACTCTTTTGTCCACTGTCTTTGTCTCTACTTGTGTCCCCAGTCTCTGTTGTGTGTTTCTTGGGACATTTTCGGCGGGAACTAAGAGAAGCTTTCATCTCTCTTTTCGTCTCTGACAGGAACCTAGGAGTTACCGAGATAAATACAGGAGATACTTGAGAAACCGATGCATATTCATGTTGTTTAATTGGATGTAAATGGCTCAATGACGTGACACTCATGTTTTGTCCTGATCTATTAAGGTTGTCAAATATACTTAAAAAATGCAATTCACATAGTTATTATAGTATTATCGTATGAGATATATTTTAAGTAAATAAAACGTCTAAGTGGTTTAACTGTCCAGAGACAATAAAAAATACAAAATAAAATGTGTTTAAATAAAAGCTGAAATTCTTGAAAAATGTTGGTATAAGTAGTTTGGAATAATCTTTTATTATTATTTCTTTACAAAATAAGAACCGAAACAATTTTTTTATATATATATATATATATATATATATATATATATATATATATATATATATTCATGTCCACCAAAAAAAAAAGTCAAGCGGTGTAGCCAACGAGCAGGATGTCATTTTGTTGTTGTGTGACACAAAAAAGAAAACAAAATAATTAGATATTTTGACATTTTTATGAAAAGGCACATTTTTTTTTCAGGTCAAATGGAGAAAAACCTTGAAATGTGCTTAAATTTTTTTAAATGAATTATTAAGTTGTGTTCAAACATTTCTTCAAGGTGCAAGTTTTTTTTTTTACACCACTTGACATTTTGAAGTTAAACATTATTTATTTATTGCAGAAAATGCTTTTTCTATTTTTAGTTACATTTTCAAAACATATAAATTTTATTTAAAAAAAAAAGTATGAAACCAACATGGGCACAAATATAAAATGTATACAAACTTGATAAGTATGTTTTAAACTACACTTTTAAAAAGATTTATCATTTAAATAAGAAAAAAGTCAAACATATTTTTCGACATTTACCTGTTGCTGGCGCAAGACTGGATGATGTTGTTTTCTATACATGTAAAGCCAACGGTTTGACGTTCCTCACCTAAAAAAATATTTAGAAAACCTCACATAAAACATAAAAAACACTGTCTATACCTACAACATCTCCCTGTCCATATAGTCCCCTTAATGTGATAGTGTATATGGCACACATTCTTAAACATAAGAGAATAATCTATACATTTACAAGTGTGCAATCAAACATGCTCAAGTTCCAATTAGCACCACAAATGGTTCTACAGCCTGGTGCCAAGAGAGAACCATTTCTTCTTCTCTTGACAATACCTAGAACAACCAGTAATGTAACATTAACATATTTTTAATCTCCATAGAACCATGTATAGAACTTAAGAACCTGATACAGCAACAAATGGTTCTTGATTAGATGAACTTGAAGGAATGTTGATGGCAATATCTCCTGAACCAAATGTCCATTTAAACTTGTCTTCTCTCACCTCTTGGATGTTCCATGATGTATGATATTCCAGCTTCTTCCGTGACCACTTGCCCTGGTTCTTCCAAAGCTCTTGCCTCGTCTCTACACTCTGTGCCCGACGCTGAAGCACCCTCGTCCAGATATACCAGTGTAGAGACATCCTGAAGCCTGCTGGAGTGAGACATGGTTGGAATGGCCATTCCTCTGTCCTCCCGGCTGATAAAATCAAACAAGGCCAATTGAGGCCAGTGAGATAACTGGGCAAATACCAAGAGTTTTAAGAGTATAGACAGATTATCTATTTTTTTGTAGGGAACCTTTCCAAGAAAAGCATTGAGGATGAACACTTTTATCACTCGAACTTTCTAACAAACACACTCACAGATACGGTGTTCACTTTGTAGTGTGGTCACTGGAGAGCAGTTGCTTATGTATATTAATAGCATAGTGACATTTGGCACGTTTGGAGCTGCCTCGTCCCACTCCTGTCAGCTGTCTCAGTCTCTCTTTCACACCAGATCATTTATCAGTACAACATTCCTCTAATTTTTTCCTCTCTCTTTACGTTTCTCAACTTGAACTTTGATTTCCAATTGGTGTTTGGTGTAGTCAAACTTTCAGACAACGATTTAGCTCCTCCTTTGCGTCAGTTTCTCCTGGTTTCCAATTTCAATATAACCACACATGCTCAGAGTGCCTTCATTATCAACAACATTCACACCTTTCTGGTCTAGAACCAACAGACACATATAATTGGCTCTGTACATAGCGACATACCCCATCATATTATACATAATTAGGGGTCGAAGCTTCTTCTCTAAAAGTGTGTGGGCAGCAAAAACCTTAAGTCCTAGAGACAGCACATTTGGCACATACACAGCGCCATCTGATCCTGTGTGGCACTATAATAAGCACTTTACATTTTCTACAATATCTTTGCAAGCTGATGGGCTAGAATATTGTTTTTTTGTTGCTTTGATTCCTTGAGTCAAGCGAAACAACCCATATATCTATTTCATTTACGATTTCATTTGAATGCAATGTTTAAATTTCACAAAATTTGGTAGACATGGACATCCGGACACTCGGAGGACACATGCCAAATTTCAGCTGTTTCCATTAAAAACAAATCAAAATAATTAGCAAGTTATCTGAACTGTGAATGGTGAATAAAAGATGTTCTACCAATTGTATCCACTAGGGAAGACAAACAAGATAAGAGATCCTTGTACATCTGCAAACACCATACCTACAAAGTAACTAGAGTACTTAGTAATGAAATTATTTTGCCCCTGACATATGTTTTTTCAAACATGGCAATTTTGGTAATTTTCTCCACTTTTCCAAACTGCTTGGACCTTGATAATTGCTGCTTATGTGAGACTATATGCATAATAATCATGCATAATAATGTGTTTTGACTTGTGTTTCTATTCAATCAAATTATAGTCACAAACCCATATTTAAAAATAAATAAATAAATAAATAAATTATAAATTCTATCTCCAAAGTGAGAAAGTCCTAAAATGTACACAAATGGAGGTTGTGATATCTAACTAACTTGAAGGGACAAATATGTCCCCAATACATAGCCAAGTAAACACACAATTTCACAGTGGATTTCAATTAACAAGAAAGATACTTATGAAACAAACTTGTATTGACATGCTTACACTGTCCTACATAATGCATTTACGTTTGTCGTTTGCTATTTTTAAAAAGCCACTAGCTTCTAGCAATTCAACATACACCAATATCAATTATGAACCAGTCATGAGTTATGCAGTTTCTCACATTATCACATACCCAAAACAGCCAGGAAAGAGTTCTGTAAATCTGGAAGCTTTATCCCAAATTATGTTGTTTTCTTCTTCGAGTCACACACTTGGTTAATGAAGGTATTTTAAGCTCTATGGGTTTGCACTTAACTGTGTTTTATCCAGCATAAGCGAGACCTCAAACATACGCACACGGCAGACTGTGAAACTTGACTCCATCAGCCAACAGCCATTTGGAATATCTGTGTCAGCCTCTCTGATTGGTTAAAATAAAGTCAAACACTTTAAGGCAAAGTCAAAAGGCAAACACTGACGGAACCGTTCCATCTTAAATACTTCCTCATTTTTATTCTGTTTTGTGTGTTTTTATTGGATAAACTGGTGAGATATCCTCTCACAGTCCTTGTAAAAACACTTCCTAGATATTCCATTCATCTTTGCAATTTTGGATCACGAACCCTGGCAACACCTCAGCAATAAGTGGCCAATCGCAGGTGCAGTGGCAACCAGAGTTTATCAAAACAGTCATACGGGAAATGAATGAGTCAGTGTGATTTCTCTTTTTTTTTTTTGTATTTAATTTCAAAGTTTTGCTGGTATGATTATCAATGTGACCTCATTTGTACCACAAGTCAACATTGTTATTTACTTGATCCTTCAGTAAATTAAAAAATAGATAGAAATCAGACAACAACAAAATTAGAAAAAAATACTTAGCAAAGTAAGCAGTTGTAGCACATATTGAGAATGACACTTGCAATTCCCCTTACACACTTTTTTAGATATTGATAAATCTTTCCAAATGCATTTGAGCGCTTATTACTTCTCTAAATGCAAATTGTAAATGCTAAGTTTAACAAGAGGCTTTAACCAAGAATGACAGAACTGAAATGGTTAACCACTTCCAATTTTGTAATGGCTCAAATGCAGCAGCTGTCATTTTTAAATGAAATCTTTTCACAATCAGATTTTAAAACCAGCAAGGCTCTTACCTTGGTTTCTGACATTTCCTATTAGCTTAAAAAAAAAAGCATTGGCTTGCAGCATTAGGGTTGATTCACTGGTTACACATTCAGTTTTGAATTTTAGTCGATTATCTCTCTTATTGTGATATCTGGTTTTAAAGTCTTTCCAGAATGTTGTATGGCATGGTAATTTAAAAAGGCATTCAGCAATATGTTCTAATACATTAAATCAACATCCTACTAAAACGGCATGATTAACCTCAAATATCATTTACCTGATTTACATTTCATTCTACTGAGCTACATTAAACAACAATCAGAACAACGTTTCTTGGCAATTTTTGAGAATGTCAGCCTCAAATAATCAATTCTAGTTCTGCTTTTAATGATTCTGTAGTCAGTACTCTGGCTTTCTCAAGCAAATTTAGTAAACTTGCAGAACTAATGGTGGGCGGAGTCTTTATAGTGAATTGTAAACATTAAAAATGTGCTGTGCTTTTGTTGTCAGCTTCATTTCAACAGAATTGGTTTCAATCAGAGACAAAATTTCAGTAAAAACTAAATATAAAAAAAAAACTAGATGCATAGTCCCTTATCCCGAAGCGGGCATCTTAAAAGACAATGATGCATGAAACATGTCTGGGTTTGTGTGTGCACGTATGCATTATGCATGTATATGTGGTTCAGTGTCAGTCAATGGTGGGTGGACATGACTGTTTTTGTGTTTTCAGCTTGAATTTTTCACTTAAAGAGAATTCTCCCACCAAGTGAGTGAGGATTCTTTAGTGCAACCTTTCACTTTTGGGTCACATTTGTACCCCATTGGGCAACAGTGCTTCATATCATTGCAGCATACAGCCTACAAAACAAAAAAAAAAGTTATTTTAATGTTTGCATAATTAAAACATTTTTAAATATATTTACTACATTATTTAAATATATTTACTACATTGTAATATTACCCTGGCATAATAATAATAATCATCATCATCATCAAACTAGTCACCACTACTGTGATGGGATTTCAAATGTCAATACATTTGGCCTTTCTTTTGCACATTTTTGCCTTTTTTGGAAAGTCATAGAAATGTAATTATGGACTTTTTCTTTAGTTGTTGGAGCAAATGAGAATGCAAAAATAATATTTGCTGTGATCTCCCATTCACCGCTATAGTCAAGTTTCAAACCCAGAGAACATAAAAAAGGGTAAATTTTGACTCGTTCCTCTGTTTCTTATAATGGAAGTCTATGGGGCAAGACATTCCAGATGGTTTAAAAGCAACAATATGCTGCTCGTATTTTGTTACATCAATTACATACAATCAGTTCCGTTGGCCATTATATATATATATATATATTAGTTCTCATCAATCCGAACAACTTTCATACAGTCATTAGACCTGCCCAACCGGAAGTTGGCCATTGGAGATTTCCTGAAAATTGCAGGCTCTGAACTTTTAAATACTAGGGGAAATAATAGGGGATTCATGTGACCGGCACCAAATTTGTGCAACATCATGACAATAGATTGTAGATGCTAAACTGCGAACGGATTTCTTATATTTTGAACGGTGTCGCAATGCCAAAGCACAAAATTTATGGCGAAAAATGGGAAGTGCCTTATATCTTCTGTGTGCATTGTTTGATTTTGATGAAAATTCGGCTGTATGTTTGGTAATGGGGGCTGATCACATTGATGTGGCTATTATTGGATACGGTCATAGCGCCACCAACTGGAAGCAGGAAGTATGGCACTTTTAAAAGACTTTGAAATAGCCATCTTGTGTTTACATGAATTGCTTCAAAATAATGTCAAGACACTGCTGATGTAAAATTTTAAAGGAACATTTGATCTCTTAAATACAGTTGCCATGACAACACATTCATTGCTATTATTCCTTTCTTACATTTGTGTCTTTTTGAGGTAATTGGAATGCTTAAAATTTCATGACATTTTGCACACACATCATAGTCGGCCATTAGAACTGGGCACAATTTAACACATG
Organism: Moxostoma hubbsi; assembly: GCA_032164185.1. Lineage (NCBI taxonomy): Eukaryota > Metazoa > Chordata > Actinopteri > Cypriniformes > Catostomidae > Moxostoma > Moxostoma hubbsi. Next base: position 23,628,297 of record JAVLUX010000037.1, on the reverse strand, counting down.
GGCTTGTGGGGGGGGCTCTGTAGCGCGTATTTTGGAGGTATTTTGGACATTGCAGTCTCTGAACTTTTAAATACTCCTCCTAGGCTCCTTGAGACGTATGTTAAGTCTTGGGAGGCTGATGTGTGTGTGGCTTTTGTGGGTCATGGTTATAGCGCAACCACCTGGCAGCAGGAAGTGTGGCACTTAAAGGATTTTAAAATAGTCCTTTTACATTTATCCAAATTGCTTTAAAATTGTTAACAATAATGTCAAGACTCAGCTAATGTAAATTGTGAAGGGATTCTTGATATCTTGAAGTGTTGTCATGCATTGTTTTCCGAAAGCCACCAGGTGGAATTGGACCCATGGTGCTTGGACACGTCATCGCTGCTTGCAGCTATATTTACTGTAATGGACTTGTATTGATCCAGGAAAATTCCTTTGAACTTAAGCAACCCATTACAGATTTAGAAGTTCATGGCATTGTTGATTTAGATGTCAAGTGTGATACCTCTTTATATGGACAGCAGGCCCATGTGGAGTCTGATATTCTACAGCAGGTCTGTGCAATAGAGCAGCGTGTTGATGCGTCACACACCACCACCTCTTCTGACTGCATGTTGGAGTGACTTTGTATTTGTATCAGAGGGATAGTGTGCACATCTGAGGGTTTAATGCAGGTTCCAAACTCAAGGTTGCAGGTGTAGCCCTTCGGACAGCAGTGCTCATGATCGTTACAACACACAGCCTGCAGAGAGAGAAATTTCAACCAATCAGTGAAGAGTACACACTTGCCCACTCCGAGGCTGCAAACGAATACAAAACACAAATACAAAAGGCCCTTACAGTACTCAAAACAAACAAAATTCCAAGTCAGAGAGGAAAAAACACACACACGCCAACAATTTCACAGGTTTTGTGTGTGTAAAATTAGCTATGGAATCAAGGAAATCACAGGAACCTCAACAAGAGGGCAGCATCCCCACTCCCCTGTGGGTAATTTACAGCAGGTTGTTCCAGTCGCACAACTTGTCGTAGAATCACACTTCACTTCTCTGACACCAGACGACACCCCTGACCTCTCAGTGATCCTTGCCTCCTGTTTCCTGTACCAGGGGATCTCATGGTAGGCTCTAGTGCACGATGTTTTCTTCTCATTACACTTGTATCCACTCGGACAACAGTGACCACTGTCCTCACAGCACACCGCCTTTAAAAGGAAAGACACCAATTCTTATTTAATTCTATGTCTCTGTTCCAAACTTTAGTGAGAGGTCTATCTAGACAATTTTTAGGCATCATTGATATGCTCCCAATGTAAAGAGTTGACAGCAAAATTATGCACTTTTAAAGATACTTTGTTTTTGACTAATTCTAAGGCATCATCGCATGCATCCTTCACAGACGAGGAAATTGCAGAATACACTACGACTAGCACAGTGATCATTTTCATCCAAGATGGCGGACGGAATCAAGGAAAATAACAATAATAAACAAACTTCTATTTTATTCAGTACTGACAATTACTGATAGAAAACTCTAACTGAAAATTCAGTTTCACTGAATATGTGTTCTGCTGTGGATTACTTGCACTTGTTAGCATATCGAGTCATTAGCTGCATGAGTAGCATGATAGCATCACATTCTATTGGAATCAACTATATTGAGTTATTACTGTAGCTTAGTAACATGTTAACATCAAACTCTATTGGAATCAATATTATTGAGTCATTCGCTTAGTAGCATGTTAGTGTCAAACTTTTTTGTAATGAAATGTATTAAGTCTTTAGCTTAGCAACATGCTAGCTTCAAACTCTATAAGAATTAAATGTATTGAGTCATTAGCCTACTAAAGTCCTATTTGGACGGGATTAGTGTCCTGGACATTTGTCAGTAATGTCATTATTACTGGATAACTGGGGATGTCTGTAATGTTTACCGTCGTTTTGCACGGGATAAGCAATGTCTGCATAAATCGCAGAATGTGTGTCTAATGCATTTACACACTGCTACTGACAGTGCAGATTCACTTGCCTTTAACCAGCATGTCAATATGCACGGGATAAGAATAACCAGGGGTTGATAGTAAACAGCAAGGCAGCTCACTAGGGTTTGGATACATGTAGATGATTTGCATATGAAAAGTTGAGTCTGCATTTCTCCGTTCTGGGTTTCTATGAATTAATATTTTCATGCCTAACCTTTGGCAGGGGACAGCAGCCCCACTTGCCGAGTTTGTTCATATAGCAGCAGGTATCGTCTCTGTGACAGCTGGTGTGATCGTCACACATGTGCCTATGCTCTGGACCAGCCAGCACTGGAGCTAAAGCATTTAGTTCAGACTGTTGTGTCACGCTCAGCAGAGTCTGCTTCTTCAACCAGGGTGCGCTGGGAAAGCCAGGACGAACACAGGTTTTGTGAGACAAGTCGCACTTGTAGTTCTGTGGACAGCAGTGCTCCTGATCATCACAGCACACAGCCTGAAGGCAGAGGATACATACATGTATAACATGAATCAGCTTTTACAATATATGCAGTGTCATTTAAAAAAAAATGTGTTGAGGAGGACATCATGGAAGGTTGTCAACTCTCAGGCAGATGACAAATCAGTAGGTAAGCTGTCTTTTTTGTAACAAAGTTTGTGTTGAGCATCACTATATAAAAATACAAATAAAAAAAGTGTACTTTTGAACAACTCGTCAAGACAGGTTATGAAGTTATCAGTTTTTAATGTTAAGATGGTAACTTGGTTCTTGGTCAAAATAAGTTGTAAAGTGGACCAGTCATTATGCTGATAGTCAAATGCCATCTCTGTGAGACGAGTACAAGTGCAATCCTGTGTGCCCATTTGCATTCCTGGAATGAAGAGGAAAAAGTTGGTAAATGTACACCAGTATGTACCTGTGGCAGAGGGCAGCATGCTCCTGTGTTTTGTTTGCAACAGGTTGTCCCTGTTGGGCAGAGTGATGTGTCATCGCAGTTTTGATTCGGTGACGGCAGGGTCGCTGCGGGGATCTTCCTCAACAAAGGCACAGAAAAACGGGGACCATGATCGCTGGCACTGTCGCACGTACTGGCAGCCAGATTACACACAGTATCATGCGGGCAGCAGTGGAGACGGTCTTCACAACAAACTGCCTAGAAATAAAATAGAACAATTCACAATATCCCAAAACAACTAATTGATCTTGACCAAAAACGAACTTCATGTGTTTCATGAGGAGGGGTCATGGTATAATAAGTAAAGTTTAAAGGGTATTTTTGCATCTGTCTGTGCTGTTTTCCTATGCAAACATGATAGGCATAGACATAGATTGACGCCTTCAACCATTAGTCCAAGCTTTATGTTCAAAGTTTGGTGGAAGCTTTTATTTTGGAGTGAAGATCTTTCCATTTCTGTGTTTTTGACGGTAGCTTCTCACTCCTGGTAAGGTCGCTACATGACCCAATGTGATTATTAAACCGCAAAAGGGCTGCTATTCGTAATATGTAATACGTAAATCTAGTCTGTATGTGCCTCGTGCTTCAAAGTGAATTAGCGCTCTGCTCGCTTTCATCTGCTACAAACAGAGAGGGAAATGCTTCTGCTGGTGTTTTCCGTGTATTACGGAGCTCTAAAAGTTATGAGCAGCCGCTGTCTGCTCCACACTTTCACAAGCACTCACATACATTTATTGCATTAAATCACAGCCATTACAGTTAATAATAACATAACATTAATTTAATTTGAGTTCTGAATGTTTAAGGAAACATCCGTATGTCAGATGGTGTTGGTTTTTGGTATCGGACCAATTCGGGTTCATATTTTTAGGTCATGTTCGGTCTGAACGTCCCCTAAATATCTGCCTTTCAAAAACTCATATTGATCCAACTACTATTTTGTATTGCATTTCCATCAGAGTTGTGAATTTAATTTATGCGAAAATTATAATAATAAATCATCACATCCGTGATGAAAACAGAAATGAAAAAGGAAGTTGTAGCCACTAGGGAAGCCACTTAAAAAAAAAATTAAAAAAAAAATTATTATGTTTAATTATTATTAAATTAATTCCATCATAGGACAAATAATAATTTTCCAGAACAATTAAGTACTTTTCTAATTTTTAATGACTTTTCCATAACTGGAAATCTGCATTGAAAAATTCCAGGTTTTCCAGGACATGTGGGAGCCCTGAATACATTCCTCAACATTATATTATCGTGGTCCACTATGCATTTCAGATAAACCCGCCTCTAAACAGTACATAAAACAAAACAAACTGTGGTTAGACATGTTACACAGTCTCTTCCGGTCTAATTGGCTGGTTCTTGAAAAAAAGCTGCAATGAGGAACAAAAGTCATGCCATTAGTTTAGCTAAACCTACATACAGTGTAAAAGCATTCCAACACAAAAAAATGATTGAACAAGTGTTTTACATTTTTCATAGGACAGCAGCCCCAGCTCCCATCAGGCATCTGACAGCAGGTGGTGTCATCGGGACACTCAGACACTTGATCCGGACAAACCACAGCTTGCTGGAAACAAAAGGAGAAAAATAACCATTTCAACACAGATTATTTGAGAATGGCTTATCCTGATTTGCAGGTGTTTGGGTGTGTATGTTACCTGCTTTATGGCGACTCTTTCCACCCAGTCTAAAACATGTGTTTTGTTCACACACTTTGAATGTTCCAAGTCACACAAAGTGCCTTCAAAACAGCAATGCAAGTGATCCGAACAGCATTCTGCCTGCAAACGTTCACACAAACAACGAGCCAATACATTCAATGTGCACATATTGTTTATTGGTCTACATCTATTTTAATTTCTATCATTTATTACTCACCCTCATGTTGTTAAAAACCGGTATTACTTTCTTCCGTAAAACACACAAAAAAGAGATGTTTGGCAGAATGTTAGCCTCAGACACCATTGACTTTTATTTTATGGAAAAAGGACCCAATAAAACTGAATGGTGACTGAGACTGTAAGCACTCTTTTTGTGTTCCATTAGGTTGGGAATATTACATTTTTAATTTTTGGGTGAACTATCCCTTTAAAGGAGCACATTACAGATAAAGTACTGGACTGGTCATTTGATTTCAACATGTCGGAACATCCCATGAAGAGACCTGTTACTTAGGTTACTGATATGACTGGAGTCTTTATCTCGAATGATTGTTTGCCATTTCAAACATATTTGCCAAAAGTAATATTTATTCAGGTGTAAAATGAAAAAAAAAAAAAAAAAAAAAATTGCAAATAAAAATGTAAAGTTTACATTTACAGTAGTTCACCCAAAAATTCTAGGCCCCATCAAAAAAAACTTTGCTTTGCTGGGACCCCTGGTCGCTCGTGGGCCCCAAGTGCCTGCTTATACCTCTTATGGCTAAACGGCCCTGGGCTTTGGTAGCAACATGAAGGTTGTTAACAGAATTGTAATTTTTTTTTTTGTGAACTTTTCCATTTGCATTAATAGAAATGTACCTTTTGCTCACTGACACAAATGTTGCAACTTGCCACTTGAAAAAAACCCTTATACACACACGTATCACAAACACACTCTTACGTTTGGAAGTGGGCAGCAGCCGTACCCTCCTGACGGCATTTGGCAGCAGGTGTTTCCATCTTCACACATTCCCCCATCAGGACATATCAAAGCACTGCATTCATTCAGAAACACACACAGTAATGCTGCGACAACCGTACGCACCTGACAAGACAGGAAGAGAGAGAAGAAAATGGGCAAAATGAAACTAGGGCATATGCTTTATTCATTTACATAAAACAATGTCAATATCTACATTTTTGTTTTTATGTTCATGATTATCTTTTTTTTTTTTTTTTTAAAAACTCTGGTTGACTCAGAATTACCCTATAATACATTTAACAGAAATGTATTTTGATACATGCAGATTATTAACCCTTGTGCATCAATAAAAAGGTCCTTAAAGACAAAAAACTGCCATAATATTATTATATTTTAATATTATTTTCCACTTTCAATGAGTTAATTTTTGTAACCAACATCAGTCCTGATCATAACTACCAAATATGAATATATTTTCAGGATTTTAACCCGTTTGTTTTTTTAAATTTCACTGTTGTTTTTTTATGATTTTTTTGTTTTTATAATTTTACATATGCTAAATGCTAAGGGGAATTTTTTTTTTGGGGGGGGGGGATTATCACAGTCTGGGATTTGTCAATGATTAGCAACAACATTGATTTTGATGCATTATTATTTTTTGTGTAGTAAAAAATAAAACACTCGGGAACTTCGAGGATTTTTTGAGCATTAAAAAACTGCCAGAAACATATTATATATTAATAATATTTTCCACTTTCAATTTGTACATTTTTGTAACCAACATTAGTCCTGATCATAACTACCAAATATTCATTCATTTTCAGGTTTTAACCCTTTAAATGCCAGTTTGTTTACATAATGACACTGTTGTTTTTTTAAACAAACACACATTTCTCGATACACACATACAAAACACACTCTGACATCCACACCAACACAGTCACACAATTTTAGCTGCATCATTTATTCAATTGGCCTGCAGTGCTCTATAATACAGCAAACAGAATATAAGGAAAAAAGCATGTACTTGCTCCATAGGCTAAACATGAGTAAAACATTTGTCCTGAAGGTCCTGAGTGTAACCATTTTGTGTACACAGTGTATTAAAAATGTACAATAGGAAATGAGGTTGAAATATCAAAATCCCCCACAAAATGCACATGCATGAACCGTAAGGTCACACAAGGGTTAATAAATGTCTGGATTTTTTTTTCAGTCTTATTAAATTGTCTGAATGATAAAAACAGACCGCAACATTCGAACAACAGTTCCATATAGACACACATTGTCCACTGTGTCTTAAGGTTGCATGACTAATAGAGAGCTCTTCAACAATTATAAACACAATGCTTGAGTCTTATGATATTTTCAAGTCAATACAGCTCTATATAATAATTACTTCACTGCTTGTAATTTTTGGTGATATTGTTTATTATATGTTTCTTCTTCTGTTGTATGTGAAATGTGACCTAATACACTCCATACTCACCATTGTGTGTATAATCGCAGTTCCACAAAACTATTGCTCTTTACAATGTCAGATGTTAACCCATGAACACCTCCTTTCTTGCCCTAAAACACAAACACAAAAAATAAGTAGCTAAACCCCATACATTTATACTGGGTTTGACACAACTTTGTTTTAATTGACTTGTCATGTGGTTATAATCACTGTTGTGTTGAATGACCCATATTTTAAGCATCAGTTCCCACTCTGAATGTAACACAACATCAAACGATCTCAGATTTACAATCTGTTTTCATCTGTAGAAAATGTAAGGATATCCACTTTATATTTAAAATGGGATCAATGCATTTAATAAGGACGATAGTTAAGACATTTACTACTATGACTCCACAATCAAAAAACTGGAATGTATTTTGTAAGGGACAAATTTCAACTTGCACTTTGGGGTCAAATTAATGCAGGACTACTTTTTTTCTCACATCAAAATATAATTATGCTTATCAGACACTAATCTCATCTCAGACCATTGATAACAATACATCATCAATGACCCAGGCAATCAGCATAACGTGATTTATTTTGGAGCCTTTGTTTACATTTTCACTGTTTGTGTATTCATGTTTAAATCGACGAAAATAACTAAATGTACCTATTATATTATTAAAAATGTCTTCCTTACATCTACAGCTTGCATTCGTTTTGGTAGAACCAGTATATTTGGTAAGTTACAGTAAGGAAGGTGTTTGTTCCAATTTCATTATTATTTGAAACAAATGTATCATTTTCCGTTCCATTGTCATAAACGCTGCTGAATCAGTTTCTTCTTGTTTGCATCGGAAGCGCGTGGGCTGAGCCGGAATAAACTTAAAACAAAAACTTACTTCACTATAAAACATCACGACATCAACACAAAGAGAAAGCTTTTAGTAACCTTACCGTGATTTACACGACAGGTGAAAAGGTCGTTTTAAAACTAGGTGCTTCAGTTTCAGTGACGTGAGGATCTCTGCTGAGTTTGAGTGCGTTTATGTCAAGATATCACGTGATTTCGGCGTTGTCATATGACACGGGGGGGGGGTGTTGTTGTTTTTTCTGGGGGGGTCAGGGGTTGTTGTTGTTGTTGTTGTTTTTTCTGGGGGGGGGGGGGGGGGGGGTGTCAGGGGTTGTTGTTTTTTCTCATTATATATATGAACATGAACTACAGCAAATAAAATAACAAACTTTACATTGTTTGTATAATGAAATACAACAACAAAATAAAATAGGAAGAAAAATAAATAAAAAGGTACCAGATAATAAAAACTGAATATATACATTCACAGACAGACAGGCTATAATTTTTGTAAGACTTTTGTGGAAAGATGATTTTTCAAAAATGACTCTAGCTGCTCTTCTCCTTTTAATGAAAGTGAATGGGGACTGGCGCTGTCAATCTCCAAAATGACAAATTAGGCACCATAAAGGTACAGTATCATGGTCCATGAGACTCATGTGTTCTATTTCAAGTCCTATGAAGCCGTATGATAGCTTTTTGTAAGAACCTGACAAAATTAAGTTGGTAGTCACTGAAAATTTTGAAAGGATGTCCACAATTTTTTTATTCCTCCATTTACCTCTATGGCCAAAACCCTTCATCTGGTAAATATAGAAGATATGAAAAAAGCTTAACTTGGTGAATATTTACATATAGAAGATTGAACAGATGTTTATGGAATAAATCATGATTATTACTAACAAATGTAAAAAAAAAAAAAAAAAGACATTATTGAATGTTTATATATACAACAAATCTTCAATTTCAAAAAGGGTGAGGCTTGCAAGCTGAAGAACACCATCCCAACTGTGAAGAATGGGGGTGGCAGCATCATGTTGTGGGGGTACTTTGCTGCAGGAGGGACTGGTGCACTTCACAAAATTGATGGCATCATGAGGAAAGAAATGTATGTGGAAATATTGAAGCAACATCTCAAGACATCAGCCAGGAGGTTAATGCTCAGTCGCAAATGGGTCTTCCAAATGGACAATGACCCCAAGCATCCCTCCAAAGTTGTGGCAAAATTACTTAAGGACAACAAAGTCGAGCAAGTAGGCCTTGATGAAAAGCACGAACATCTGAAGCTCAGTTTAAAACAGGAAATCCTCCTAAATAATGGATAATTCTGCTTAAAATGTTGCATTTATTCTTAGTTTAAATTTAAGCTGCATCTTGGAGAAACAGCATGCCATTTTCTTTGTGCTTCGTGCCTTCGTTTATCTTTTCTGACTTTTTTCAGCTTTAATATCCTGCAGTAACGTGACAAAGTGACTGATGTATTTCGTAATAAAATCAGAGACCCTCCCCTTGAAATCCGAATGCAAGTGGTCAAAGGAGATGCATTCAAGAGACCATGTGTAAACAGCGATGCGTCTTGTCTGACCATATGTGATTGGATCACACGAGATGCATCTTAATATCAGGGGTTAACAGGGTCATTGGTTTTGAACAACATGCAGGTGAGTGAACGATGGCAGAAATTTCAACAGGTCTTGTTTCATTCTTGAAACGGTAATACAACCTTGTGACCATTTTAATAAAGTCAGTCAATTAGGTCAACATTAATTCAATGTTGTATAAATGGTCTTTTAGAATACATCAGCACACCAGACCTGAGTATGAATACGTATTCTTTGCATACGCATACTGTGCCAATGTATTGTGGTTTCCAAGTCCTCAGTATTCATAATACTGTAAGTGAGAAATACCTGTTTGACCTATTTACAGAGAGATCCTAAAGTGCACATCAACTGGACACTTTACGATGCCATAATGCCTCGGGCATGACCCGAGCACACCATAAGATAGTATTATGAGTTTTTTTTTAGTTTTTATATATGACTCATTTTCCATAACAAAATATAATAATAATAATAATAATTAAATCACTAGAAATAGTACATGTAAAATGAACAAAAAATGGCCTTCAAATATTCTACGAAATTTGCTTTCGGGCACAAGACAGCATATATGTTCAGATTTATTGACTGAGTCTGGTTTATTAGACTCATTTATTGTAGTACAGCAAAATTATCATAACAATGTGATTTCAAAGGGGAAAAAATACCCTCAGATTTCAGGTTTTATAAAAATGGTTTCTCTTCTTAGATGACACTTGTTCTATCCCAATATATCCTTTAGTAAATATTATTTAGTAAATATAATTCTGACAAAATCCTTAAAAAATAGCAGTTGTTTTAGCCTAATATAGTACAGAGATTATACAAAGAACTAGAACGGATCATGTGATAAATACAACACTGTTTCTCCTTTTTTTAAATCAGACATTCTTATTGGTTAAAGCTCTTCAGAGCGTTCTTGTGATTGGTCGTCTGCTTCTTCATTGACAAACATTGCTTCCTTCCCACGCGAAGACGATCAACAGTAGAAAAGTTTCTAGTTTTTAACCCTACGTCTGTAGCACCCATGCTGTTGACGTCACAGGACTCAAAATGATACATTGTATCCGCAGCGCGTTCCTCGCTCTTATATTTGTTACAATGTTGCAGTCTGTCTGCAGTGACTTCCACACTCTGGCGCATCTGAGAGCGAAGGTTAGCGATAAAACTCAGTCCAGAGCTGTGATGGATCTACTCAAACGACTGCTGGGAAACAGATCTCGGGATTTTATCGTGTCAGTCAACAGGAGTTTTTCTAAGGACAGATTAGACGTGTGCGAGCTGCGATCCGCGAAAAACAATAAGATATTGGCAGTGGGCAGCACAGGGGTGGCAGTGGCCACCGGTATATACAACTATCTGAAATACTTCTGCAACTGTCATGTGTCCTGGTCCGGAGATCAGTTAAATATCCCCCGACCTTTGCCCCCTCTCACCGGCGTCCTGCGAATCAAAACACCGCACAGGTAAGTGACGTCACGGTCACATCATATTTTTTAAAGAGGCAGAACAGGTAAAAGTGTTTTTTTTTTCTTTCAGATTGATCAGCCAATCAGATTGCTTTATTTGTTCTTGGTGGGTGTGATCTTTAGTCCAGGTCTTTTTTTTTTTTTCTTTTTTTTTGTATTTTTGTATTTTTATTTTTTTATTTACAGAACATAATAAGCAACATTATACAGATATATACAAAATATACCAGAGTGTACAAAAAATATTCGTAAAAGACAGTTGTATAGAAATCATTTTCATACAAGTTTCCTGAAAGAAGAAGCTTGAATCTTGTATGCAAACAGCATATTAATTAAATATGTAATATACAGTATGGAGTAAAATAAGGATCCAGTTACTCTGCAGAGATACACTAGAAGAAATCAATGCAATGAATACAAACTATTTGGTTGGGACTAATAAAAGTAGGCTATACAGCATTTATGTATATTATATGATGATATGACAGAGCTCATACTCACATAGACTGGCACATATGTTCAGGTTTGTAGCATTTGTAGCACAGATTTCAAATGATAATGGGATAAACGTAGTCTTCTCTCAGTGTAAAATGGGCTTTAATCCATATTTTGGAAATTATAACTATAATCATCATTTAAAGCATGAAAGACTTGCATTTTTTATATTTAATGAATAGCCTATATGCCAGTCTGTATTGATTAGCTCAGTGGCTCCCAACACTGTTCCTCGAGACCCCCCCAATAATGCACATTTTACCTCCCTTATCTGACACACCCAATTCAAGTCCCGGAGTCCCCACTAACGAGATGATTTGTTAAATCATGTGCATTTGATTAGGGAAATATTCAAAATGTGTAATGTTAGGGGCCTCCAGGAACAGGGTTGGGAACTGCTGCTATACAAGAGTGTGTTTTTCCCTCCAGGTTTATGCAACTCAGCATTCTCTAAACTGTTGTGTTTGTTTGTGGTACATGTTCTCACACAGGTCCAATCAGGGCATCCCCCACTGTGTTATGTGTCGTGGTCAGGCACATGAAAAAAATGCCGCTTTGACGATACTTCTTTCCGCCATTGTTCAGTCAGAGAGCGGCGGACCTTTTTTGTTGTTGTCTGGTTGAGTGTCTTGTTAGCTCTGCAAGAGCAGGCCTGTGCTATGCCACTCTCATAAACTGTGTCAGCCTGTGAATTCAACACAATATTGTGACTGTGATGCCATGAATGAGTTCATGTTCTATATTGCTGAAAATCAGAATTTTATTGATTGCAAAATGTGCAAAATACTGGTTAATAATTTTCAAGTAACCCTAACACTATGTGTGCTCCAAGGTTCAGGTATTATCAGAATGTGTGCACTCAGAGTTACTCCACTGTATGGTGGGACTGGCAGAGATGGCAAAGAGAGATCGACTGGATGGTGCTGAATGGTATAAACCTGCCTCTGGCTTTCACTGGGCAGGAGGCGCTATGGCAAGAGGTGAGAATTTTGAGGATTCAAGAAGAGGCTGTAGTGTTATAATATGGGTATTGTCATTTATGTATAATGTCAAGATTTTTGGTTGAAGCTGAAGTGTGTAATTTTGCAGCTCTAGAACTACCAAACAGAATTAAAAAAAAACATTGTTTCAGACAGCTTTCTGAATACACACACACACACACACACACACACACACACACACGCACCATCTGCTGCTGATCATACAAAAAGATTGCTCCCGCCCCCAACTCATTCCATTGGTTGAGTCAATGTTGTCAGGCTGGACTGGTTCCTCAAAACAAACAGAGGAGTTTTTATAGTGCCAGAGATACAATGTTTAAAGTTTTTGAGCAAATGAACCTATGAGTGGTTTTATCCGATTTCACCTTTTTTCTTTTTGTTATATTAAAGTCACATTAAAACTGACTTTACAAGGCCATTCATTTTTTTATTTTTTTTATTTTACAAGGCCTTCATCCTTTTTTTTTTATTGCTTTGCCTTGTCCCAGACCCAGAATTGAAATATTCAACTTTGTAAATCCATTATAAAAATGCAATTATTTACATGTTTAACACTATATGATAATCTCAGCAAAGAGTGAAATAAACCAAAAACATTTAAATATTTATTGCATGATGATTATTATTATTTACAACTGCCCAGCTGGCATCATTTTCACCACATTCTTACAATTGTGCTCTTAATATAGTTTTTTCAAAAGTTAGTGTACTTGTCAATAACCAAGTTGACAAAAGTCTCAGTGAAGAGCACGCTTCAGATTTGAACAAATTATGTTCAAATAAAACAAAGAAAAATCAAGGAAAATATCATTTGTGAGATGATTATTTTATTTATTTGGGCTACATTTTCATTGAAGCTGTTTTTTGCAAAAAAAAATGTGTGGAAACATAATGAATAAAAAACATTTGGTATAAAAATGGCATATGAATAATTATACTTTTTGTCTTCACTAGTTAAATAGCCTTGCAGTGTGGCAAATGAATTTCTTAAATGTAAATATTTAATGTAGTCCCTCAGTTAATATGAGGTCATTAAACAGCATGCACAATAATGATCCAAATTAAATATGTGTCTCAGTAATATCTGAACTTTCCAAAATTATTTAATGTCAATACCCGCTAGTGAAATGTATTACTTATACTGTATGTGATTTTCTAGTCATAGAAAATTCATATTTTTCCAGTAGACTATATCTTGTGTTCGATATTTTACATGCTCTTTTTCTTTTTTTGGTGCAGGTGTATCTGTCTCTTGGTTTTAACCAGACTGAGATCGATCACTTCTTCACAGGTCCAGCTTTCCTAGCGTGGAACCGTATGGGAAACCTCTTTCAGTGGGGTGGACCGCTTCCCCAGTCTTGGCATGTTAAACAGCTCTATCTGCAGGTGCTGAGGTTTAAGGGGGTCTTTTTAAAAAAGATCGAATCAATAAAAATGTGAACTTCCCAAGCCTTTTCATGTTAAGTAATGTTTTTCTTTCCATTTTTGTAAATTTTACAAAAATAAGGCTTGAGTAAGATTAAGTCCATGTAATGAAATACCATGCCTTCTTTTATATGCCTACATTTAAAGATGGCGACCAGGTTGTGGAGCAGTATTGCTCTGGAAGATTAGGATGAATACACTTGGTCTTTCCTTTGACCTCTTTGCATTTTAATCCATGCTTTTGTCACTTTCATGAATTGTACCTTCATTCCTCCAGTTTAAAATCTTGGACCGAATGAGAGCTTTTGGAATGCTACCTGTATTGCCCGCTTTTTCGGGAATTGTTCCTGAAGGTATTACCAGGTACTTTGCCTTTTTCCCCATTTCTCATGAATAAACTCTTTAATTAGATTGATAAGCACATGTAAATGGAATCTTTGAAAATGTGATTGATTTGAAGTTTTCCTGGTTGTTTGATCACAGTAATCTTTATTTGTAAATGGCCATTGTGATAAAAGAAGACAGTGGTAATTTAGCAATGTCGTTTAGGTTGTTTCCCAAAGCAAATGTGACCAAGCTAAGCCCCTGGAGCCATTTTAACTGCACCTACTCCTGCGCTTATGTGCTGGACCCACGAGACCCCCTCTTCCAGCGAATCGGAGCACTCTTCCTGTCCCAGGTCATTAAGGAGTTTGGAACAGACCACATTTACAACACAGACACCTTCAATGAGATGGTCCCTGCCTCCTCTGACCCCACTTACTTGGCATCTATTAGTCGTGCGGTTTTCAATACTATGACTTCAGGTAACTATGTGAATTGATACCACTTTTCTACAGAAATGGTGCTGGTGCCCAATCTGCAACCATTACGTAAGAAGGATCTACCACATTTTTCCAACCAGCCCCTTAAACTTGCTGGTCTTGAACCAAAACAACATCTCCTTGAAACACAAAACTAAACTAGATAGCATAAACATTGAGCATGCAAATCTGTTTATACCTTTTCCTGGATCCAATGCAGCTCTGCTTGCGTTCAGTTATATGACACTACATTCCTATTTTTATTACTCCAGGCACTTTATCATTCTTTTCTGTCTAAAAATGCTTTTATTTGCAAATCATACCTGGGAATTGAGTAGTTTGAATTTTGCGCATTAGATACAGTATATCGATATATCGGTTTTACCGATTAACCGGTGATGTTAGTTGATTTTTGGAACAAAAAATCTATACAGCGTTGTCGATTGATTCTCTAAACTCTTTTTCTGGTGAATATATTGGTTAATAAAAACATAATTTGATAAATACTTAAATATAGTGCATTGTAACTGAGCCATATCTCTGTAATTTCAAAATTAGAGTCCCCATGTATTTCAGGCTTGTTTATGGTTTAAAGTCCCTCATTATGCACCAAATCTTATTTTTTCTGGTTATTATTGGGATTTTGGTTGCACAATATTCTGCTTTTGGGATTTTATTCATTTTGGACTCATGTAGCCTCAATGTGTGTGCCCGTCAAGGTAAGTATAGACTAATAATTGTTTTATTATTCTTTGAATTGAGTTTAAAAACGATCGGCCGATTAATCCGTTATAACCCTTTTCCAACATGTTAGTTATCAGTATCGTCAAAATCCACTATCAGTCGACTTCTATTTCTGATCGTTACATCAAAGGCAGTTCACTTGCATAAAGACGTCTCTGTTACGTACGTAACCTCAGTTCCCTGAGACGAAGGGAACGAGACATTGCGTCTTGCTGACGCATATGCGGAGTGTCCTTCTAAATGACCTAGTTGAAACCCCTCTACAATAACGGCAATTCTAATATTGTCTATGGTGTTTGAGCCCTGCCGTTTTAGATGCGAAGTGGGTGCGCAAACACCATTCCTCTGAATTTTCAGACTGAGGGACAAAGAGCGCATCGATCGCACCTCAAAGAACTCAGAGTTTTGTAGTATGGCCAGTTTACGCAATGTCTCGTTCCCTTCGTCTCAGGGAACCGATAACATTCCCTTACAACTCTGTACATTTGACATTGCATCCTGTGGATGCATATGGGGAACAGAGTCCCTTTATGCCGCACTACACGACATAACCTTCCAGAGAGGAAACATGATGCCGCAGTCCCGCAGGACGGCGACCGACATGAGTATGCCGCAAGTGAGTGACCCTCATGTTGGGCCAGGAAGGAATGGATATACACTCAGAATGGATATATGAACTATAGACATATAGTATGAATTAACCCCTTCACGAAGCTAGTCAGGAAGAAAGTTTTATTTATTTTGTAAGTGCTTGTGACTTTATGGGAAATTACAATGGCCTGAATGCGGGTGGTTGTGTAAAATGTTGGGGAGCCCGTACTCAAAAGTAGGGGCATAAGTATATGTTTGGCCAATTAAATAGCATGCATTCTAAACAGAGAGGACTTGCAAAGAGTGAGACATTACATCTAGGTTGTTATAAAGACACACCGTTTGCCCATGCCCATGAGGAGGCCATGCCTCTCTAATTGGGCAAAACTTACCCTGTGACTCGCAAGCCAGAGCAATCGCATCAGCGATCCAGTGAGAAAGTCCTTGCTTAGAGACGGACATTCCTATTGTGCGTCCTCCAGAGCACACAAAGAGCTGATCAGTCTGAACTGGCAGATGCGCTCAATGTATGTGTGTAGCACCCGCACGGGGCATAATAATTGCAAGGATTGTTCCTTATACAAATTAAGTGTACCTTGGGCACATAGCCTTTTCTGGGTTTGACAGTGGCTTTTGAAAGACCCTTACCAAACTCCAGACATGAATTGTTGATTGTTAGTGCATGTAAATCACTGACCCGTTTTACTGAGGCCAGAGCCAGTATGGTCTTTGATATGTGAAAGACACCAATCAGTGTACACATTGTATTTTATCGCATAGAGGCGTCACGTGGATGCTATTCTGGCCTGTAAAATGGTGTTCATAACTGAATGCATCAGTTCTGCCGCATTTAGCGCGCTCCATTCAGGGGCCACACATACAGCTTCCACAGGAATGCCGCTGCTATAAACCCCAATGCTTTTTGAAATGGCCTCTGTGGAAGTTTTCTCCCCAGTTTGAACTGAAACAGACACCATAGAATGGCCTGAATGCGCTTGATTGTGAGGTGCATGCGCCCGCTCGTGGAATGGAGGCGGACTCCCAAAAAGGAGATTTGTTGTCTGAGGAGAGTGTGCTCTTTCCCAGTTGACATTGAAGCACAAGCTGTTTAGATGTTGAAGCAGTAAGTCTCTGTGCTGGCATAACCGAGTCTCTGATTGGGCGAGTAACTGCCAATCGTCGAGGTAGTTCAAAATGCGCATGCCACTCAGTTTCAGAGGGGCAAGAGCCGCATCAATGCACTTGGTGAATGTGCGAGGAGCCAGAGACAGTCCGAAGAGCAGGACTTTGAATTGATACACCATTCCCTCAAACGCCAATCTCAAAAACACGTTGTGATGTTGTACAAATTATACATGAAAGTACGCATCTTTCAGATCTGTCGATGCAAACCAATCGTGTGGGCAGACGTGCAATAAGATCTGTTTCTGAGTAATCAGTTTGAACAGGCATTGAAATGTCTCAGATCTAGGATTGGCCGAAGCCTGTCGTCTTCTTTGGAACAAGAAAATATCTCTTTTTGGGTTTAACGATTTGGAAAAACCTCTGTCGAGCTTTTCATGAGGAGATTGTATTTTCGGCTTGTAACACTGGTGTGACTTTGGATGAAACTGTGGAAGACAGAACACCGTTGAAATGAGGTGACAGACATTTTTAGCCAGGCACTGTCCTGACACAGAGTAGATGCGAACCGTTTGTGAGGTATTACTCCGTTTCTACATAAAATGTCTCATGGCCTGTGAGTGTTGCTGAGTCACGACGTATCGTTTGGCAAATTGATCCACAGAGCCACCGAAGAGGCCAACTGGAGACAGTGGAGCATCCAACAGAGCAGGATTTTCCTTGTCACGCATTTCCGTGAGGGTCAGCCAGATCAAGATTGGTCAGTTGATCAAGAACCACCAGGTTGCTCATTAAGTTACCAATTGCCTGTGTAGTGACTTTTGTGGTACGCAGCGCTATGTCCATAGTGGTGTGGAGCTCTTTGAATGTCTCTGAATCATAGCCTTGCTCATCTATTTGCTTGAGGAGCTTGGTTTGAAAGATCTGGAGCACCGCCATCGTGTGGCATGCTAAACCACCTTGGCCCACCGCTGAGTATGCTCTTGCAGCCAGTGTGGACGTCAGTCGACATGGCTTGGAAGGATGAACAGGGTGTGATTTCCATGTTCTGCTACTTGAGGTGTGCTGCTACCGCCTCCTCCATAGAGGGTAGATGGGCACAATATTTTTCTTCCCCATGATCTAAATTAGAGAGGATGGAATCACTGCACTGGCGAGCTGAATAGGGAGCATGCCAGGATATTAACAGTTTGTTATGATCTTCCGGGAAGAACAGGATCGCTTGATGGTGTCCAGACTGCAGGGACCATTTATCAAAGCAAGATTGTACAGGTTCCTCTGGAAGAGACCACGCAAGATGGAGCTCTTCGACCGCCCTTGAAATCTCCTTGTCAGTGGCGTGTGCACGCTCCTCGCCCTCACTGGGGGAATGGGCGGTGGCATCATCCACTGACCACTCGGCAGATGCAGCCAGAGACATCGTCATCATCCCCAGCATCAGAATCGGCGAATGAGACGAGACTTTGCACTCCTGCAAATGGCCGGAGCTCATCACGCACATAATGTTTTGGCATAGGCACATTACATGGAGATTGAGAGACTCGCAGGGCATGTGCCGGCATGAGGTCCACCTCAAATTCATCCTGCTCGACCTCGCGGCCTCGCCGTGCCTCCTCGTGTGATCCCTCGGGTGTCACAGAAGAGGTGGGTGGGAGGGCGCGGGAGGCTGAATCACCCCTCAGCATGTTTATTTGTGGCTGGTTATGTAGTAACATGGTCAATGAGTGCGTTTACATGCATACCAATATGGTAATAACAAAAATCTGCTTATTCAAAAACTAGAAGTAGACTAGACTTTAGAAGTGGGAGTTTGGGAGATTTTTAACAAAATATATAGCTTGGCAGCGATAATGAAAATAGATGGAAAAGTGTCAGCTTTCTAACAAATTGAAGGGGGCAACAAAACACAGCTTTTCAGCGCACCACAACTGGCAAACACACAAACAGATTGTCAGCAGGGCTCTCTCTACCCGTCTGCCACTGTCCCCTCTTCTTAAATGCCACTGTCACACCTCCTTAAACACAAGACAGGTGTTAAGCACAGGTGGAAATCATTCACCACTCATCTCCCCGGCCTCACTCTCCACAGACGTCGCTCTGCCACAGCCACAGCACCACACGACAACTCAAGAAAACAGCGTTTTCATGAGATTTGAAATGATCAGTTATTCTCAGCTTTTGACGTATAAAACATAAACGATCGTGCTCGCAACACTTGCCCACATTGTATAAGCTGATAAGAGCAGCACTTAAGGTGTTTACATGCAATGGGGTAATGGGGAAAAGGTGTTTTCTGCTTAAATTGTTCATGACTTTGTGTGTTCTCTGCATATTATTTTGATCTGTGTAAGGATGTGCATGTAAAAACACCCAGTTATGTAATTGTTTGTCTCAAATGTCAGAAAGATTCACAGATCCTCTGCACAAGCACTGTTTTGGTGGAAAGGATGTATGAGTGTCTCCAGTTGCTTTTATGATATTATCCTAGAGTCGCAATTGCTCTTTTTTTTTGTTTGGCACATTTGACTCCAATTACTCTAATTTGGAAACCCACAGCTGACCCGCTGATTTTCTAGGGCACAATTGGGGTGCTTAACCACAGACTGTGATTTTGCATGTCTGTAAAGTGTACTGTCCTCCCTACTGCTGACACAAAAGTTTTTTTCTTTTGATTCACTCTCATTCTGTCTGTGTCTCTCTCTCTCTCTCTCTCTCTCTCTGGCAGTGGATCCTCAAGCAATTTGGCTGATGCAGGGTTGGCTCTTTATCAGTGACCCTTTATTCTGGAGACCTGTCCAGGTCAAGGCCTTGTTACACGGTGTCCCCTTGGGGCGAATGATTGTCCTGGATCTCTTCGCTGAATCCATGCCCGTTTACTCTTCAACTGACTCCTTCTACGGCCAGCCTTTTATTTGGTGCATGCTTCACAATTTTGGGGGGAATAGTGGCCTGTTTGGAACAGTGGACCGTATTAACTCTGGCCCTTTTGACGCCCTCAGGTTCCCAAATTCCACACTGGTCGGGTTGGGTTTGACTCCCGAGGGCATCGAACAAAACCCGGTAGTTTATGAACTCATGAGCGAGCTGGCCTGGCGCAAAGAACCTGTCAACCTTTCCAAGTGGGTGTCACTTTATGCCTTGCGTCGCTACGGTAGCCTGGACGAGAACCTAATGTTGGCATGGCGACTTTTGTTTCATAGCGTGTACAACTGCACTCTTCCGCAATACAAGAACCACAACCGGAGTCCTCTGGTACATAGGCCATCACTGCACATGCAAACTGACATTTGGTACAAACCTGCTGACTTATACAAGGCATGGAAACTGGTGTTTGAGGCTGCGCCAGGGCTAATCTCTTTGAAAACCTTCCGATTTGATCTTGTTGATGTGACACGACAAGCGCTTCAGCTTCTCACAACAGAATTCTACAAGGAAATACGAGATGCGTTCCAGGTAAACTCAAAGATAAGATTATATTTAATGTAGAGGAACAAGCAAACAATTTCTGATAGATTACGAGATTACTAAGGCAAGCATCACTCTCAAACGCATCATACTGCTCAACTCTCTAACCATACTTTAAGTGTTAAATTTCCGTGTTTAACTCCTCCAACTCCTGTGTACTTAACATCTTTAATGAGGTAATGAACTACAATCTATGAAGCATTGTGAATGGAATAATTGGATTAAAACCAATGAAAAAATATAAAACCATTGTCGATTTTAAGTCTAAAAAGAGTCAATGATTTTAAAGTATATTGCAAAAAAAAAAAAAAGTCTGCGAGTTTAGGGAGACGTACTCGATTGCAGCATTCGTAATGCGTCATGGAAGTGGGCGGTCACAGCAGAGCTCTTTTTACGCACTTTATTTACTCTGATTGATGGACCTTTACTGGATCATGGGTAATATAGTTCTTCAGCAGGAATTCCTCTGTTTAACTTTTTCATTTTTATAAAGTTTAAATAATGTGGACTGGTGGCAACAGAAGCGTACCATTGATTAACAACATTGGAGCTCACATTAGATCTGTTTTAAAGATTTTATAAGAAGTTTATAAGTTAATCGATAATAATCAAGTCCCCAATGGAAAATGAATGGGATTTCTTCCTTAACCAGACTATTGTGCTCTTAAAGCAACTGCATAACACTAAAACCTACTCAGAACACATTTTCTACCGCATTGCGAATGGTTGAACACCTGTTCAACCATTCGCAATGACCAAGCATTGAAGCAACAAGCAAGCGCCAAATTTTCAGAAAATGTTTGAAAATTGTGGATATTTAATTCACACAACTCTATCTTTGAATTGACTGTTTAACTGCAAACACAACAGCATCAACATTAGCAATAATCCATTCTTATAATTCTCATATCCAAATAACAGGCCCAAAAGCTTCCTGATCTCCTGACTGCCGGTGGCGTTCTTGTCTACGATCTCTTACCTGAATTGGACCGCCTCCTTTCCAGCAATGATCACTTCCTTTTGGGGGCGTGGCTTGAGCAGGCACAATCTCAGGCTATGGATCAACATGAGGCGCAACTGTATGATATGAACGCTCGAAATCAGATCACACTTTGGGGCCCCGACGGCAACATCCTGGACTATGCCAGCAAAGAGTGGGGTGGTCTAGTGGAAGACTATTATTTGCAGCGTTGGGGTTTGTTTGTTAATACGCTAGTGGAATGTCTGGACAGAGGAAGACCGTTCAAACAGGACGTCTTCAACCAAGCTGTGTTTCAAGTCGAGAAAGGTTTTGTGTACAACCAGAGAAAATATCCAACCAAGCCACTAGGGGACACTTATGACATTGTGCGACGGATCTTCCTCAAATACTACCCATACGCCATGAAAAGGTTAAAGTGAAGTGACCACTATGCATTTGATGCTCAGAAATCATTCACAAAGCATTCAGGAATCAAAGTGATACATGCATATGATGGGAAACAACAGTCAAAACACCAGCTTCCAAAGTTTTCTTTATAAAGATGAGCGGCTATTCATGCTGTTTAAATGATTAGGACAAGAAAATGAAGGCCTGTCCAGGAAATGGAGGACGCAATTTTTTCTTTCATGTCAACTACTTTGAAAGACTTTTTATGACCTTCTGAGAAGTATTCAGCGTCTCAAACCTGATAAGACATTTCTTAATGCATTATATATCAGTATTTCACATTATTCATCCATATCGCCACCTATTGGGCAGGGAGGTGAATTTATAGTAAATAAATGACTTAAATATGGATCCGTTTCTCACCCACACCTATCATATCACATCACATCTGAAGACATGTATTAAACCACTGGAGTCTTGTGGATTACTTTTATGCTGCCTTTTATATGCTTTTGGTGCTTCAACGTTCTTATCACCATTCACTTGCATTGTATGGGCCTACAGAGCTGAAATATTCTTCTAAAAAAATGTTTTGTGTTCAGCAGAAGCAATAAAGTCACACACATCTGGGATGGCATGAGGGTGAGTAAATGATGAGAGAATTTTCATTTTTGGGTGAACTGTCCCTTTAGGTGTTCACAATGGGATAGCACACTAGCAATATATTGGCCAAGCATTTGTGTTTGTGTTTGCTTACTTGTGTAAAGTATGTTTTTGGCTAAAGTTTTACCAATGTGCGGTACAGGATATTTTACTGCCGGAGTTTCTACTGTCATTTCAGTTTTTTTTGTACTGTATATACTGATTGTATTGTGCCACCCCTAAAAATGTTGAATTTTGGTAAAAATGTCCTGTAGACACTACATGAAGGGATTGTTATTACTGAAGAAACTGTGCCATTCCCCCTGACTTGGCATGCCAGACAAAACACTGCAACATTTCCATTTTTTTCTCTTTTTTTTTTTTTTTTTCAAATTTAATAATAAAAAACATATTTGAACGGAGCCTTTTTTTTAAAAAAATTTTAGGAAGCAAAATACATTAAAGGAACTAAACCAGTAACTTCACAAACATACCAAAAAGTTCCATATATCAATTATACACCTGGATTTTCTTGTAGATTTATCCTAATGCTGTTTTTTTTAAAAAAATTTTTTATTGACAATCTAATTAAATTGCAGGTTGTGACCTACCTCTGAATTAAATTAAATATATTTTCAGTGTACAATATTTTGACAAAATATCTGATTAGTCAACCCCAGGTAAATCATTTGCTGTTTTATAATGGGCTGCTGTTCTTGTTTTTTTTTGTAGAGCGGAAAATGGTACAACTAACCATATTATTGCATCAGAATAGACGTAGTTCAACATTCCGAATACAATGTATTTTTAGGTTAGTTTTAGAATATGGATCTTATTTAGACTGTTTTAGATTATTTAGAATCTGCATTCAACAGCCTGTAATTTTTGTGTTGATTCTTATTTAGTTCTTTGTTAACCAGCATATACAAACTCATATTAGACACTTTATATATTAGAAATTGTTGAAAGTGAAAAGCTATTTTTGTATTTTGTCAAATAAAAGCCATACTTTTCATAATACTTTTGCTAGTCTTTTACATTTATACACTTAAACAGCCTTAAAGTATGAAAGTTTTGAGTATAATTGCCTTTTTGATACTTTGATGGACCTTGTTGGAGGTCAACGGCTTTACATGGGGAGAAAGAATGGTTTGTATTTATATAAACTAGATGAGGACACACATTATACTCTGTTTTATTAGTGCTTTTATTAGGACAGCACAAGACATTGTGTGTTCCTAACTAGCTGAATAGGTGAATAGGCTCTTTAGAGCCGTGATGGTCTCTCATTTATACAGGAGGACACATAAGAGTACAAAGTTTTGCTGAAAAGGTTGTCCTTACAGTAAGTACTTACTGAAAATGACTCATTCTCTTTATGGTGAAGTTGGGATTTGTTGCATGTGTGAACTATTGTGAAAGTGTACAAAAGTTTTCTGTGAATATGATCCCAAGGAGAACTTGAGCTGAAAAGTGTTTTAAATAAATTGCAGATGTTTCAGACAAATTTCCGATACCTATTTTCGATTTATTTTTATACATGACCAATATAAATGTATTTCTGCCATTTGAAACACATTTCATCACATTTGTTGGATATACAGTGGGGTGCGGTAGAAAAGTACGAGACCACTAGTGGAAAATGCTTCTATTTTGCATCTTTGTAATTTAATAAAAAACATTTTCATTAAATATTTAAAAGTGGAATAGAAAAATGTACATGAGAATTACTTCTACTATTACTATTTGTATTGCCCTCATTTTGCTTTAATAAAAGCATCTAAGATTTGTATTGTGGTCTCAATCTTTTGGAGCCCACTATACATACTTTAAAAGAGAATACAGATGTTAAAGTGGTGATTTGTAAATTAGTTGCTCAGCATAAACTGGCACACAGAAAAAAAGAGAAATAACATTCAGTGAAAAAGAAAGTATGAGCAGCATTTTCTGATCTGAGCTTCTCTTCTCACTATCTGCATAGTCTTCAGTGGAAAAAATGGGAACTCTGGCACCGTACGATCAATATACATTCCTCTCTCACTAAAGTATTTCTGTAATGCCGTAAGAAACTGAATATAGAGAAAAAAAGAACAGAAGGATCAAATGGCTGGAAAATAACCTTACAATTAATCAACAATATTCATCATAGGCTGTTTTGTCATGTACTGTATATATTTTTTGCACTGTAATATAATATATGTGTATTTTATTAAGTACCTGTAATATAACGTCTATTTAAATATAAGCCGAACAAACTGAAAAAAGAAATCGCCAGCTCACCAGCTCTCGATTCTGTGCATATTCCAAAGGAGACAGTTTGTGGTTTTGAAGAGATGTGCTTTGGACAACTATCAGATATAAGGTCATCCACATGATAAACACAGCATGCATGGTCTTCTTTATCCTGGCAATCTGTCCAACAAAATTACGTATTCTAAATACTTTGGATTACTTCTTCAGCCCTGGTAGATTTTTTTCACTTGTTTTTGTAACCAGTCCTACTTAAACCGCTCTGAGTGAGAATCGAACCGGCGTCCCTGGCGTGAGAGGCGGGTGCACTAACAAGGAGGCTAAAGGCTGCAGCCTCTAGCGTCAGTCGCTAGTGCACCTCTTGAGGCCAGAGGAGTGAGGTTTACACACTGCACAGCTACCTACCAGCTGGCTACCTTTACACTCACCCCCCTAAACCTCACTCCCATCCGGGACACTGTAACCAGTCCTACTCAACCCGCTCTGAGTAAGAATCGAACCGGCATCTCCAGCATGAGAGGCGGGTGCGCTAACAAGGACAGCATTTGTTGCATAATGTTGATTACCAAAAAATATAATTTTGACTGTGTCCCTCATCTAAAAAAAACAAAAAAGGTGGTAAAAGTGGGGCCTGGGTAGCTCAGCGAGTCTTGACGCTGACTACCACCCCTGGAGTTGTGAGTTCTGAGTGAATCCAGCCAGGTCTCCTAAGCAACCAAATTAGCTTGGTTGCTAGGGAGGGTAGAGTCGCGTGGGGTAACCTCCTTGTGGTCGAGATTACTGGTTTAGTGGATTAGTGATCTAAGTTGTGCCTGGATCGTGGAGAGTAGCATGAGCCTCCACATGCTGCGAGTCTCTGCGGTGTCATGCACAGCGAACTATGTGATAAAATGCACGGATTGACGGTCTCAGAATCAGAGGCAACTGAGACTTGTCCTCCGCCACCCAGATTGAGATGAGTAACTGTCTTAGGTCTCACAGTACAGACATTGCAATTTATTGCCCTGGCCACATCTGCAGTCCTCATGCCTCCATGCAGCATGCCTAAGACACAATCAGTTTTTATAACTGTGACCTTAATTGCCAACAGTCTGTAAGCTGTTAGTGTCTTAACGACCAGTCCATGTTCATTTATTATTTATGGTTCATTGAACAAGCATGGAAAACTTGTTTAAACCCTTTACAATAAAGATCTGTAAAGTCATTTGGAGTTTTACAAAATAACCTTTAAAATACGGTGTCCTGAAAAAGGGACGTTTCTTTTTTTTTGCTGGGTTTAGATGCAGTCAGCCTCTCTTATCTCAGGCAGTGAAGCGTATAGCCCAGTGTGATGGTGTAAAGCAGGAGGACGCCATGAGGAGACTGAAGAGCCAGTGGCCCAAAGCAAAGCTGATAGAAAATACCAATGTCGTGCTATGAACACTGTGGGAACCTGATGTCACTCAGAGACAAGTATGCGCATTTAAAATAAATTATAACCTTCTTTCTTGTGTTCCACACCAGGAAAGAGGAATAGACTAAGATGGAAGTTTACTTAAAGGTGCACTCAGTGATTTTACTAAATGTTTAAACAGAAAGAAATAGTAATGGAATAGTATTTCTGAAAAACTCTTTAAAATGATGTTATAATGACACCTTATCACAGTTGTGGTAACAGCTTTTTTTAACTGATACCAGGGTGAGAAATATTTAAGTCCTTTTTTACCATGATATCCACTTTCACCAGCCCTTCAATGCACGTTCTTCCTTCTGTTTTTGGTTAGTCACATTCTTCATGCATATTGCAACCTGCTGAGAAAGGAGTATAAAGAAATAAAGGTAGGGTAGGAAAGGAAAATAATAGAAAAGTAGGTGACGATATGCACAAAGAATGTGAATCACCAGAAAGCAAAAGAACTCTTGTGAACTTGCACAGGAGGGCTGATGAAAGTGAAGGAAATTTATAATAAAAATGGACTTAAATATTAATTATAAATATTTCTCACTCATACACATAGCTTCTATATACAACGTATATGGATTAAATCACTGGAGTCATATGGATGACTTTTTTTGACCTTAAAAGTTCTGGCCACCATTCACTTGTATTGTATGGACCCACAGAGCTGAAATATTCTTCTAAAAATCTTCTTTTGTGTTCTGAAAAAATAAGTCATACATACACATCTAGGGCGAGTAAATTATGAGAATTTTCATTTTTTGGTGAACTGTTCCTTTCATGCACGGTATGAGATAGCGCTTCTTGCATGTTTGTGCATACGTGTATGTTTATTACCACAGGTATTGAAAGTCTGGAAACTTTTCCAACAGTGGATTCAGTAGAGAAGTCGAGAGAAATCCAGTGCTTTGTCCTGATCAAACATATCCACACACACACAACGGACCGCTTGACCAAGTCAGCTTTTACATAAGAACATGACTAGATTTCATTTTTTTTAAATTTAGCAAAATATTAAAACACAAGACTGTTTTCCTTAGTTGATTGTTTGATAAACATCAAGTAGTCACTTTTAAAATGATTAATCATTTGTTATATTGAACCGCCTCTCCGGGAACCAGCACCTAATCGTGGTGGAGAGGTATATGTGCCCTTATGATCCTGGGGCTGAGTTGTCTGGAGCCAGGTGCTCCTGGTAGGGTGTCCCAAGGCAAAGTGGCCAGACTAAGAATGGTTCACAAAGACTCCACGGAAAAAAACAGCAAGAGGAGAAGTTACCCTGCCCGGAGCCCAGGCGGCTCGTCGGTGAGGGCCTGGTGGCCGGGCTTGTCTCAGAGCCCAGCCAGGCACAGCTCGAAGAAGCGACGTGACATCCCCCTCTACATCCCTTGGGCCCACCACCCATTGGAGAAACCGCAAGAGTCGGATGCGGTGTCATATGGGTGGCAGTGAAGGCCGTGTGTCTCGACGGACCAGACCCGGGCGGCAAAGGCTAGCTCTAGGAGCCGGAACTGGTGAGGGAGGTGGAGCGCTACACCAGTTGGATCTGGTGGAGCTTACTTCGACGCACAGTTTTGGTTCTGGATCCGTACTCCTGGATAGGCGATGGACTCTATTCTTCTATGGAGTTTCCCGGGGTGTGGCGAGACAGGCTGGTGTGGGGATACTCACGAGTCCCTGGCTAAGCACCGCTACATTGGAGTTCACCCCGTGAATGAGGGTCGCCTCCCTTCGACCTATGGGTTGTGGGGGGAAAACTGACTGTTGTCTGTGTGTATGCACCGAACAGCAGTTCAGAGTATTCTGCCTTTTTGGAGATCCTGAATGGAGTCCTGAATTATTGTATCTGTTGGTACAATAATTTGAGAAGTAATTTATAAGGTGTATTTTGAGACCTTCTGTAGTACAATGGATTATAGATATGGGCTTCATAGAAAGTGTTAGTTATTTTCTGTGGTGAAGAATTTGACCATGATTGTTTCGCAGACTGGCTAAATTTGCGTTAAATCCTAGTACTCCTAGAAGTAGGAATTTAATCTGTAACATGCCTCCTGAAGACCAAATTTAACCATGTTTGACTCAAATTAAGCAAGGGTATTTTAGGGAAACTTAAGACATGATTTTGGATGTAACAAAGTAAACAAATCTTGACATTGTTTTAATGACTCACAACAATATTAACCTTGTTTAAATTGCATTAGCTTTATTCCATACATTATTACATTGCCATTTATTCAATTTCATATACATATACACAGATTTACAACAAATTTATGTCTTTAAAAATCCTCAGTGTGTAGACCATGAAAACTTTGTCACATGGGAAATGTTTATCATTTTACTAACACCTTGAGTGCTCAAACAGCTTAACCTGTAGATGACATGATTCACACCAGTGTCACATTACAGAAACTGAACTTGCTCAGGGCAATGCAAGTTTATGAGGTAAACTGTGAATTTAAAAACAACAAATAGGACATCTCACAGCAAATTTGGAATTAGAATGGCTTCTCATGACAAACGCAGACAAACAAAAACAAAACAAGTTCTGAAAGTGTCAGAAGTCAAAATTTAAATTGTGTCCCACTTCAAAAATCCACAAGATTCAGTGTTTCTAACTCTAGAGTTCCACAGTGAGTCTGGCAGAACACAGCGCCTGTCCCAGGCTGTTGGAGGCACGGCATTTGTAAATCCCAGAATCCTCAGATTGTACACAAGCCAGGGTGAGAGTGCAGATGCCGTCTTTGTCAGAATTAATCTGCACTCGCTCAGTCTTTTCCAACGGCTCCTCATTAAATAACCAAACCACCTCGGGGTCAGGACATCCTGTAATCAGAATAGTTTTTTTTAAATCAAGATTAAAACCTTACTGCACTTTTACACTATAGGAAGCCCTTAAAAGGCATAGCTCACCCAAAAATGTAAATAGTCATTTACTCACCCTCATGTCATTCCAAACCTGTATGATTAGCTTCCATGGAACACAATAGATGATGTTAGGAACTGCCAGCCTCAGACACCATTCACTTTCATTAGCTATATTTTACATGAAATTAAATGGTTTAAAAAGGAATATTCTGGGTTAAATTTTCCCAAGTTAAGCTTAAATCGACAGTATTGGCATAATGTTGATTACCACAAAAAAAAACTAGTCACACACACACACACACACACACACACACACACACACACACACACACACACACACACCTGGTGTAAAGTTACCTCCAATATTACAACTTTGTTGCCATGACAACAATGCTAGTAAACCCTCCAAGTGATTTCACCAAATGCATGTCAACACGTATAATATTTATGCCATGTGGCTATACTTTTGAAACTGTTTGCATTAACGTTTATGGACATGCCCCATTGACTTCCATTGTAAGTAAGTGCCTGACTGCAACTAGGATTTTTGCCTTTAAATAAGCATTGTGCCAAAAATGCGGTCAATTGTTCTTTTAACATTTTTTGTGCTCCAAAGAAAGTTCTACAGCTTTGGAACATCATGAGGGTTAACCATTTTCCCCATTTACAATTAGGGAACATTTTCTGTCAAACATGCACATAACGAGTATGTGTTGACAGTACCATGTATTGTACAGGCCAAGTGCACAGTGGCTCCACAGGTCTCAGTGAGGTCACATAGGGCTTGATGGAAGCGTGGTTCACTCCTCAAGTACTTCTCTAGAGATTCTACCACTTGTTCAGCCTCCTTCCCCAGACCAAGATCTGATATGCAATAAGAGAGAGAGAGAGAGAGAGAGAGAGAGAGAGAGAGAGAGAGAGAGAGAGAGAGAGAGAGAGAGAGAAAGAGAAAGAGAGAGAAAGAGAGAGAGAAAGAGAGAGAGAGAGAGAGAGAGATTTGATGACAGCAGATACAAGATGGCTCCTTACTAAGTGGTCATGTGTATAGTTTACCATCTACAGAGCTGCAGGGAGAATGTTGTCCATTAGATTTGCTGGATTGAGCCATCCTCTTCAGAGCAAGCAGGGCCTTACCAGTTTTCTGCAACACAGAACCACCATCTAGAGACTTTGCATTTGACTATAGAGTTAAGTTTTACTAATTGACAACCATCTAAAGAAATGTCTTTCTGATAGTAAATCTGGTACGTTTATGGCAACAAGAATAGCTTGTAATTTTCATACCTTCCATTTCTGCCTGGCAAGGAACTTCCTCATCTTGTCTTTGTTG
Organism: Moxostoma hubbsi; assembly: GCA_032164185.1. Classification (NCBI taxonomy): domain Eukaryota; kingdom Metazoa; phylum Chordata; class Actinopteri; order Cypriniformes; family Catostomidae; genus Moxostoma; species Moxostoma hubbsi. Next base: position 23,597,831 of record JAVLUX010000037.1, on the reverse strand, counting down.
AGGGATTTGGTTGTTCTACAGTTTGAGTCGTCAAACGAGGCCATCCAGGGATGAGCTAAAGCTTTATCACAGGATAGTCTCGATCTATAAGTAGATAAAAATCACAGAATTATTAAACACCAAACAGTATGTGTGGGTGTGGTTTGTATAACATGGTTCAGTGATTCTAAACTGATTTGCTTCAGGACCCAAATTTTATATTGGACATCAAGTGGTAACCCAACAGAGTACCAAACATGTATCAGTTTTTTAAAAGTCGTCTGGTTTGCACTTTGCATATTTTTTTAACTTTGTATAGTTTTGGTCATGGTTTGAGGATAAGGGCTTTTCATGCAAGCTGTTCATGTTGGCATTCTCCTTAAAGGGACAGTTCACCCAAAAATTTTAATTCCCATAATTTACTCACCCTCATGCCAGTCCAGATGTGTATGACTTTCTTCTGCAGAATACAAACGAAGATTTTTATCTCGGCTCTGTAGGGCCTCACAATGCAAGTGAATGGTGATCAGACCTTTGAAGACCCATAAATCACAAAGGAAACAAAAATAATCCATATCTTCAGGAGCAATATAACAGGTGTGGGTGAGAAACTACTCTAAATCTCCACTTTAACTTTCACTTGTGAAAAACTGGCACCACATGTGACTTGCAGATGTAAAATTGAAAGTGGAGATTTAGTTAGTCATACGGATTACTTCTGGTTTCCATTGTGATTTTTCAGAGCTACAAAAAAAAGGTTTGATTACAATTCACTTGCATTGTATGGACCTTAAGAGCTGAGAATTTCTTCTAAAAATCTTTGTGATCTGCTGAAGAAAGTCATACATCCGGGATGGCATGAGGGTGGAGTCAATTTTTGGTTGGACTATCCCTTTAATTGGCTTGCGTCAAGATAAATGTGCACAAAAATGGCAGAGAGTTTGATTGGACATACAGCCTTTGATGATGTCGGCAACAAAAACATGCAGGAAGTGACCAAGGTTTATAATATGTATAATAATTCCTCAAGCTCACCTCTTGTCCTTCATCAACAAGCCACTGATGAAATCTTTAGCCTCGTCTGTGATGCCATCAAAACTCTCCGGGTCAAATTCCCACTGAGCCGCAGTTACAAGAGCAAGAGTTTCAGTATCGCTGCTGCCCTGAAACGGAGACTCGCCACTCAATCTGAGAAAGTGTGAGTGTGTTTGGGACAAAGATACATTAGTACATGAAACAAAATACTTTAATACATTTCATTATACTCGATTCATTGAAGTAGGTGGCAGCTAGAGTTGCCATAATTCATCAAATTCAATTTAATTCCTTACAGGATGTAGCATATGACACCAATGCTCCACATGTCAGTGGCCAGATCCACAGGCTCATAACCGATGACTTCTGGGGCCACAAACTCTGGGGTCCCGTGCAACACCATCTGAGGTTTCCCAGGGTCTGCATGGGTCAGAAACAAATGTAATAATGAGTAGAAGGAATTCTCAAAGATGAACCATTTACATTACCACACACATACTGTAGCTCCTATTACTAGTTACATTTGACTTGTCACTGCTAAATAAAGCTTTCAAATGTTGGCCACTTAAAAAACCCAAGTACTGTATTGCACATTAGACAAATTAAAAAAGCGATATGTAATATTTGTACTGTACTAAATCATAAAATGACAATTGTCATTAGAGAATTGGGAAACATGCCAAGCTGAAATACTGGCTTTTTCCGAAATCAATGCTACAGCCATTTAATTCTACTTTAAGTTTCCATTCCGGGACGGAATTTCTGTTTATGTTTTGGCCCGTGTGATCCCGCCCATTCACCAATAGTATTTCGACACCCCCGGGTTGCCAGATTTGAACAAATTTGCAGGCAAACAACACTACGTGCTGCATCATGGAAGCTGGATCAGAGATAACAGATTCCACCCGACCTAAAAAGCCTCGCCATCCATCTAAAATCCACCATGACCAGATGCGTAGTAAAACAAGGATAAATATTGGAGGTGCCTTTGGAAGATGGAGACAGCTTAAAGCCCAGAAGTCCTTTAAAACGGATGCTCAGTTGGCTAGTTTTCTCCTTAACTGGTAAGCATTGAGCGTCACCCAAAATGAGCCATCTAATTTATCTCGGCTACTAGTAGGGATGGACATTGAGTAAAGTCAACGTTTGAGTACGCGCATTCATGCTGTTTTAAGGCAGCGAGACAGCCGGTGAAGTGATCCCGTCTAATGCGGCGGAGCGGGCGGGCGAAGCTGTTTACAACCTCGGCAACAACCCGCGTGACAAAAACACGACGGAAACAACAAGCTTGACACAATATACAAATGCAATTACGTTTTAATGAATACTGACGTCCACATCGAGTAACGTTACTCATGCCCATCCCTACCTACTTGCTACAGTTTATCTGATCTAATGTGAACCTTATATCCGTTTTGGAAGATTTTATTGAATTGTGACTGAATCAATGAATGTGGTGAAATGTCGCTAGAGTTAGATTGCTAGGTAGATTTTAGTTAAACGATGTACAATTTTTAGTGTACATATGTTATTTTTTTTTAGCTACGAGGCTTCAAAGCAAGCGTTGTCCTTATTCTGGCAACCCGCACGAGCCTCGAGTCTGGGGCGGGGCAGACAACTGTCCAATATTTAGAATTGGACTGCAGTACCCATTTCAAACACTTGTTGTCAATCTTACATATAGCGCCTTTAACTATTGACTCTGATAGTAGTTATGAATACTTATTAAATCATTACAATTAGAGCTTATTCATCCAAAAGATGCTCAAGAGTATTTTCCCCTACTTTTTGTGCAACAAATAGGTTTTAAATTATGTATACTGGTATGTTGTATACCAGCAATTTATTCTACAGTACATTAGGGTTGTACAACCTCAAAATAGACGCCATGTTTCGATCACTTGACCAGCCGTGTCCCTCCCATTGGCTTGGTGCAATATTTACACAGGGTTGGGAGGGTTAATTGTTTAGACTATTAAAAAAACTGCCAGTACAGTGAGACAAAATACACGTTAAAAATAAATTCTCAGAAAAACCTAAATATCTTATGCAGTGTTGTTTCTAAAACAAGATCAATAAAATTGATCAAGGATTTATATATTTTTACAGGAAAATACAAAAATCATCATGAATACAATTTGTGCATGTAAAATGGCATTTTAGCTTGGCGTAAAGCTGGCAATTTACACAAGGATTATTTCCATTTCTTCTGCTCCAAACATTTGTTTTTCTCCTCGTATGAATGTAATGCATCATAAGAAAGTGTTTCACTGCTGTTCAAATGCACTTTGGATCACATTTATATATGTAGAAATATTTTCCATCTAAAAAGGACTAAATATTAAAAATGAAACCAATTAAAATAAAATCCAAACGGTAATCTCTTCAATAATCAAAATACTATTTGAATGTAACTATTATAATAACCAATTATTTAAATTGTAACTGTAGTGGAAGTTACTTATTTTGTATTTTAAATACGTAATCCCGTTACATGTATTCCGTTACTCCCCAAACCTGTATTTACATCACGCACCATCAGAGACCCTCCGATAGCCTTGGGAAAATACAAACTCGGCCAAAAAAACTCTGATAACACCCACATCCAGTTTCTATGGTAACGCCCCTGGATCCCAACAGGGAGACGTTTCTATGACATCACCGTCTTGCATGGCATGTGTGATCTTAGTTTACATATTTGTTTGTTTCACATTGACGTTACAAACGCAGAGTTTGCAATCTCTATTGTCATAGCACAGTTGTCAGCATTAAATGCTCTTTTCAGGAGGAAACTATGGACCATGTTTATGCATTAGCTGTGGAGACGCCAACAAAATGTGCAAAAAAGCGACAGGACAGAAAAGCAAAAGGGACCAACTGAAGCAGAAATTTAGAGTAAACATCGGCGAAGCCCATTTTAGGTGGAAAGCGCTAATGGCAGCAAAAGTTATGAATGATGCATAGGTTACACATTTACTGGACAGGTAAGGAACTATACAAGTTGGAGTACCTATAGCAGACGCATGTCATCTAGCGTTTACAAATGCAGAATAGTGTTAAAGGTGGAGTAAATCATTTGAATCCAATACATTTGGTCAAATTCCACAAATATCCCTTCACGGTCCGCTAGCTGTCCGTCTGGTGTTTGTACACAGCCCTGGCTCTCTAAATGGGAATACGATCCACACAACACTATTCCAGCCAACCAACAACAGGGGCAGGTTTTGTGCCAAAATCTGTGACTAGAGGCCACTGTTCAGTAAGTTTGTGCGAGAACGCGTCTGGTGCTCGTGCTCCGTGAACGTCACCATGCACTGACAAGTGACACAATAAATATGCGCGTTGAGGGGGCGGGGCAGTTTAAATCAACAGATTTCTAAAAGGTGCAGTGTGTAATTCTAATCCAATACACTGTCAAATTCTGCAAATATCTCCACAGTCTGCTAGCTGTCCGTTCTGTGGGTAGGCTGAATAAAAAAAAAAAAAATTTTAAATCTAGTATTTGTACACAGCCCCGGCTCTGTAACAGGGACAAAAACAAAGTGTTACAGGCTGATTAACACAACTACAGCCAATCAGCAACAGGGGGTGGTTCTTGGGCGTGCACAGGATGGGGATTACAGCAAAATGGAAATTCAACTTTCTAAACTCAAGACAAATGGCTGAGAAACAGAACGAGAGAAAAAGGTAAGACTAATGTAAACAAAAAAAACTAAAAAGGATGATAAATCGAGGCCTAGGAGTCGTGTCAACATCGGCAAGGCTTTTCAGGGGTGGTTCAAGTAAAAGTCTTTAAGACTGATGCAGAAGTTGCTCTTTCCTTCTCGATAGGTGGGTAACAAATTGATGCATTTCACAGAACCCAGAAATGTTGTGATGTTAGATGTAGCAGCAGGAGAGATGTGTGTCTGGAGCTGGTGAGCATACAACCGTCTCGCGTGCTTGAATTTGGGGGGCAGGTCTTCCAAAGGAGCACTGAAGGGAGGGGTGTGTTGTTTTGGCAGTTGAGTTCCAATATCAACATGGTTTCTCAGGAATCGCTGAGTGCACCTTTAAAGATGCATTTTGTGTTTTACTTTTAATATTGGTATTTTTTTTATTGTTTGTGCAATTTTATTTTAATAGTCGTTTTATTGTCTTTGTTCGTCTTACATCTATTCACCACACTTACTCTGGTGATATATTCACATTGCTCTATGAAAAGCAGGTATATACACCAATGCGGACCGTGGAATATTTTTTCCATCCCCTTTCTCTCCACAATTTGGCATGCCCAATTCCTAATGCGCTCTTAGTCCTCGTGGTGGCATAGTGACTCAATCTGGGTGGCAGAGGACGAAGACGAAGGACAAATACAGTATTACTATTACAAATAAAGTATTTCGTGCACAAATAAACAAAGAATACTACAAGTAACAATTTTCATGTAATATTCGCCTCTTTTATTGCCAAGAGTTCACGGCTTGTAATGCAACTTAAATTAGCCCTTCATGGACTCCCTTTAAAGCCTGTAGACTGATTTTCATGCGAAGGGAAGCGGGTCGCTTTGCCGCGAAATTCCAAAGGATGTGACGTTGAAGCGCGCTCCCGAGAGCCTTGCCTCAGTGTGTCTCTTCCGCTATTCAACAGCGACAACAAACTACAACACTAGGTAACGTTATCTTCGAGATGGAATCCAGCAAACGTCCGGCTTCCAGCACAACACCGACTCCTACACAAACGCAGAGTAAACCTAAAAAACATTTATCTACTGAATCCCGTCTGGCTAAGCGGGAACGTGATCGTGGTCGAGCGAAAACGAGAGTAAACATCGGCAGAGCATTCGATTCCTGGAGGGACCTTCGTTCGGTTTTGGGAATCAAAACAGACCCTGAACTGGCGTTCTTCTTATTGGACCGGTAAGCTTACATAACTGCAAAGCATGTGAAAAATAGTGCAATATGGATTGATCTGTATAATTTTAGCTGACTTGATCTTGCTTAACGCTACCTTGCTTCGTAACTTTCAAATAATTTCGACGATCTTCTCTTTATAAGTCAGGTATGCTGATTCACAGTCGTAAACAATGTTAATCTGTAATAATTCAGCGAGGTAAACTACAACACATGAAATGAATGCTAGACAATGTTCAAGATGAAGCAAAAAGCTCCGTTCATTAGTGTAACGTTACTTGGTTATACAGAAAATATATACATTATATTATTTAAAAAAAAAAAACAATAGCGCATCGATATATCAAAACGACAATTGCGATGGGATCACATTAAAACTGAATTGTCTCAACATATTTATAATGTAGTCTATTTTATAAAAATGTCGTCATCCACCAAATGTAGCTAACAGCTATTGATAAAACTGGCTAGCTAGCTAACGCCGACATAGGCTATCGTATAAATGCAGTCAATGTATCATGCAACGACGAGTGATTACTTCAAACTACAGTCTCGCATAGCCGGACCTATATCCACACTTTGTTCCAGCACTGGAGAATCGAATATAATATACGGTCTCAGAGTTTGTAGTAAAACAATAACGGTGTAATTTTTATTATGCTACCTCATCTTTCAGCATGATGCCAGTGAATCACGTTTAGTCTCTTTGTACGTTACGTAATGTGTTAGCATTAAACAGCCCCGCCCTCTCTACGTGCGCTTCTCTTGCGTCACTTGTCAGCGCGCGGTGACACTGAGCTCGAGCAACGGACGCGTTCTCGGTTCTCACACGAAAACTTGCTGAACAGCGGCCTCTAGTCGTCCTGTTCGTGCACAGGACAGGGGGGAAAAGGAGCGAAATGGCGCAGTGAGCGAGAGGGAAATTCATTAGATTAAGAGGGACGGTAAATCTGACTAATGCCTACTTGCTGAACTCAAAGCAACGAGATGGCCGAGAAAAAGCCCAAGAGAAAAAGGTCCGACGAATATAAAATGAAAAAGAAGGTGTATGATCAGGCAAGGGCTAGAAGCCGCGTCAACATCGGAGAGGCTTTCCAACGGTGGACGGACCTGCGAAAGCGTAAAGGCTTCAAGACGGATGCGGAGGTTGCTCTGTTTCTGCTTGATAGGTGGTTAACATTAGTTTTGCCATGTTTCACAGAACCAAGACATGCTGTTGTGATGCTAGCTATAGTATTAGCTATTAGCCAGTGTGTTGTCTGGAGCTGGTGTGATGACTCTGTGAAACAGTCTCGTCCTCTCTTAAGTTTGCCAACCAGCTACATAGCTAACGTTATTTACGTGACTTGCCGTGTTGTTGTTGCGCTCTATATCATGACATTTGTCCGAACAACGTGTGCTAAGGGTTTTATAACCACGACGGCCTAAAAACAAGTTCGCTCGCACATTAGGTTATTTGGGGGGACGGGGCTTCTGAAGGAGTGGGGGGGGGGGGGGGTGTTTGTTTGGCTGTTGAGTTCAAATATCAATTTGCTCAGGAATCGCCGAGTGCAGTTTTAAGAGATAGTTCTGTAATTTACTCAAACTCATTAAAAGACCAGTGTGACGTTCTGTCCTCCGTGGAGTGATTGTTTTTAAAACGGTCGGGACGGACTTCCTGTGAAGTTGCATACTTCCGTCGTGCGTCCATGCGCGTTGACGTCATATCCGTGAAGCTAAAAGCGCGTAGCCACAACAAATGAGCAACACTGACCATGGATCTGTCAAAACTGCAACCCTCTGGGGAGTTACCCGTTGAAAAAACTAAGAAACCACGAACCGAGCAGAGTCGGCAAGCAAAAAGGGAAAACGACAGAGCTCGTAATAAAACACGAATCAACATCGGCTTGGCTTTTCAGAGTTGGCGACAACTCCGAGATCTGAAAGGATTTAAAACTGACCCAGAGTTGGCTTTTTTCTTGCTCGACAAGTAAGATTTCTTTTGACCCACAGACTGGGTATCTCTAACAGTAGCGGGGTTCGTTAGATAGCGTTAGCCACTCTAATGGGGCATTGTATTATGGGTTGTAGTACTGTAGTGCTCCTTCATTTGAGGAAGGACAGTTGAAAATTGACTTATGGGTCCTAGCTACGTCTAATTTATGAACATTTCCAAATAAACAGGACAGGGGCGTAGGACCAAATAATTTCTTTCAGAACTATTTCTCTGTAGCTGAAAGCCTGATTCTGGCCATCTCATTGTAGACAATTAGTACAATGCAGTGTTAAATATACATCGTGTTCTAATGGTTAAATATTTTCAAATTGGATTGGAATAATTCAGCCATTTAATCTCCATTCTTAAAAGAAAAGCTGTTAATTTTTTTTCTGATCAGTCAAAATGTTTTCATGCATAATTATATTTGTATTACAACTTCCACATGAATTGCAATAGTAACCATTATCTATTAAGTCAAATTAAAAGGAATATTCCAGTTTCATTACAAGTTAAGGTCAAACATAATGGGGATTACTACAAAAAAAAAAAAAAAAAGTGACTCATTACCCTTTATAAAAAGCAAAATTCGAGGTTACAGTGTGGCACAAAGGGTTTTAAAATGCATAAGTGTGTCTCATAATAGCACTTATATTCATCTGTTAAAATTGTGCATTTAGCTGTTAAGTTTTTTTTTTTTTTTTTTTAATGGTGATGATACACAAAAGGTTAGTAAGCGATTTTAAATCACACGAAAATAATGTGTAGTGTTTACATCTTGTAGCTATACTTTTGAAATGCTGAATGAGTATTTTAACGTTTTACTGACTGGCCCCATCCACTACCATTGCAAGTACCTAGTGTAACCCAGATTTTTGACATGCATACACCAGTCAAAATTTTGTGGGGTAAATCAACATGCCACGATGCTATCGATTGAGCTTAACTTGTATCAAACCTGGAATATTAATTTTTATCTATCTATCCAAATTTTGCTACTAGCTTACCTATTGGCTCTCCTTTTCTTTAAGTGTATGCGGTAAAGAGCTTTCAGGAATCAATTTCAGGAAACCTCGCAGAAAAAGAGGAAGACCACCGAAAATACATGTGCCACAAATCAAGGTATGTGAGCAAAGGAAAACATTCATCGTAAAATATTGCACAAACCCTGGCTGTTTGCGTGGGAAGGGGGTCCGTTTTCAGCTTTTAAACTGTTATTTACTATAAAGAACAGTCATAAAACTGTTACACGTGGAAAGCGTTCCATTTACACTGCATGATACAACATGCTCATTGTTGCCTCATCTAAAACATGGATTTTTTTTTTTTTTTTTTTAGGAGACTAGGAGCGATTCATCCCAGCAGAGTCCAGATCCACAGTCACTAAATCCACGTCAGCCCATCCAGGACACACAGTTAAAAGACCTCTCTCAGGCCAGTTCGGAGACCAAGTCTCCTTATAAAAGTGGCAATTTAGATGTCTTTGGGATCTCCTATGATCTCCCTCATAAATTGCAGAATCAATCAGTAAGTCATCTTATACATATTGCAACCGATATTAAAGGTATCGTTCACCTAAAAACGAAAATTCTCTTAGACTCCCCTCATGTGTATGACTTCTGCAGAACACAAAATAATTTAGAAGAATCTTTCAGCTCCATTGGTCTATACAATGCTAGATAATGTTGGCTAGAACTTTGAACCTCCAAAAATCTCATTAATTTAGCAAAAGTAATTCATATGTCTCCAGGTTAAATCAATATCTTCAGAAGTGATATGATCAGAGTAGGTGAGAAACAAATAAAAAAAAAAAAAAAAAAAAAAAAAAAACTATAAATATCCACTTCACTTCCATGTTCTTTTTTTTGGTGATTCACATTCTTGCATATTGCCACCTACTGGTTGGGGCTAGTCAAAGGTGGAGATTTATAGTAAAAAAAGTAAACCGACTTAAACACTTGTTTCTCACCCACCAATATAAATTCAGAGGATATGGATTTAACAACTGGTGTTGTATTTTGTGCTGACATTGTGATTTTTGAATATTCAAAGTTCAGGCCACCATTCACTTGTATTGTATGGACCTACAAGCTGAAATGTTCTGCTTAATCTTTAAGCAGAAGAAAAAAAAGTTTTTGGAGTTAGGGTGAGTAAATGAAAGTTTTAGGATGAACTATCCCTTTAAGATCCATCTCTGGTTATCAGATCACGTTTTATCGTTACTCTGATCTGTAAATAATATAAAGCAGCCCTGCCCACTAATAGCCACACAGATACATTCAGAAAGTATCAAGACCCCTTCATTGTTTTTTTCCACATGTTGCAGCCTTATGCTAAATTTTATTTATTTTCTCATTTCAAATACACTCCATACCCTATAATGACAAAGCAAAACCCACATTTTTGATAACTGCAAATTAAAGAGAAAACTAAAATATCACATTGACATAAGTATTCAGAGCCTTTACGAAGTACTTAGTTGACGCGCCTTTGGCAGCGATTACAGCCTCTTTTTGGGTGTGATGTGACCAGCTTTGCACACCTGGATGGGGATCCTCTCAAGTTCTGTAAGGTTGGATGTGGACCATCAATGGACAGCCATTTTCAGGTCTCTCCAGAGATGTTTCATTGGGTTCAAGTCCGGGCACTGGCTGGGCCATTCAAGGATATTTCACAGAGTTGTCCCTAAGCCACTCTTTTGTTGTCTTGGTTTTGTGCTTGGTGTCATTGTCCTTTGGAAGGTGAACCTTCAGTCCAGTCTGAGGTCCTGTGCACTCTGCACCAGGTTTTCATTTAGGATATCGCCGTATTTTGCTGCATTCAAATTTCCTTCAACCCTGACCAGTCCCTCCCCACTGAATAATGCTACCACCACCATGCTTCACCGATGGGATGGTATTGCTTGGGTGATGAGCGGTGCCTGGTTTCCAACAGACATAACGCTTGAAATTGAGGCCAAGCAGTTCAAACTATATTTCATCAGACTAGAGCAACTTGTTTCTCATTCAGAGTCCTTTAGGTGCTTTCATGTGTCTTGCATGGAGAGGCTTCCATCTGGCCTCTTTGCTGGAAAGCCCAGATCGGTGGTGTTGTTGTGGTGGTGGTTGTCCTTATGGAAGTTTCTCCCATCACCACACGTGATCTCTGGAGCTCAACCAGAGTGACCATCGGGTTCTTGGTCAACTCTCTTACCAAGGCCCTTCTCCCCCGATTGCGCAGTTTGGCTGGGCAGCCAGCTCAAGTAAGTGTCCTGGTTGTTCCAAACTTCCATTTAAGAATTAAGGAGGCCTCTGTGCTCTTGGGAACATTCAGTGGAGCCAAATTTCTTTTTTTTTTTTTAAATTTAAGCCTTCCCCATATCTGTGCCTCTACACAATCTCGTCTGAGCTCTGCAGGCTGTTCATTTGACTTCATGGCTTGGTTTCTGCTCTGATTTGCATTTTCAGCTGCGAGACCTTATATAGACAGGTGTGTGCGCCTTTCCAAATCATGTACAGTCAGTTTAATTGGCCATGGGTTGACTCCAAAGTGTTGAAACAACTCAATGATAGAGAAACGGGATGCACCTGAGATAAATTTCAAGTGTCATAGTGAAGGGTCTGAATACTTATGTCAGTGTGACATTTGTTCTCTCCTTTTAATAAATTTGCAAAGTTAAGAAAAATCTGTTTTTTTGCCTTGTCATTTCGGATATGGAGGGTGACAGATTGATGTGGGAAAAAAATTAAAGCATTAGCATAAGGCTGCAACAACATGATAAAAATTAAGGGGTCTAAATACTTTGAATGCATTGTATATACATTATGGTATTAAATGTTATTTTTAGCATTCCATGGGATATCCAGTCATACCACCCAGCCCTTCTGCCAACGATAATGTCAGTAGCTTGACCTACTTTTGTGAACTTTGGTTGACGTAGAAATCAAAATGTACCGTTACGTTCTCGATCTTGCTAATATGGGTCACTGTTTTATGCCCTTTAGAATGAACCAGCAGAGTGCGAAATAAAAATGGAAGATGAATTTGATGACGTCAGCACAAGAACGGGTTCTCCATCAGACAATCTCAATTTTGCTCTTAAGAGTTCAACATCAAGCACAATTACAGCAGAAGAAAATGAAGAACTCTGGAAAGATGTAAAAGTGGGTAAAATATAGTTTCATGTCTATGTAATAAATGAGCAGTTTAAAGTTTGGACACATTCTCATTCTACCATTTCTCACATTTTAGAATGAGTGAAAGTATGGGGAAATGTTATGACTAGCTTCATGTCATTTCAAACCCATATGACAACCCATATACAAAAGCTTATGTTAGGCACTATTTTAGCGTCTGTCACTATTCATTTTCAGTTAAGGGTAAAAAAGATGCATTGTGAGTGGTGACTGAGGCTAACATTCTGCCCAACATCTCTTTTTGGGTTGCATCAAACAAAGAAATTCATACAGGTTTGAAACCGCATGAGGGGAGTGGAAATAAGAGTTTTAACCATCCCTTTATAACATCAATCTTGCTTCCCATCTTGCTCATGTTACAGTACTTCAATTATATTCTCCCATTTAGGAAGAACAAGAACAAATTGAACTTCAGCCGGAAGATCGTTTACATGTCTGCGAGAGTTCCATTGCACCATCAGATAATGAGGATCTCATTTCAACTACACAAGGAATAGTACAGAAGGAACAAAAATGGGGGGTAAACAGTAGCAGTTTGAAAGGACTCTTCAGGACCTGCCATCAATGTGGAGACCCAGTTCTTGAATTTAAAACACTAACATCAGGGAACTTCGTCCATGTTCAGTGGGAATGTTCGAAAGGACATCTCATGTGGCTCTACCATAACAACAACCCAACGTAGTACAAACACCAAAACCAGTTGAGGAAGAAAAGGACTTCAAAGAGTGTCTTGGTTTAATAAAACTAAGTGACTAAAATAATAAAAGGTTGTTTGACATAATAGGTTTTTGATTTTCGTTGGCATTATGGAGAATGTTGTGCAAGACTACAGTGAATGCAAATATATATACACCATGTAAATACAGAACCAAGGGGGAAAGATGAACTCACTCTTAGAAAGGACGTTCTTTACAGAATAACTAATACTTGTGCAGTAGCAGCCAATGAAGTACAACAAAATGTGCCAGCTCTAATGGAATTTAATTTAGGGGAAAAAAATAAATAATTTTTTTAAAAATAAGCAGGTCAAAGAAAATCTGGAAATATAAGCAAATTTTAAATTGGTGCTTTCTAAGCCTGGAAATTGATACATTTTAAATTTACTTTAAAAAAAAAACACGTGCAATTTCGATCAAACTATATTAAGAAAGTGAAAGCAATAAAAAAAAAAAAAAGTAAATTGTTCAAAAAGTAGGAACCCTGATTAAAATAATCATGCTGGTCAATTTGCAGCAGTAGGGCCTTAGTAAATAGATTTTACAGTATCCGGTTAGATTCTAGTGCATATTGTTGAAGTTGCTTTCTTTATGAATTAGTCTTTTTCTTTTAGGTTTTTGAAACCAAAATAACTTGACTGGAAGGTAAACAATTTTCAACTAGCTCTGGCCCAGATTAAAAATGAGCAAAACTGCTGTAAACACGGTTACAATTTCATAATTGCACTGAAAAGCGCCATCCTGGAGGTAGACCGATACATCAATGCTGAGTTTATTTTTGGAACTTTTGGTTAGTCAATAATCCATGCCGAAAATAGGGCTAAACCAATTTGGATTAAAAAAAAAAAAAAAAAAAAATCTATTGTGATTGACATACTGCAATTGCAATTTGAAGCCTTTTTGACACTTCACTCTACTACAAATGTCTTCAATGGCCTTTTAATGCAGATAAATGTTCTCATCCATTCCGATCCACAAACACTTAAATATGGTTGGTAACATTAAGTGGCCAAGCATATTTGGAACTGTGAAATTAGGGAATCTAGAGTGCTGTAAATATAACATGCCAAGCGTTACATGTGCTTTGAGGAAATGTAATACAGTACGGAGAACAGCACATATGGTAAGCGCAGCAAGTGTGCAAATTTAAAATCGCAGCCCTGTTTGATAATCGCAATAAGTCATATCATGATTTAGATTTAGTTTAATCGTTCAGCTCTTAAGGATTCTGCAGTTAGAACAGTGGCCTCCAGAAGTGAAATGAAAACCCATCACTGACACGTAGGGATTTCCGACATCTAAATGGGTCATTATGGACCAGTCATCCATATTTTTATTTTATTTTTTGCCTAGTTAAAGAGCTGTATACACAAAGGGGTTTTGAATCAACATACAGATCGAAAGACTGCTCAACACACTGTAAAATGTTTCACTGATATACATTTCCTTTTTCCCCCCTTTTGGGGAATTTTTTTTTTTTCTAGAAAATATACAGTGGATTCACAGGTTAAAATGCTTCTTCGCACCACTATTTTATAAATTTAATGCAAATGTTTTAATTACAAAATTATCAGAACAAAAATTTGGGTTAAGGTAGTTGTGTAGAAGGTGCTTGTTTCCCCCATTAAGAACAATGTGCATTTACTTCTAAATTGTAATAATTAGATTTAGCATGTTCTATAAGATGACCTCCAACCTAGGGCCAAGATGATAAACTTGTCCCAGTGGTCATCTGATTTTTTTAAAACAAATAAAATACATTTGATGTCATCTAAAATGTAAAACCAAGCCAATTATTCAGTGTAATTATGTATGTTGACTTAAGTTGAATGATATGCAGTGCTTTGAAGTATTTGCCCCATCCTGATTTCTTGTTTTAAAAACAAGGACAAATCTGAGTAAACACAAATTACAGCTTTTAAATTGTTATTTATTAAAGCAAAAAAAAAAAAAAAAGTTATCCATACCAACTGGGCCTGTGTGAAAAAGTGTTTGCCCCTTACTGAATCCCCAAATTTATGAAACTGAATGCATAATGGAGTTCAGCTGGACTACACACCCAGGTCTGATCACTGCCTGCCCTGTTCAATCAAATCAACACCTAAATATAACTTTTTCTGCAGCATGAAGGTTGGTTAGCTAATAGATCTCACTCTATAGCACACTATGCCATGGTCGAAAGAAATTCCAGAAATGAGGAAAAAGGTGATTGAAATACATCAGTCTGAGAAGGGTTACAAAGCTGTTTTAAAGGCTCTGGGACTGAAAAGAACCACAGTGAGACCCATAATCAACAAATGGAGAAAGCTTGGCACAGTAGTGAACCTTCCCAGAAGTGGCCGACCTTCCAAAATTCCTCCAAGAGCACAGAGACATCTCATCAAGAAAAAAAGCCAAGGACAACATCCAAGGAACTGCAGGCCGCTCTCGCGTCAATGAAGGTCACCGTTCATGACTCCACTATCAGAAATTCACTTGGCCAAAAATGGCATCCATGTAAGAGTGGTGAGGCAAAAACCACTACCAACACAGAACATTA
Source organism: Moxostoma hubbsi (assembly GCA_032164185.1). Classification (NCBI taxonomy): domain Eukaryota; kingdom Metazoa; phylum Chordata; class Actinopteri; order Cypriniformes; family Catostomidae; genus Moxostoma; species Moxostoma hubbsi. The sequence goes on along the minus strand of JAVLUX010000037.1, from coordinate 23,582,520 downwards.
AAGCTCATCTGAATTTTGCCAAAACACCTTGATGATCCACGAACCTTTCGGGAGAATGTTCAGTCGAAAGTGGAACTGTTTGGAAGACAGGGGTCCCATTACATCTGGTGTAAATCAAACACCGAATTCCACAAAAAGAACATCATACCTACGGTCAAGCATGATGGTCGTCGTGTGATGGTGTGGGGATGCTTTGCTGCTATAGGTCCAGGGCGCAATAATTGAGGGAAACATTAAGCCTGCTCTCTAATAGAAATTTCTAAAGGAGAACGTCCGGCCATCAGTCTGTAAATTGAAGCTTAAGCGCAACTGGATTATGCAGAAAGAGTGATCCAAAGCATAGAGTAAGGCCACCTCTGAATGGCTCAAAAGAAGCTAAATTAAAAGTTCTGGAGGGGCCTAGTCAAAGTCCTGACTTGAACCCGATTGAGATGCTGTGGCAGGACCTTAAACGGGCAGCTCATGCTAGAAAACCCTCCAATGTGGCTGAACTAAAGCCGTTCTGCAAAGATGAGTGGGCCAAAATGCGACCACGTTATCAGAAGTGTTTGGTTGCAGTTGTTGCTGCTATACAACCAGCTATTAAGTTTAAAGGGGCATTTAGTTTTTCACATGGGTGATATAGGTGTTGGATAACTTTTTACTTCAATAAAATATATAAATATGTGAATGTTGTATTTTGAGTTTACTCAGGTGGCCTTTGTTTTACGTTATATCTCGTGTGAAGATCAAACAATTTAGTGTGAAAAATGCACAAAAATAGAAATCAGAAATTATTGAAATAACGTTATGATTTAAGGGTCTCCCAACTCCAAAATCCCCCCTGGTTGTCTGCCATTTCCACCAACTGTGTTATCTGTATTGGTCAAATCCACAATCGGTCAACCTCAACTCCATAGCGTTTTAGAAATGACTCACCTAGTTTGCAGGCCAATCCAAAGTCAATGATCTTGATGAGGGTCCCAGTGCTGTCGACACAGACAATGTTCTCTGGCTTCAGATCAAGGTGAATGATGCGTTTACGATGAATGTACTGGATTCCTTTCAGGATCTGATGCATGTAGTTCACACTGTTGGGTTCAGTGTGCTCAAAATTGTCATCGATGATCCGTTCAAACAGCTCACCACCTGCTATACTTTATTTTAAATAAAGACCAAAACAATTATGGGTCAGAAATGTAATCTGTAAATAAGGACATTTATATGGTTAGTTTACCCCCCCCCCCCCCAAATCAAGATTAGGTTAAATTAAATGATAATATACATATACTTTATATGCTTTAGCATTTTACACCAATTTTGTTTAATAAACTTAAAAAAAAAAAAAAACACTTACTTCATGCATGCATTTTTATAAAAGCTGAATGCCTTATTAGAATTAGAAAGTGTTTAAAATGGTTTTATTACTTAGACTGCCCTCATTTTTGTTCATATTCTGGGCAGTACCCATGTTCCATTGCTCAGGTGTAATTTATTGTACAATTTAAGACGGTTTCTGGATATCTTGGAGTAAAACTCACTACTCGAGAATCATGACAATCTCTGAAGAGGTGTCATAAGCTGCGAGACATTGAACCAGCTTTGAGTGATGCACTTCATTCATCAGCTTGATTTCTCTACGAGCTGCTGCTTTCTCTCTGAAGCTTCGGGCTCGGTAGAATTTACCAGCACACACCCTACCCGTCTGCTTATGGGTCATCCTGAACACCTCCCCAAACTTCCCCCTGTGAAGGAATAAGATAACCATGTATTTAATCAAGATTATATTTAACGTGACCCATTTACAGAATTTAGACTGTTTATTTGAAGACACCGATACTCACACTCCTAGTTTTTCATAGATGTGGTAATGATCCCTCACTTTGTGTGTGGTGTCAATCACAACATCCACATATGAAGTCACTTCCTGTTGTTCACCTAGAACACAAACTTGGTCAATCTCTCACTTGATCATCACGGACTTGGGCTGTGTTCTAAATGGTGACTAGCATACTGCATAATATCCAGAATACACCAAATGTTGCCTGTTTTTTGCTTGTTTTAAAGAAAATTAGGGTTAGTTTTGTGGTAATCAACATTATTCCACAAATGTTGTCGATTGATGTTAACTTGTATTGAACACTGAAACCACTCGCATGCACCATGAAGTTGTGACAACTGCTGGAAATGGGTACATGGTGCCTACATTTTAAACAAAAAAAAAATGCTAGTATACAATGTATACTGTGCAGTGTTCAAGTAGTAAGCCAACATTCAATTCCCAACATAGTAAGGTCAAGTGAGGCATGTAATTGCAGGTTGTTCCATTGTATACTTGACATTGACCGAACATGCACAGTATGCATCCCATATACTAGATAGTAGTATGCTGTTCTGAACATAGACACTAACTGAGTGCTATAGGGTCCAACTGTGTTTGTCCAGAAACAATGTATGTGGAGTAGTTTGTCCAAGGAAGTGTTCTACCTGCCGTATCCATCTTAATGCGGTCCGATTCCTCACTCGGATCGTGGACTCGTGCTATGTTGCAGGCACGTACTCTAAAGCGATACTCCCCTTTCGGGTCGAGACCAGCACAAACGGGATACGAGGTGTTCAGACACTGATTAGTGAGTTCACCCCAGTCCTCTTGTTCAGTTTGGCCTAGTCTTTGAAGCTCAACCACGTAGCCGGTTATGACAGAACCTCCATCGTAGCACGGCCCAGACCACGACAGGACCAGAGACGCGTGGGTCAGCTGAGACACAAACGGACACGAGGCTGGAGGATCTGGAAGAGAGTTTTTGTTAATGTCAAGCCACCTACTATGGCCATTTTCATGGTGAAACCCAGGTTAAAATATGAAGGAAAAAAAACGAATTAATGTTTAAGATCCATTTTCAAGACTGAGTGAATAAGACAAACAAATGGAGATAATGAAGGGTCTCGTTGCAAGGCATCAGATATAATCCACTATAAAGAAGCCATTAAATACTCATGCTGTTTGAAACCTTTATGACTTTAATCTGTGGGATACAAAAGATGTTTGACAATGTTAGTCCAAGTCATCATTCACTGTTGCATCTTTTATTCGCACTATAGTGAATGGTGACTGAGACATACATGAGGGAGAATAAAATGACTTGCCCAACGATTTTGGGTACACCATCCTTCTAAAAATGAAGGATAGTCAATTTTAAAGCTATCTACATGTCTTACCAATCACAGCAAGCGTTATTGTCCAGTGAGCTGTACCTCCCCGGTTACGAACAAAAAGGGAATATGCTCCTGCATCTACAGGCAGAACTTTAGAGAGAACCAGAGTGCTGCTACTGTTAGTGCTCTTCACAGATATTTGGGGTCCCTCCAACACAACCTAATGAGACCACAACCGACAGCACAATTAAACTGACAGTCTATTTGGACACTTCCATTGCATAGGATTAAAATAATGAAACCAAAACAAAGTGGCATCTGAAAAAAAAAAAAAAAAAAAAAATTAACTGCTAGAGCTTTTCTCAGAACCAAATTCACATTCATGAGCCATTTTTGCCATTACATTTTACCGACTGTTGCAAGTCAGTTCCCCTCAAGTTTACACAGGGGTCCTGGCAGAGTAACCAACCACAGGTGGAGTTTAGCACATCAACTATGAACATGTTCTAAAAATGACTGACAACCAGAACTTGTCCATATACATTATCTTCATTTTAAACGGCATATCTATATTTTTATAACTTTAAACCTAAAAAAAAACTCCTTTTTGTTTTTACAGCAGTTTTGATGGGGGAAAAAATGCATATTAAAACGAGAAGATGCTAGTTGACAATTGTACATTTAGAAGACATTCAGGAATTTTCCAAGCAAGTATTTGACCTGTAATATATTTCTTTAATCTCCAACAGGTTTACGGAGGTTTAAGTTTCCCCAAAATATTAACTTTTTAATTTGTATTTTTTTTACAAGGTGCACTCAGTAAGTTTTCTTGGACTTGCACTGACACCTAGTGGCCTGGATGCAGCATCCTTCAAACAATAGTTTTTAAGTTACCCATTCCATTGTAAAAATTCACAGTCAGCCATGATTAATTAGATGCAAAAAGTAAGTGTCCAATTGCAGCGTGGTTACTGAGATTTAGAGAGTTCTCTATGGCTGGTCATGTGATCCTAACATGGCAGCCCCTATGAGAGGATCCACCCCATTAAGCATAAAACAGATTTGATAAGGTGCCCCACTACTTCTAAACACCTCTGTTCTGAACAAAACATTGGGGGGGCTACACGAATACACATATCCAGCACACAATGTGAACAGAAGGCACGGAGTGTGTCAAACCTTATCTCTGTTATGAATCCAGCAGGAAGCAACTGGCTCAGAACAACTAAAGCGACAGTGAATTTGAGCAGTTCCTCCAACATAAACCACAGCTGGTTTCTGAGGATCCAAAAACTGAGGTATAGCACCTGGAATGATGAATAAAAAGGGGAGAGTTAAAAAAACAGACACGAGTTGTTGACCAGGAACAGACAGGATTATCAAAACAAAAAAATCTGACTAACACCATGATTGAGGACATAAAGCACAGCAAAGACAATGTTCTCCACACATGTGACAAATCACGAGTTCTCATCTCTGAGGTCATGATGCAGTTTGGGCTCTTCAAACACAATACTAATGCTCCACCTTAACAAGTACTTCTAGTAAACATTGTTACAATGCTACCAATGATTGTCTCATTGAATCTCTCTGTATACTTATTGAACTCATTTTTGTGAGATTCATAATCTGTGAATGTTACGGTTACTTTATCCTCAAATTGAGTAAATCAAAGCAATCATCCTGGTTATTATTATAAGAACATTAATGTAGCATCGTCTAGCTGAAAGAAGAAAAAACTCTTGAAATGGAGGTAACGTACTAACTTGATTTACTGCTGGTTATTTTAATCAGTGTGGCTTCTGTAGTGAAACACACACAGGCCAAATAGTTACAATGCAAGACAACTACATATAAAGCAGAGGGAGTGATGTGACTGACGGTCGAGGCAATTGTATAATTAGGCATGACTAACGATTGGCTAGAAATTGCCAAAGGCTTGTGTGATTGGCTACATGCCTAATAAGACCCAAGAAGAGCTGAATGCCTGAATACAACTAAAAGAAATCTTTTCCCAAACCTAAACCCAGGTAACATGTATTCATTGGCCCCTGGTCTGTCCTGCATTGACATTTAGGTCAAATCCACACTAGTCCATTTTCTGTTTCCAAAGTATGCAGTGATTACCCTGATTTTGCATCACATGTAAACACCTTTACTGGGGTTCTTACTAGTTTATCCACTGTGTGTGATTTTTTTGGTAGTGATCAGCTTATATATGTGCATGTAGGGTTACAAACATATCCAGTATATACAAGTATACACTGCGTGCCCAATTATTAGGCAAATTGTATTCCTCAGGATTAATTTTATTGTTGAACTAACACAATTCTCTCAGTCAATCCAACATGTTATTGAACCTCAAACCTGAATGTTTAACAAAGAAAAAGCGAGTTTTGTCATTCTCAGGGGAATATATAAGTGTGCACAATTATTAGGCAACTAAATAAAAAAAATAAAAAATTCTCCCCTCAATTATTTATTCTCAATTTTTAGAGTAGGTGCAACAAATAAGTAAAACAAAATGACAATTAAATAATATTTTTGGCCTTTCAAAAATATTCAGTGACCACTATAGCCGCCCCTCTTTTCAATAACTGCCATGAGCCGTCCATCCATGCAGTCTGTCAGTTTCTTGATCTGTTCACGATCAACTTTCACTGAAGCAGCAACTACAGCCTCCCAAATGCTGTTCAAAGAGGTGTATTGTCTTCCCTCGCTGTAAATCTCATGTTTGAGAAGGGCCCACGAGTTCTCAATAAGATTTAAGTTATAGGTGAGGAAGGGGCCAAGTCATTATTTGGGCATCTTTGAGGCCCTTGCTGGCATGTCAAGCAGTGGAGTACTTGGATGCATGTGATGGAGCATTGTCCCGCATAAAGATCATGACCTTCTTGAACGCTGAGGACTTCTTCCTGTACCACTGCTTGAAGAAAGTACTTTCCAGAAACTGGCAGTAGGTTTGAGAGTTGAGTTTCACTCCATCTTCAACTCGAAAAGGTCCAACTACCTCATCCTTAATGATAGCAGCCCATACCAGTACCCCTCCTCCACCTTGCTGGCACCTGACTCCAAGTGGTGCCCTGTGTCCAGTAGTGATCCAGCCACGGGCCCATCCATCTGGTCCATCAAGAGTCACTCTCATTTCATCTGTCTTCATGTATTTCATTGCCCAATCTGTACACTTCAACTCGTGTTTCAGCCTTCTTGACCGTGGCCATGTCTCGGAGCACTTGGCACCTTGTACTTCTGGACACTCCCGATAGGTTGCAGTTCTGGAATATGGTAGCACTGGTGGATAATGGGTTCCTGGTGGCTTCACGTTTAATTCTTCTCAAGTCTTTTGCAGTTAATTTGTGCCTTTTCTTCTCCATGTGTTTTGTGCACCCCAGTTGACTATTCACAACAAAACGTTTGATTGTCTGTTGGTTACGCCTCAAAAGTTGAGCTATTTCAAGAGTGTTGCATCCGTCTGAAAAGTATGGTGCAGTGTAATATGGAGTATAATAGTATGGGATGGTGTAGTATAGTATGGCATGGTACAGTATAGTATGGAATAGATAAATATAATATAGTATAGTATGGGGTGGTATAGTACTGTATAGTATGGTATAGCATGTAATGTTATAGTTTGACGTAAAGTATGGTACAGTATGGCACGGTAGTAAAGTATGGTATAGTATTGCATGGTACGGTATAGTCAAGTATGGTACTGTACAGTATATGATGGTATAGCATGGTAGGGTATAGTGTAGTTTTGTGTAGTATGGTATGGTATATTATGGTTTGGTATAGCATAGTATAGTATGGAATAGCATATCATGGTAAAGTATGGCATGGTATAGTATAGTATGGCATGGTAGGGTATAGTGCAGTATTGTATAGTATGGCATGGCACAGTATAGTATGGAATAGATAAATATGATATAGTATAGTATGGGGTGGTATAGTACTGTATAGTATGGTATAGCATGTAATGTTATAGTTTGACGTAAAGTATGGTACAGTATGGCACAGTAGTAAAGTATGGTATGTCGTGGTATGGTATAGTATTGCATGGTACTGTACAGTATATGATGGTATAGCATGGTAGGGTATAGTGTAGTTTTGTGTAGTATAGTATGGTATATTATGGTTTGGTATAGCATAGTATAGTATGGAATAGCATAACATGGTAAAGTATGGCATGGTATAGTATAGTATGGCATGGTAGGGTATAGTGCAGTATTGTATAGTATGGCATGGCACAGTATAGTATGGAATAGATAAATATGATATAGTATAGTATGGGGTGGTATAGTATTGTAGAGTATGGTATAGCATGTAATGTTATAGTTTGACGTAAAGTATGGTACAGTATGGCACGGTAGTAAAGTATGGTATAGTATTGCATGGTACGGTATAGTCAAGTATGGTACTGTACAGTATATGATGGTATAGCATGGTAGGGTATAGTGTAGTTTTGTGTAGTATAGTATGGTATAGCACAGCATGGTAAAGTATGGCATGGTACAGTATGGTATAACATAGTTTATTATTTTACAGTATATAATACTGTAGCATGGTATAGTATAGTATGGCATGGTAGGGTATAGTGCAGTATTGTATAGTATGGCATGGTACAGTGTAGCATGGTATGATATAGTGTATTATGGCAACCGCATGCAATTTGTACTCTAAAGCTTTTGATGCAGAAAACAATTCTCCTGTCATTCATACTTGATAAATTTGAGATCAGTAAACTTGTGGTCTCAAAGGACTTAACAGAACATCACAAACTTAAAAATAAATATTAGAGATGGTTAGATCTGAACTGACCATTGAGCAGCAAGGAATAGGCAATCTCACCAAAAAAAAAAAAAAGGATCACCTATTTTAATTTACTCACCCTCATGCCATCTCAGATGTGCATGACTTTCTTTCTTCTGCAGAACAGGAATGAATATTTGTAGAATATCTCAGCTCTATGGGTCCATACAATGCAAGTGAACGTTGGCCAGAACTTTAAAGCTCCAAAAAGCACATAAAGGCAGCATAAAAGTAATCCATACGACTCTAGTGGTTTAATCCATGGAAATGATCTAATCGATTTTGGGTGAGAACAAACTCAAGTATAACTCCTTTTTTCACTGGCACCATCATGATTTCAAGCTTGCTTACTCTTCCAAGTGCTTGACGCATACGTAGAGCGCTAGATGGCACTAGAAAGTGTATTCAAGATTGAAATCATGATCGCTATGGAGAATGATGTCAAGATTTATAATGAAAAGGAGTTACAATCTGTTCTGTATCTATCTGTTCTCACCCAAAACCCATTGGATTGCTACACCTACAGAGCTACGGTTTTCTTCTAAAAATCTTCGATGTGTTCATCAGAGTGAAAGTCATACACATATGGGATGGCATGAGGGTGAGTAAATGAGAGAATTGTCAATTTTGGGTGAACTGTTTCTTTAAAGCTGTACTTCACAACTTGCAGTGAATCCATAACTTGCTTTAGATGATTGTTGCGTCTATGTTTTTTTGTCCTGAAGTATATATTTGGCCTCGTATCCTCCTGGAGTTGATGCCATCTCATCAACAAGCCTACCAGCAGGATTGATGTCCATCACTGCTGGTTCCCCATTTCTATTTACCACAGAAAATGGGACAGAACGCACTTTAATGACTTTAGACTCAGGGTTAGTACACTAATGGACTCGCCATAGGAAAGTTATATTCTAATCTAGATACATTTCTGTTATTTATTTATTTGCAAACCACCATCCATTAATTTTAAATTATACAGACACTTTATATCAGTCCTTGTGAAGGTAAATAAATAAATGTGGTCATTAAATGCAAACATTGTCATGTGGAGTACCAGATATGAGGATGTTACACAATATATAGTAGGACTATACTAAATGTGTAAACAACTTCTTAGCAAATGTAATAAATCTAAACTGTTAAAGACATTATACAACAACTTGCATTATAATCCACCTAAAGGAGAATGATGGATTTGATAACAATTGTAGAATACAAAAATAAATACATATAAAATAATTATATATTTAAAATACAAATCTAATATAAAAATACAATAAAAGAAAGAAAAAGAGATCAGAGGTATCGTTATAAAGATTGATTTATTTGAAATGAATGACATGTTAAACCCCCCCCCCAATGCAAAAATAAACTGAAGAACACCAGAAAACAGCATTCACAAACTTTACAGCTCAAATAATACCAGTTTTAACAGAAGAATCAATGTAAGGGTTTTTATCAAATTAAAAGCCTTCCCAAACCTCCCAAAAATGTTTTGCCCCATTCACTTCCATTATAAGCACCTCGCTGTAACCTTAATTCTTGGAGGGACGAGTCGAAATACATTTTTGTGGTAATCAACATTATGCCAGATGCTGTCGAATGAGCTTCACTTGCACTGAGCCCGAATTAAGGCTGCACGATTAGAGCAAAAATTATAATTGTCGATTATTGCCCTTGATATTGCAATCACGATTATTAATGTTCAAAAATCTTAGAGAAACTATTTAATGACAGATTAGAAAAATGTATAGACAAGTATGACATAATAAATGAAGGTCAGTATGGCTTTAGAACAAAGAGGTCCACATCAATGGCTTTAATTGAAGCTGTGGAAGAAATTACGAACACTCTAGACAAAAAAAAATATGCAGTGGGAATATTTATTGATTTAAAGAAAGCTTTTGATACTCTTAATCACTCAATTTTACTAACTAAATTGGAAAAATATGGCATTAGGGGGGTGGCTTCGAACTGGATCAAAAGTTACTTAACTGAAAGACAACGGTTTGTGAAGTTGGGCGAGTTTACGTCACAGTGTCTGGGCATTGCTTGTGGGGTCCCTCAAGGATCAGTATTAGGTCCTAAATTATTTAATTTATATATAAATGACATATTTTGTGTATCTAAATTACTGAAATTTATATTATTTGCTGATGATACCAATATTTTTTTTCTTGTGATAATTATAATACACTTATAAAAATTGCAAATGAAGAATTAGTAAAACTAAAAACCTGGATGGATATCTTTGAATTTAAATAAAACGAAGGTAATGATGTTTGGTAATTATAAAGAAAACGCAGAAATATTATTAAGTATTGATGGTGTTACATTAGAAATAGTGTCAGAAATTAAATTCTTGGGAATAACTATTGATAGTAAATTAAGCTGGAAACCACACATCAGATACATACAAGGCAAAGTATCTAAAAGTATTTCTATAATTAATAAAGTTAAATACATCTTGGAATATAATGCACTATATATATTGTATTGTTCACTGGTTCTGCCCTATTTAACTTATTGTATAGAAATTTGGGGCAATAATTATAAGAGTTCACTACATACCCTCTTCTTACTCCAAAAACGAGCAGTTAGAATCATACACAAGGTGGGATATTTTGATCATACAAACTTATTATTTTTGCAATCTAAAATTTTAAAACTTTTTGATCTAGTTGACTTTTATACTGCTCAATTCTTGTATAAAGCCAACAAAAATGATCTGCCGGGTAATATTCAAAAGTTATTTTTGGGAAGAGAAGGGGGCTATAACCTGAGGGGATGTGAAAACTTTAAAGTCCAGGCGGTGAGAACCACCAGGAAAAGCTTGTGTGTGTCTGTGTGTGGTGTCAGACTTTGGAATGGTTTGGGGATACAGTTCAAGCAATGCCCAAATATTCACCAATTCAAATTAAAAATTAAAGAAATGGTGTTGACAAAATATGAGACTGAGTGAGGGATCTGGGTGCTCTTGTGTTTGTGACTGGGAGGGGTACTGGTTATGGTAAAATAAATTTAAGTATTTAGGATTATAAACGGTTCCTGTTTATTTATCTTGATATTGTAAATGGTGACACAATTACAAAAGAGTGGGATATGTGTACATAGCTGAGTAAATAATGATAATGATTATTATTAATTATTATTATTGATATTACTGTTATTGTAAAACTATGTTTAAACAATATGTTAGGATATGGTTATATTTTATATATGATGTGATTATTATAGATATCGGGACATATTTGAATGTTTATGATAATGAGGATTATCATATAGCATTATAGTGATTATTGAGATAGCATAATGTAATTGTAAGAAATTATAATATCAAAATAAATATCCATCCATCCATCCATCGACAACCGCTTATCCTGTACAGGGTCGCGGGGGGCTGGAGCCTATCCCAGCTAACTTTGGGCGAAAGGCAGGGTACACCCTGGACAGGTCGCCAGTCCATCGCAGGGCAAAATAAATATTATCAAAACAAATAAATGATTATTATTTAACTGTTAATGGCAGCGGATATATGGGGTAATATATGGGAAGGAATTGGGGGTGGGAGCAAATAAGTTATACTTCTTTCCACTCCCTTTCGAGCAACTATTATTAGAAGTGTAAATAATATGTGTGTGTATGTGTATATATTTATATCTATGTATATGGGAGATAAGCTGTGCTATGTTATTTTTATTTTTATTTCTTATTTGTGTGTGTGTTAATATATATGTGTGTGTGTGTGTTAATATATATGTATATATTATATTTTATTTTACTCGAAATAAACTTCAATCAATATTGCAATCACGATTATTAATGTTGATTAAAATATTAAATTACCGTGAGGTCACAAAGCAAGCAATCGTGTGGTTCTTTCAGAGTAGCAGATTTCAATGGTGCATATGAGCTCCAGTTTCTTTTAAGCATTATATGACATTTAATATTGTAACAATGTTTCGTGAGGTAAGGCAAATTAAAATGATTTAAAATTGATATCTATGGTATAGAATAAATTATTGCTAAGTTACTGCCTAAATTATTACTGCACATACAGTAAATAATTTGGCATATTCAATATTTCAACTTATTAACAAGTTACAGCATTCAGGAAGGCCTTTGGTGGCGAGACGGGTGCCCATTAATCCCGTTAGATCTTCAATGGTGATCTTATTCATGTAAGATTATCGTTAGATCATTTTTGGCCCCAGTGGTTGCACTTTGGAAATTAAAAACAATCATTTGCTATCAGAGTTTGTGCAATTCGTGAACATGTTAAATCTACCAATACCAGCAGCGTGGCAAATCGGTCTTAGTAAGAGCAGACGTGATAACCATGATGGCGATTCCTGACATATGCCATTCATGCCATATTCTGTATGTTGGCTACACCGCCAAAATACACTTAGAACAGTTCAGCTGAATTACTTTATTGCTATTTTGTAACATGACAAATCAAACCTGTTATTCAATTTGTAATAAATTGTACACAGAAATCGAGCAACGCGACAAACTCTCCCAATTACAAATGGCTGCTGTCACTCACTGCAAGTTTACACTGTTTGAGATCTGCATTTCTATGCGGTCTAATCAGCATAATAAATCAATTAATTAGACCGCATCTGTGCCTTGATTAGAACGGGATTGTTTTAGTTTTGTCGTGTTGCTCATTTAGCAGTGTATTTAACATCTACGTTCAAAGTAAGCGGTGCGATATGCGATGAATCCAAAATTAATACAAAGCGCTTTTCGCTCTTGTTCTACAGTTTCTTTTCATGTGTCAGGTGATGTTTCTTTAGTATTCATTTTAGTGTGCCATGCGAACAGAGCTAGAACGTAAAGCAAGCATCTGGGCATTCAGATGGTTTAAAACTTGCAAATTAGGATCAGTTGTCATTACTTAAAGGATGGAGGACTGTAAAAACACGTTGTAAATAGAAACCATTGATGCAACAGGAGCCGACTTTAATTGAACGGCGTAATCGTCAGTTTTCACGATTACATAAACATGGCAGCCGTAATAGTAATTGAGATTAGTTTTTCGATAATTGTACAGCCCTAGCCCGAATATTCCTTTACATTTTAAAGCACGTTTTTTGAAATGGATAACAATGGGATACCTTATGTCATTAAATATTTGTATACTTCTCAATTTACACAGTTGGTTAGAACAAACCTTAGGTTTTCAAGGCATTGATTACTTTCATCACTTCTTCTTTAACCTCTCACGCTTGTTTATGATGCCATATTCCAGAATGTCCACTGAAGCAGTGCCGATACTACCAAGAACAACACCAAAAAGCAGCAGCACAATGCTGTAAAACAACAATACAATGCCAATGACACCGCAACAAATCTGGAGAATGTCAGATGGCAGGACAGCACGGTCCTTTGAACTGTAGGGATGAAAGGAAAATAAAATTGTGAATATTATTGATTCTTTATGATTCTAGAGCACATAGAGCATTGTAGGCTTACAAATATTGGAAGCAGGGTCCAAAATTAACACTAGTGCCGGTGTAAGCAAAAATCGTCTTTGGCGAGTGAGGACATCTGATGTTTCTCGCCAGACTAAATGGCATGGTCCAAGCTGAAATGTTCAAAAGATGATCCGACCCTCAACGTATGACTTAAATCCCAAATGCATTTCAAATACGTACTTCTTTCATATTAATGCAACCAAAATATCAAGCCACAAAACAACAACATTAGGAACAAAATTACGATGGTCATTTTTTTATGCTTATTTGTATTCCTTCTGACTTCTTATGTTATATAAAGGTAAATTTGAATGGTGTGAATGCATTACCATTAATGCAATACCATTAACTATGAGTGCTACGGCAGAACATCTCTTGCATATACTGATGATGTATGAAAAACTAAAATAATTATAAGTAAACAAACTTTGACCTTTGGTCCTTTCGCCGAGGCTCTTGTTGGGTGTTTATTGGATAAGACCTTGAATCATCTCTCTCTTCAGAGTAATCTGATATGCGGCGTATCATGGGTGCTATTTTGGTGAGTAATAACGGTTGATTGTTCCTGTCAAAACATATAAAGGGTTAAGTCTCAGTTAAACTGTATGGATGACTGAGGTTTTTTGTCTTTTATGAATGAAATCTGTCAAACAACTATGACATTCTAGCAAGCTCTACAATTAGAGCAAAATAAACACTTAAATTGCACCACATATTATTTCCTATGATGTTACAGTGGAAGTTGGAACACATCTTACATATACTAATGATGTATAAAAACTGAAGTGTATGGGACGAGACATTGAATCATCACTCTTATAAGACAGATCTGATGGTGTTGGGGATGGTGACCTCAGTTGTTCATAACTGTCAGAATGAATTGGGGGTTTAGTTTCATTTACATTATATGGATGTCTGAGCTTTTTTCCATCAATGAATTTCACGGAAAAAGCATGTCAAACAAATATGACACTCTAGAAAGATCTACAACTACAGCAAAACAAACACTTACATTTCACTACAATATTATTACTTCTGATGTTACATATAATGGGCTCAAAGTTGGAAACTTGGAATCAAAATCTTAATTAAAATTGTAGACAAAAAAAAACAAAGATGAAAAACAGCTTTCTTGCTCATGTGATATTGCTTATTTATGCTAAATGTACAGTATGACAGCGCAACAGGAATCAATATTAGTGCTGCCATTACATTTTTTATCGTGATTAAATCACATTTTTTTAACAGTTAATTGTGATTAATCACAGATTTTGAACATGCTGAAATTTTACTCTACATACACTTCTTTACTGGTTGAAATGCACTAATTTCCTTCTTAGGAAAGAAAACAAAACAATATGTAACAATAATGCGTTAAAACTTTTATTAACATTTCCCAAACAAAGCCTTCCACACATTAAAGACAGAAATGCACTAAAACAGCACCAATTCAAGTAACATTACTAAATGGGAGGTTGACTATTTAAAAAAAACTATGCAACCTTAGGTTGCATATTCATTGCAATACCCATTAAACCTCTTAAACTCTCATCCTCCATCTGCTTTGCTACAGCAATCCAGCAGCCGCATTGATGATATGCATCAGGGCGCCAATGCCAGCATCAAGCACCGCTTTAAACGCCACATGAAAAGCACTTGTGGTGTATTAATAGTTAAGACTTAACATGCTATTGTGGTAATTAATATGTGCCTTACAGAGGCTGTAAAATACTTGAAATCTGTCACAAATCCCAATTGGGCTTGCTTTGTATGCTATTCATTTTATTATTGGTACTGAAGTGCTGTTGTGTGTGTGTGTGTGTGTGTGGTTGTTTTGTTAAATGGCATTTCAATTACAAAGTAATAAATAGTATCAATGAAGAAATTTGCTAAATTATTAAGAATTGATAAATGCAACAATGTGACTGTAGAAGTTAGAGCACAGCTTACATATACTAATGATTCATTAAAAAAAAAGTTATTATTTTAGACAAGATAATAAACCTCTCACCTGAAGCTGATGGGAAGAAACATTGGCTCACTCTTAAAAGACAGCATTGATGATGTTGGGGAATGAACTTCAGGCCTCATCACATCCTGATGAAATGGTGGGATGTGTGGCAAATATCTCGGTGGTTCTGGACTGCTAAAAAGAGAGGGCATTGGTTTAAAATGGATAAGCACAATGATGACCCATTACAGGACAGTGACACAGTAAATGCATTTCCTACTGAATTTTGAGGGTAAAATATGAGAAAATAAGGCAATAACCCACTCCAAAAACTCAGTCAAATGAACCTACCCTTTTTGCCATTTTAAAACTTTGAGAGTTTCAAACATTTTAATTAAAAAAAATATATATATTTCCCTAACTGAACACATCACAAAGTCTGCAAAACTCTCAAGTAATGGACCGTAAGCCTAAAAGGCACAGATTCATATTTTTGTCATAACATATCAATAGAATATTTTCTTACCGTTCACCATGAAACCTGCGTCTTGATGATGAAGGCAATTCCATGTTCATTGAATCCCGGTCTTGAAAACAGAACATTGAGTCATTAATATGGTTCAAATATGGTTACTGTAGTAACAACTATGGTAATGTTTTCTTTGGTTGTGGTTGAACTAGTTACTGAAGCAACACCTTGGTAAATGTTGTGGTAAGTATGGTTAACTACATGGTTTCTGTAGTATATTTTTGGAGGGTATAAGAGGTAGAAATGTGAAGCTTATAATTTTATAAAAACACTTCTTAACACATTGAGCAGTTAAGTTGTTTAGATCATCGCTTTTGTGGGATTACATACAGTCAGGACATTAATAACATGAAAAATTACTATTAAAAATGTTCAGAACTTCTTCAAAGAGTTCTCATCAAAAAAATCCTCCACATGCAGCAATGACAGTTTTGCAGATACTTGTTATTCTAGCGGTCAGTCAGGTGACCTTTCACCCCACACTTCCTGTAGCACTTGACCTTTCACCCCACACTTCCTGTAGCATTTGCCATAGATGTGACTGTCTTGTTGGGCACTTCTCATGCACCTCACAGTCTAGCTGATCCCACAAAAGCTCAATGGGGTTAAGATCCGTAACACTCTTTTCCGATTATCTGTTGTCCAATGTCTGTGTTTCTTTGCCCACTCAAACCTTTATTTTAATTTTCTGTTTCAAAAGTGTCTTTTTCTTTGCAGTTCTTCCCACAAGTCCTCCTGAGTCTTCTCTTTACTGTTGTACATGAAACTGGTGTTGAGCGGGTAGAGTTCAATGAAGCTGTCAGCGGAGGACATGTGAGGGGTCTATTTCTCAAACTAGAGACTCTGATGTACTTATCCTTTTGTTTAGTTGCACATCTGGTCTTCCACATCTCTTTCTGTCCTTTTGTCTTCACTTAGCACTTTAGCATGATAACACAAGGATAAGTTGTTGGAGTGATGCTGCAGTCTAGATTTGATCAAAAATGACTTCTTTCAAATAGCGATGTTGATCAGTAATGTCCTGTCATTTTGGTGATTTAAAGCGTTGGCTCCCAACCTGGGGTCACAGGGGGGGCGCGGGAGCGGATATGCTTTGAGGTGAATAAAGATGCATAAAATGTTCCACTAATAATTTTATATAAAAATATTTTTTCCAAGTTTTTAAAAAAATCATATGCTTACAATGCCAAGATAAGGCAGTCAAAAATTATCTCTTATATAAAATAATTATTTAAATTTTGCGCGCACACCGTCACTTGCCCAATGTGCTTGCTGTCATAGTAACGGCAAAATCAAAAGGAAAATGGCAGAGAAACGTAAATGCGGTGATTCTTCATCAGAGGCGAAGAAAAAGTTAAGACACTATGACAAAAACTACATAAATTGTGGGTTTACTGCAGGGCCGTGTACAGACATTTTTGTGGCCTAAACCAAAAAAAGGGGCACTAAGTTGCTTGTTAACACAAATTATACAGTTATTACAAAATATACAATTAAAAGACAAAACTGCACACGCTCAAATACATTTGAGACTTTATTTTAGATGTTTTGATAGAACATCAATTACTCATTGGTGATAATAGAAACTATTTACTGTTACAGTTTTTCTGTCTCTGGCTCAGTTCCAAGACCTTCACTTTTACTCTGTTGAGTTGATTCTGAGGCAGTTTCATCTTAATATAGAGAATGAATAACAAACCTGTTACAATCATATTTTAAATACAATTGTTAGGCTTAGTGCTTATTCAATTTATGTTCTCGTAATATAATTACTCTTCCATTCAAATAATTTAATGTCTACCTTTCTTGTTATCAAACTCTAGCATATTCAGAATCCAGTTTAACAACACTTACCTGCAAGTGTCTGATTTGGCTGATGCTCAATGGGCTCTCCCTCACTCTCTGAGCCTGCCTCTGCCTCATCTTCAATGGAGTAATAAGTATAGACATTTTAATTTAATATTAGCATACATCTACTATGCTAATATACAACTCATTTAGAGCCTATGATGTGTTAGTCTCAACTAAGACAAGTGATTATAATGGGAAATATACTTACAAGAATTAAACAGACTGTCTGCTAACTGTTCTATATGATGATTTACCTGCTGGCTTGCAGAATCTTTGAATCCATTTTTGCAGTGTTAAACTGCTTTTAGCAGCCTCCCTTCGCTCTTTCTCTCTCTGTGCCTGTCTTCTTTTTTCTGAAGGCATTGTTTTTTGTCTACAAAAGTGTGCCAACAACAGAAAATTGAGTTATTTGTATTAGATCTGACCGAGAGTAGTTTGATTAGACAAGCAGCTAATTCTGAGAACATGATATTATGTTGTACAAGTTAGTTAGCACAATAGCACTAGTAAAAGACCATTATTATGGAAAATTATCGTACACAAACCAAACGCATAAAATATAGTTATTTTCCAACAATTTTATTTTCCAAATAATTTTACAGCCAATTTGAACAAGCTGTATAATACGCTCACATTAACTGGAGGAAGTCTGAATAACTTTTTTTCCAAAGTGCAAATGATATTGCGAAAAAAAGTGCACAAAAAAGAAAAAAAGTGCACAATTAACTCAAAAAAGATTCAAATTGGATCTCTAAGTCGCTGTCATCATCGGATGCCAAATCCACTTGTGCTGTCACTGTGTCTCTCTCTCTCTGTGTGTGTGTGTGTGTGTGTGTGTGTGTGTGTGTGTGTGTGTGTGTGTGTGTGTGTAGGCAGGCGAGCCTGCGAAATGATTCGGGGTCCGAGAGAGAAGCGGTAGGATGTGTGTTTGGACGAACGACTGAAAATTCTGAAATTATCGTACATTATGGGATTTTTTTTCATTATTAATCGTACATCGTACAGAGGTCAAAATTATCGTACAAATACGATAATTATCGTACATCTGGCAACACTGACTGTGAGTGATGCTGCGGAGTGCGGCGCGAGCGGGAAAACCTGGAGCGGAATCAGCGGAATCAGCGGAATGCTTTGAGCGGAGCGGTGGGGAACAGGGGCACCTCAGTCAATGAGGTCAGAGGGGCAGTGGCTCTAGCCACCGGGCTAGCCCCTGTGCACGGCCCTGGTTTATTGAAGCAGAATGTGTCTTTTGTGGTGAAAAACTGGCAAACGACAGCATGAAACCAAGCAAGATGAAAAGACACCAGGAAATGAAGCACCCAGAGACAATCGGCAAAGATAAGGAATACTTAGATAGAAAAAAAAGAGATGGCTCTGTCAAAAAGATCGACAGACATCAGAAACGTATTCGAAAGAGCAGGTAGTGATTTACAGAAGGCCACTAAAGTTTCCTTTGAGTGTTCGCTGTTGATTGCCAAGGCAAAAAAGCCGCATAATATTGGAGAGGAGTTAATCAAACCCGCCTGCATTAAAATAGTGGAGGGACTATGTGGCCCGCAAGCAGCTGAAAAGGTTAAATCTGTCCCACTTTCTAACAACACTGTTAAAGACAGAACTGATAAAATGGCAGAAAACTGCACGGATGGAGCTCCAGACTGTAATTGTCTACTGTATGATACATCGCCAGGCACTCGCCAGTAAAAAACTGTCCAGAGACCTTGGTGACACACTGGCAACAGTTGTAAAAGTCGTTTCTGCGAAATCAAAACACACTGTTGGAGCAGCTGACTGACGTGTTCTGGATCAAAACCGCATACCTTGCTGACATATTCACTCTTTATAATGAGACCAACAAGGGACTGCAGGACTCCGAGTCAAACATCTTGGAGTGCAAAGAAGCAATCGATGCTTTTATGCGCAAGCTGGAGTACAGGGCTGGAAAAATGTCAGGGGCATTTACAACACTTTCCACTGCTGCTTCAACATTCTGGGGGTACCGTGAGTGCATCTTTGCGCGACGAGTTTTGCCGTCACATGACTTCGCTACAGGAGGAATTAAAGTCCCGCTTTGCGGATGTTGACACATTATCCAAGGAGTCGTGGGTTATGGAGCCATTCAAAAAAAACTTAAAACTAAATTTAGTTACTATATATATATATATATATATAACATATATATATGTGGGGGGGAGGGGTCACGGATTGTTAAATATGTACATGGGGGGGCCAAGGAAAAAGGTTGGGAACCTCTGATTTAAAGGACCAATTTCCTTCCGAAACAACTAAATCTGTACATTATTCCAAACTTTTTGCCGCCTATTCATGCTATTATAAATAGTGCAAAGACGAACGCTTAGCAGTGAGCTTTTTATTAGGAGTTTTAACTTTATCTCTCTCTATTTTTTAATCGAAAAAGAATCTAAATAAATTAGCCTGGAATAGACCAAAGCCAGGACAACATTTCTGGAATCGAACAACATTATTTTTGACACTACCAAGTTTAGAAGCCAACTCAGTAAACAATTACTCGCTTGAGTGCAGAAAAATTAAAAACTGATTACATTATAACCCTTTTTATTAATAGTGCTTAATAGTGATTAATAGAAATAATAACAAATAGAGTAAAAATTATTTCCTTCTAAAATGTATTAAACGTCTGGACATTTCCGGTTAACATACTAGGCCCAATGTCGTAGCAAAAGTGTTGACACGCGATCGTATTTCCTAAATCCAAAATAAGCACAACGAATTTTCATGCATCATTACTCAAATTTATCTACTTACAGGTTGCTCTTCTTGCTATTTTGAAGTGTTATTCAGTTTTCAGACTGCTTCCGGTTTAATTGCAGAGACGGGCAACTACTTTTTAAATTAATGGGAGAAAGTCATAGCGCCCAACTCTCACCGCATGTAGAAAGTAATTCCCGCCTTCCAGGTAAAAGAGCCAATCACCTTTTAGATACAGACATTGCTGTCAATCAACTCGGTAACGCGCATAAAATATCATGATATTTTATAGCTAATGTGTTATTTGATCGTAAGAGGTCGTTTATAACCATGTAGGGTTACAGACATATCCAGTATATACAAGTATACACTGTATGCCCAATTATTAGGCAAATTGTATTCCTCAGCATTAATTTTATTGTTGAACTAACACAATTCTCAGTCAATCCAAATTGTTATTGAATCTCAAACCTGAATGTTTAACAAAGAAAAAGCGAGTTTTGTCATTCTCAGGGGAATATATGTGTGCACAATTATTAGGCAACTAAATAAAAAAAATAAAAATTCTCCCCTCAATTATTTATTCTCAATTTTTAGAGTAGGTGCAACAAATAAGTAAAACAAAATGACAATTAAATAATATTTTTGGCCTTTCAAAAATATTCAGTGACCAATATAGCCGCCCTTCTTTTCAATAACTGCCATGAGCCGTCCATCCATGCAGTCTGTCAGTTTCTTGATCAGTTCACGATCAACTTTCACTGAAGCAGCAACTACAGCCTCCCAAATGCTGTTCAAAGAGGTGTATTGTCTTCCCTCGCTGTAAATCTCATGTTTGAGAAGGGCCCACGAGTTCTCAATAAGATTTAAGTCAGGTGAGGAAGGGGCCAAGTCATTATTTGGGCATCTTTGAGGCCCTTGCTGGCATGCCAAGCAGTGGAGTACTTGGATGCAAGTGATGGAGCATTGTCCTACATAAAGATCATGACCTTCTTGAACGCTGAGGACTTCTTCCTGTACCACTGCTTGAAGAAAGTACTTTCCAGAAACTGGCAGTAGGTTTGAGAGTTGAGTTTCAGTTCATCTTCAACTCGAAAAGGTCCAACTACCTCATCCTTAATGATAGCAGCCCATACCAGATGTGCCACTTTGCTGGCACCTGACTCCAAGTGGTGCCCTGTGTCCAGTAGTGATCCAGCCACGGGCCCATCCATCTGGTCCATCAAGAGTCACTCTCATTTCATCTGTCTTCATGTATTTCATTGCCCAATCTGTACACTTCAACTCGTGTTTCAGCCTTCTTGACCTTGGCCATGTCTCGGAGCACTTGGCACCTTGTACTTCTGGACACTCCCGGTAGGTTGCAGTTCTGGAATATGGTAGCACTGGTGGATAATGGGTTTCTGGTGGCTTCACGTTTAATTCTTCTCAAGTCTTTTGCAGTTAATTTGCGCCTTTTCTTCTCCATGTGTTTTGTGCACCCCAGTTGACTATTCGCAGCAAAACATTTGATTGTCCGGTGGTCACGTCTCAAAAGTTTTGTAGGGTATAGTGCAGTATTGTATAGTATGGCATGGTACAGTGTAGCATGGTATGATATAGTGTATTATGGCAATCGCATGCAATTTGTACTCTATAAAGCTTTTGATGCAGAAAAACATTCTCGTGTCATTCATACTTGATAAATTTGAGATCAGTAAATTTGTGGTTTCAATGGACTTAACAGAACATCACAAACTTAAAAATAAAGATTAGAGATGGTTAGATCTGAACTGACCAATGAGCAGCATTCAACGGTTCATGTTATCAAGGAATAGGCAATCTCACCAAAAACAAAAAAAAAAGGATCACCTATTGTAATTTACTCACCCTCATGCCATCTCAGATGTGCATGACTTTCTTTCTTCTGCAGAACAGGAATGAATATTTGTAGAATATCTCAGCTCTATGGGTCCATACAATGCAAGTGAACGTTGGCCAGAACTTTAAAGCTCCAAAAAGCACATAAAGGCAGCATAAAATTAATCCATACGACTCAATTTTGGGTGAGATCAAACTCAAGTATAACTCCTTTTTTCACTGGCACCATCGTGATTTCAAGCTCGATTACTCTTCCAAGTGCTTGACGCATACGTAGAGCGCTAGATGGCACTAGAAAGTGTATTCAAGATTGAAATCATGATCGCTATGGAGAATGATGTCAAGATTTATAATGAAAAGGAGTTACAATCTGTTCTGTATCTATCTGTTCTCACCCAAAACCCATTGGATTGCTTCACCTACAGAGCTACGGTTTTCTTCTAAAAATCTTCGATGTGTTCATCAGAGTGAAAGTCATACACATATGGGATGGCATGAGGGTGAGTAAATGAGAGAATTGTCAATTTTGGGTGAACTGTTTCTTTAAAGCTGTACTTCACAACTTGCAGTGAATCCATAACTTGCTTTAGATGATTGTTGCGTCTATGTTTTTTTGTCCTGAAGTATATATTTGGCCTCGTATCCTCCTGGAGTTGATGCCATCTCATCAACAAGCCTACCAGCAGGATTGATGTCCATCACTGCTGGTTCCCCATTTCTATTTACCACAGAAAATGGGACAGAACGCACTTTAATGACTTTAGACTCAGGGTTAGTACACTAATGGACTCGCCATAGGAAAGTTATATTCTAATCTAGATACATTTCTGTTATTTATTTATTTGCAAACCACCATCCATTAATTTTAAATTATACAGACACTTTATATCAGTCCTTGTGAAGGTAAATAAATAAATGTGGTCATTAAATGCAAACATTGTCATGTGGAGTACCAGATATGAGGATGTTACACAATATATAGTAGGACTATACTAAATGTGTAAACAACTTCTTAGCAAATGTAATAAATCTAAACTGTTAAAGACATTATACAACAACTTGCATTATAATCCACCTAAAGGAGAATGATGGATTTGATAACAATTGTAGAATATAAAAATAAATACATATAAAATAATTATATATTTAAAATACAAATCTAATATAAAAATACAATAAAAGAAAGAAAAAGAGATCAGAGGTATCGTTATAAAGATTGATTTATTTGAAATGAATGACATGTTAAACCCCCCCCCCAATGCAAAAATAAACTGAAGAACACCAGAAAACAGCATTCACAAACTTTACAGCTCAAATAATACCAGTTTTAACAGAAGAATCAATGTAAGGGTTTTTATCAAATTAAAAGCCTTCCCAAACCTCCCAAAAATGTTTTGCCCCATTCACTTCCATTATAAGCACCTCGCTGTAACCTTAATTCTTGGAGGGACGAGTCGAAATACATTTTTGTGGTAATCAACATTATGCCAGATGCTGTCGAATGAGCTTCACTTGCACTGAGCCCGAATTAAGGCTGCACGATTAGAGCAAAAATTATAATTCTCGATTATTGCCCTTGATATTGCAATCACGATTATTAATGTTCAAAAATCTTAGAGAAACTATTTAATGACAGATTAGAAAAATGTATAGACAAGTATGACATAATAAATGAAGGTCAGTATGGCTTTAGAACAAAGAGGTCCACATCAATGGCTTTAATTGAAGCTGTGGAAGAAATTACGAACACCCTAGACAAAAAAAAATATGCAGTGGGAATATTTATTGATTTAAAGAAAGCTTTTGATACTCTTAATCACTCAATTTTACTAACTAAATTAGAAAAATATGGCATTAGGGGGGTGGCTTCGAACTGGATCAAAAGTTACTTAACTGAAAGACAACGGTTTGTGAAGTTGGGCGAGTTTACGTCACAGTGTCTGGGCATTGCTTGTGGGGTCCCTCAAGGATCAGTATTAGGTCCTAAATTATTTAATTTATATATAAAATGACATATTTTGTGTATCTAAATTACTGAAATTTATATTATTTGCTGATGATACCAATATTTTTTTTCTTGTGATAATTATAATACACTTATAAAAATTGCAAATGAAGAATTAGTAAAACTAAAAACGTGGAT
The DNA here is from genome assembly GCA_032164185.1 of Moxostoma hubbsi. Taxonomy (NCBI): domain Eukaryota; kingdom Metazoa; phylum Chordata; class Actinopteri; order Cypriniformes; family Catostomidae; genus Moxostoma; species Moxostoma hubbsi. The sequence goes on along the minus strand of JAVLUX010000037.1, from coordinate 23,558,032 downwards.
GGATATTAATAAATTATCTTTGAATTTAAATAAAACGAAGGTAATGATGTTTGGTAATTATAAAGAAAACGCAGAAATATTATTAAGTATTGATGGTGTTACATTAGAAATAGTGTCAGAAATTAAATTCTTGGGAATAACTATTGATAGTAAATTAAGCTGGAAACCACACATCAGATACATACAAGGCAAAGTATCTAAAAGTATTTCTATAATTAATAAAGTTAAATACATCTTGGAATATAATGCACTATATATATTGTATTGTTCACTGGTTCTGCCCTATTTAACTTATTGTATAGAAATTTGGGGCAATAATTATAAAAGTTCACTACATACCCTCTTCTTACTCCAAAAACGAGCAGTTAGAATCATACACAAGGTGGGATATTTTGATCATACAAACTTATTATTTTTGCAATCTAAAATTTTAAAACTTTTTGATCTAGTTGACTTTTATACTGCTCAATTCTTGTATAAAGCCAACAAAAATGATCTGCCGGGTAATATTCAAAAGTTATTTTTGGGAAGAGAAGGGGGCTATAACCTGAGGGGATGTGAAAACTTTAAAGTCCAGGCGGTGAGAACCACCAGGAAAAGCTTGTGTGTGTCTGTGTGTGGTGTCAGACTTTGGAATGGTTTGGGGATACAGTTCAAGCAATGCCCAAATATTCACCAATTCAAATTAAAAATTTAAAGAAATGTTGTTGACAAAATATGAGACTGATTGAGGGATCTGGGTGCTCTTGTGTTTGTGATTGGGAGGGGTACTGGTTATGGTAAAATAAATTTAAGTATTTAGGATTATAAACGGTTCCTAGTTTCCTGGTTTTAGTGTGCCATGCGAACAGAGCTAGAACGTAAAGCAAGCATCTGGGCATTCAGATGGTTTAAAACTTGCAAATTAGGATCAGTTGTCATTACTTAAAGGATGGAGGACTGTAAAAACACGTTGTAAATAGAAACCATTGATGCAACAGGAGCCGACTTTAATTGAACGGCGTAATCGTCAGTTTTCACGATTACATAAACGTGGCAGCCGTAATAGTAATTGAGATTAGTTTTTCAATAATTGTACAGCCCTAGCCCGAATATTCCTTTACATTTTAAAGCACATTTTTTAAAATGGATAACAATGGGATACCTTATGTCATTAAATATTTGTGTAAGAGACCGTCACTTCTCATTTTACACAGTTGGTTAGAACAAACCTTAGGTTTTCAAGGCATTGATTACTTTCATCATTTCTTCCTTTAACCCCTCATGCTTGTTTATGATGCCATATACCAGAATGACCACTGAAGCAGTGCCGATACTACCAAGAACAACACCAAAAAGCAGCAGCACAATGCTGTAAAACAACAATACAATGCCAATGACACCGCAACAAATCTGGAGAATGTCAGATGGCAGGACAGCACGGTCCTTTGAACTGTAGGGATGAAAGGAAAATAAAATTGTGAATATTATTGATTCTTTATGATTCTAGAGCACATAGAGCATTGTAGGCTTACAAATAGTGGAAGCAGGGTCCAAAATTAACACTAGTGCAAGCAAAAATCGGCTTTGGCGAGTGAGAACATCTGATGTTTCTCGCCAGACTAAATGGCATGGTCCAAGCTGAAATGTTCAAAAGATGATCCGACCCTCAACGTATGACTTAAATCCCAAATGCATTTCAAATACGTACTTTTTTCATATTAATGCAACCAAAATATCAAGCCACAAAACAACAACATTAGGAACAAAATTACGATGGTCATTTTTTTATGCTTATTTGTATTCCTTCTGACTTCTTATGTTATATAAAGGTAAAGCAAACAAAGACAATGCTCAAAAAGCTTTAAAAGATAATTATACAAAACCTGCACATGTGGTATAACAGCTTGGAAAGAATATTATTTGAATGGTGTGAATGCATTACCATTAATGCAATACCATTAACTATGAGTGCTACGGCAGAACATCTCTTGCATATACTGATGATGTATGAAAAACTAAAATAATTATAAGTAAACAAACTTTGACTGACCTTTGGTCCTTTCGCAGAGGCTCTTGTTGGGTGTTTATTGGACAAGACCTTGAATCGTCGCTCTCTTCAGAGTAATCTGATCTGCGGCGTCTCTTGGGTGCTATTTTGGCGGTTAATAACGGTTGATTGTTCCTGTCAAAACATATAAAGGGTTAAGTCTCAGTTAAACTGTATGGATGACTGAGGTTTTTTGTCTTTTATGAATGAAATCTGTCAAACAACTATGACATTCTAGCAAGCTCTACAATTAGAGCAAAATAAACACTTAAATTGCACCACATATTATTTCCTATGATGTTACAGTGGAAGTTGGAACACATCTTACATATACTAATGATGTATAAAAACTGTATTATTTTATACAAATGAATGAACTGCTGACCTGAAGTCTATGGGACGAGACATTGAATCATCACTCTTATAAGACAGATCTGATGATGTCGGGGATGGTGACCTCAGTTGTTCATAACTGTCAGAATGAATTGGGGGTTTAGTTTCATTTACATTATATGGATGTCTGAGCTTTTTTCCATCAATGAATTTCACGGAAAAAGCATGTCAAACAAATATGACACTCTAGAAAGATCTACAACTACAGCAAAACAAACACTTACATTTCACTACAATATTATTACTTCTGATGTTACATATAATGGGCTCAAAGTTGGAAACTTGGAATCAAAATCTTAATTAAAATTGTAGACAAAAAAAAACAAAGATGAAAAACAGCTTTCTTGCTCATGTGATATTGCTTATTTATGCTAAATGTACAGTATGACAGCGCAACAGGAATCAATATTAGTGCTGCCATTACATTTTTTATTGTGATTAAATCACATTTTTTTTAACAGTTAATTGTGATTAATCACAGATTTTGAACATGCTGAAATTTTACTCTACATACACTTCTTTACTGGTTGAAATGCTCTAATTTCCTTCTTAGGAAAGAAAACAAAACAATATGTAACAATAATGCATTAAAACGTTTATTAACATTTCCCAAACAAAGCCTTCCACACATTAAAGACAGAAATGCACTAAAACAGCACCAATTCAAGTAACATTACTAACTGGGAGGTTGACTATTTTAAAAAAACTATGCAACCTTAGGTTGCATATTCATTGCAATACCCATTAAACCTCTTAAACTCTCATCCTCCATCTGCTTTGCTACAGCAATCCAGCAGCCGCATTGATGATATGCATCAGGGCGCCAATGCCAGCATCAAGCACCGCTTTAAACGCCACATGAATAGCACTTGCGGTGTATTAATAGTTAAGACTTAACATGCTATTGTGGTAATTAATTTGTGCCTTACAGAGGCTGTAAAATACTTGAAATCTGTCACAAATCCCAATTGGGCTTGCTTTGTTTGCTATTCATTTTATTATTGGTACTGAAGTGCTGTTGTGTGTGTGTGTGTGTGTGGTTGTTTTGTTAAATGGCATTTCAATTACAAAGTAATAAATAGTATCAATGAAGAAATTTGCTAAATTATTAAGAATTGATAAATGCAACAATGTGACTGTAGAAGTTAGAGCACAGCTTACATATACTAATGATTCATTAAAAAAAAAAGTTATTATTTTAGACAAGATAATAAACCTCTCACCTGAAGCTGATGGGAAGAAACATTGACTCATCACTCTTAAAAGACAGCATTGATGATGTCGGGGAATGAACTTCAGACCTCATCACATCCTGACAAAATGGTCGGATGTGTGTCGAATATCTCGGTGGTTCTGGACTGCTAAAAAGAGAGGGCATTGGTTTAAAATAGGTAAGCACAATGATGACCCATTACAGGACAGTGACATAGTAAATGCTTTTCCTACTGAATTTTGAGGCAAAAATCGGCTTTGGCGAGTGAGGACATCTGATGTTTCTCGCCAGACTAAATGGCATGGTCCAAGCTGAAATGTTCAAAAGATGATCCGACCCTCAACGTATGACTTAAATCCCAAATGCATTTCAAATACGTACTTTTTTCATATTAATGCAACCAAAATATCAAGCCACAAAACAACAACATTAGGAACAAAATTACGATGGTCATTTTTTTATGCTTATTTGTATTCCTTCTGACTTCTAATGTTATATAAAGGTAAAGCAAACAAAGACAATGCCCAAAAAGCTTTAAAGATAATTATTCAAAACATGCACATGTGGTATAACAGCTTGGAAAGAATATTATTTGAATGGTGTGAATGCATTACCATTAATGCAATACCATTAACTATGAGTGCTACGGCAGAACATCTCTTGCATATACTGATGATGTATGAAAAACTAAAATAATTATAAGTAAACAAACTTTGACTGACCTTTGGTCCTTTCGCTGAGGCACTTGTTGGGTGTTTATTGGACAAGACCTTGAATCATCTCTCTCTTCAGAGTAATCTGATATGCGGCGTCTCATGGGTGCTATTTTGGTGAGTAATAACGGTTGATTGTTCCTGTCAAAACATATAAAGGGTTAAGTCTCAGTTAAACTGTATGGATGACTGAGGTTTTTTGTCTTTTATGAATGAAATCTGTCAAACAACTATGACATTCTAGCAAGCTCTACAATTAGAACAAAATAAACACTTAAATTGCACCACATTCTTTACGATTCTAGAGCACATAGAGCATCGTAGGCTTACAAATAGTGGAAGCAGGGTCCAAAATTAACACTAGTGCCGGTGTAAGGAAAAATCGGCTTTGGCGAGTGAGGACATCTGATGTTTCTCGCCAGACTAAATGGCATGGTCCAAGCTGAAATGTTCAAAAGATGATCCGACCCTCAACGTATGACTTAAATCCCAAATGCATTTCAAATACGTACTTTTTTCATATTAATGCAACCAAAATATCAAGCCACAAAACAACAACATTAGGAACAAAATTACGATAGTCATTTTTTTATGCTTATTTGTATTCCTTCTGACTTCTTATGTTATATAAAGGTAAAGCAAACAAAGACAATGCTCAAAAAGCTTTAAAGATAATTATACAAAACATGCACATGTGGTATAACAGCTTGGAAAGAATATTATTTGAATGGTGTGAATGCATTACCATTAATGCAATACCATTAACTATGAGTGCTACGGCAGAACATCTCTTGCATATACTGATGATGTATGAAAAACTAAAATAATTATAAGTAAACAAACTTTGACTGACCTTTGGTCCTTTCGCTGAGGCTCTTGTTGGGTGTTTATTGGACAAGACCTTGAATCATCTCTCTCTTCAGAGTAATCTGATATGCGGCGTATCATGGGTGCTATTTTGGTGAGTAATAACGGTTGATTGTTCCTGTCAAAACATATAAAGGGTTAAGTCTCAGTTAAACTGTATGGATGACTGAGGTTTTTTGTCTTTTATGAATGAAATCTGTCAAACAACTATGACATTCTAGCAAGCTCTACAATTAGAGCAAAATAAACACTTAAATTGCACCACATTCTTTATGATTCTAGAGCACATAGAGCATCGTAGGCTTACAAATAGTGGAAGCAGGGTCCAAAATTAACACTAGTGCCGGTGTAAGCAAAAATCGGCTTTGGCGAGTGAGGACATCTGATGTTTCTCGCCAGACTAAATGGCATGGTCCAAGCTGAAATGTTCAAAAGATGATCCGACCCTCAACGTATGACTTAAATCCCAAATGCATTTCAAATACGTACGTTTTTCATATTAATGCAACCAAAATATCAAGCCACAAAACAACAACATTAGGAACAAAATTACGATGGTCATTTTTTTATGCTTATTTGTATTCCTTCTGACTTCTAATGTTATATAAAGGTAAAGCAAACAAAGACAATGCCCAAAAAGCTTTAAAGATAATTATTCAAAACATGCACATGTGGTATAACAGCTTGGAAAGAATATTATTTGAATGGTGTGAATGCATTACCATTAATGCAATACCATTAACTATGAGTGCTACGGCAGAACATCTCTTGCATATACTGATGATGTATGAAAAACTAAAATAATTATAAGTAAACAAACTTTGACTGACCTTTGGTCCTTTCGCTGAGGCTCTTGTTGGGTGTTTATTGGACAAGACCTTGAATCATCTCTCTCTTCAGAGTAATCTGATATGCGGCGTCTCATGGGTGCTATTTTGGTGAGTAATAACGGTTGATTGTTCCTGTCAAAACATATAAAGGGTTAAGTCTCAGTTAAACTGTATGGATGACTGAGGTTTTTTGTCTTTTATGAATGAAATCTGTCAAACAACTATGACATTCTAGCAAGCTCTACAATTAGAGCAAAATAAACACTTAAATTGCACCACATTCTTTATGATTCTAGAGCACATAGAGCATCGTAGGCTTACAAATAGTGGAAGCAGGGTCCAAAATTAACACTAGTGCCGGTGTAAGCAAAAATCGGCTTTGGCGAGTGAGGACATCTGATGTTTCTCGCCAGACTAAATGGCATGGTCCAAGCTGAAATGTTCAAAAGATGATCCGACCCTCAACGTATGACTTAAATCCCAAATGCATTTCAAATACGTACTTTTTTCATATTAATGCAACCAAAATATCAAGCCACAAAACAACAACATTAGGAACAAAATTACGATGGTCATTTTTTTATGCTTATTTGTATTCCTTCTGACTTCTAATGTTATATAAAGGTAAAGCAAACAAAGACAATGCCCAAAAAGCTTTAAAGATAATTATACAAAACATGCACATGTGGTATAACAGCTTGGAAAGAATATTATTTGAATGGTGTGAATGCATTACCATTAATTCAATACCATTAACTATGAGTGCTACGGCAGAACATCTCTTGCATATACTGATGATGTATGAAAAACTAAAATAATTATAAGTAAACAAACTTTGACTGACCTTTGGTCCTTTCGCTGAGGCACTTGTTGGGTGTTTATTGGACAAGACCTTGAATCATCTCTCTCTTCAGAGTAATCTGATATGCGGCGTCTCATGGGTGCTATTTTGGTGAGTAATAACGGTTGATTGTTCCTGTCAAAACATATAAAGGGTTAAGTCTCAGTTAAACTGTATGGATGACTGAGGTTTTTTGTCTTTTATGAATGAAATCTGTCAAACAACTATGACATTCTAGCAAGCTCTACAATTAGAGCAAAATAAACACTTAAATTGCACCACATTCTTTATGATTCTAGAGCACATAGAGCATCGTAGGCTTACAAATAGTGGAAGCAGGGTCCAAAATTAACACTAGTGCCGGTGTAAGCAAAAATCGGCTTTGGCGAGTGAGGACATCTGATGTTTCTCGCCAGACTAAATGGCATGGTCCAAGCTGAAATGTTCAAAAGATGATCCGACCCTCAACGTATGACTTAAATCCCAAATGCATTTCAAATACGTACTTTTTTCATATTAATGCAACCAAAATATCAAGCCACAAAACAACAACATTAGGAACAAAATTACGATGGTCATTTTTTTATGCTTATTTGTATTCCTTCTGACTTCTAATGTTATATAAAGGTAAAGCAAACAAAGACAATGCCCAAAAAGCTTTAAAGATAATTATACAAAACCTGCACATGTGGTATAACAGCTTGGAAAGAATATTATTTGAATGGTGTGAATGCATTACCATTAATGCAATACCATTAACTATGAGTGCTACGGCAGAACATCTCTTGCATATACTGATGATGTATGAAAAACTAAAATAATTATAAGTAAACAAACTTTGACTGACCTTTGGTCCTTTCGCTGAGGCACTTGTTGGGTGTTTATTGGACAAGACCTTGAATCATCTCTCTCTTCAGAGTAATCTGATATGCGGCGTCTCATGGGTGCTATTTTGGTGAGTAATAACGGTTGATTGTTCCTGTCAAAACATATAAAGGGTTAAGTCTCAGTTAAACTGTATGGATGACTGAGGTTTTTTGTCTTTTATGAATGAAATCTGTCAAACAACTATGACATTCTAGCAAGCTCTACAATTAGAGCAAAATAAACACTTAAATTGCACCACATTCTTTATGATTCTAGAGCACATAGAGCATCGTAGGCTTACAAATAGTGGAAGCAGGGTCCAAAATTAACACTAGTGCCGGTGTAAGCAAAAATCGGCTTTGGCGAGTGAGGACATCTGATGTTTCTCGCCAGACTAAATGGCATGGTCCAAGCTGAAATGTTCAAAAGATGATCCGACCCTCAACGTATGACTTAAATCCCAAATGCATTTCAAATACGTACGTTTTTCATATTAATGCAACCAAAATATCAAGCCACAAAACAACAACATTAGGAACAAAATTACGATGGTCATTTTTTTATGCTTATTTGTATTCCTTCTGACTTCTAATGTTATATAAAGGTAAAGCAAACAAAGACAATGCCCAAAAAGCTTTAAAGATAATTATTCAAAACATGCACATGTGGTATAACAGCTTGGAAAGAATATTATTTGAATGGTGTGAATGCATTACCATTAATGCAATACCATTAACTATGAGTGCTACGGCAGAACATCTCTTGCATATACTGATGATGTATGAAAAACTAAAATAATTATAAGTAAACAAACTTTGACTGACCTTTGGTCCTTTCGCTGAGGCACTTGTTGGGTGTTTATTGGACAAGACCTTGAATCATCTCTCTCTTCAGAGTAATCTGATATGCGGCGTCTCATGGGTGCTATTTTGGTGAGTAATAACGGTTGATTGTTCCTGTCAAAACATATAAAGGGTTAAGTCTCAGTTAAACTGTATGGATGACTGAGGTTTTTTGTCTTTTATGAATGAAATCTGTCAAACAACTATGACATTCTAGCAAGCTCTACAATTAGAACAAAATAAACACTTAAATTGCACCACATTCTTTACGATTCTAGAGCACATAGAGCATCGTAGGCTTACAAATAGTGGAAGCAGGGTCCAAAATTAACACTAGTGCCGGTGTAAGGAAAAATCGGCTTTGGCGAGTGAGGACATCTGATGTTTCTCGCCAGACTAAATGGCATGGTCCAAGCTGAAATGTTCAAAAGATGATCCGACCCTCAACGTATGACTTAAATCCCAAATGCATTTCAAATACGTACTTTTTTCATATTAATGCAACCAAAATATCAAGCCACAAAACAACAACATTAGGAACAAAATTACGATGGTCATTTTTTTATGCTTATTTGTATTCCTTCTGACTTCTAATGTTATATAAAGGTAAAGCAAACAAAGACAATGCCCAAAAAGCTTTAAAGATAATTATTCAAAACATGCACATGTGGTATAACAGCTTGGAAAGAATATTATTTGAATGGTGTGAATGCATTACCATTAATGCAATACCATTAACTATGAGTGCTACGGCAGAACATCTCTTGCATATACTGATGATGTATGAAAAACTAAAATAATTATAAGTAAACAAACTTTGACTGACCTTTGGTCCTTTCGCTGAGGCACTTGTTGGGTGTTTATTGGACAAGACCTTGAATCATCTCTCTCTTCAGAGTAATCTGATATGCGGCGTCTCATGGGTGCTATTTTGGTGAGTAATAACGGTTGATTGTTCCTGTCAAAACATATAAAGGGTTAAGTCTCAGTTAAACTGTATGGATGACTGAGGTTTTTTGTCTTTTATGAATGAAATCTGTCAAACAACTATGACATTCTAGCAAGCTCTACAATTAGAACAAAATAAACACTTAAATTGCACCACATTCTTTACGATTCTAGAGCACATAGAGCATCGTAGGCTTACAAATAGTGGAAGCAGGGTCCAAAATTAACACTAGTGCCGGTGTAAGGAAAAATCGGCTTTGGCGAGTGAGGACATCTGATGTTTCTCGCCAGACTAAATGGCATGGTCCAAGCTGAAATGTTCAAAAGATGATCCGACCCTCAACGTATGACTTAAATCCCAAATGCATTTCAAATACGTACTTTTTTCATATTAATGCAACCAAAATATCAAGCCACAAAACAACAACATTAGGAACAAAATTACGATAGTCATTTTTTTATGCTTATTTGTATTCCTTCTGACTTCTTATGTTATATAAAGGTAAAGCAAACAAAGACAATGCTCAAAAAGCTTTAAAGATAATTATACAAAACATGCACATGTGGTATAACAGCTTGGAAAGAATATTATTTGAATGGTGTGAATGCATTACCATTAATGCAATACCATTAACTATGAGTGCTACGGCAGAACATCTCTTGCATATACTGATGATGTATGAAAAACTAAAATAATTATAAGTAAACAAACTTTGACTGACCTTTGGTCCTTTCGCTGAGGCTCTTGTTGGGTGTTTATTGGACAAGACCTTGAATCATCTCTCTCTTCAGAGTAATCTGATATGCGGCGTATCATGGGTGCTATTTTGGTGAGTAATAACGGTTGATTGTTCCTGTCAAAACATATAAAGGGTTAAGTCTCAGTTAAACTGTATGGATGACTGAGGTTTTTTGTCTTTTATGAATGAAATCTGTCAAACAACTATGACATTCTAGCAAGCTCTACAATTAGAGCAAAATAAACACTTAAATTGCACCACACAGTGGAAGTTGGAACACATCTTACATATACTAATGATGTATAAAAACTGTATTATTTTATACAAATGAATGAACTGCTGACCTGAAGTCTATGGGACGAGACATTGAATCTTCACTCTTACAAGACAGATCTGATGGTGTCGGGGATGGTGACTTCAGTTGTTCATAACTGTCAGAATGAATTGGGGGTTTAGTTTCATTTACATTATATGGATGTCTGAGCTTTTTTCCATCAATGAATTTCACGGAAAAAGCATTTCAAACAAATATGACACTCTAGAAAGATCTACAACTACAGCAAAATAAACACATTTCACCATAAGACAGTTGCAGCTCATACAGAACGCTGCTGCCAGAATTCTGAGCAAAACCAGAAAATATGAACATATCACACCAGTCCTCAGGTCTTTACACTGGCTCCCAGTTACATTTAGGATTGATTTTAAAGTATTATTACTGGTATATAAATCACTCAATGGGCTAGGACCTCAATATATTGCAGACATGCTCACTGAATATAAACCCAACAGATCACTCAGATCATTAGAATCACATCAGCTAGAAATACCAAGGGTTCACTCTAAGCAAGGAGAGTCTGCTTTTAGCTATTATGCCAGCCGCAGGTTCCAGAAGAGATCAGATGTGCTCCTACAATAGTCACATTCAAATCCAGACTCAAAACACATCTGTTTAGCTGTGCATTTACTGAATGAGCACTGTGTGTCCGACTGTTTGTACTGTGTTTTATTAGATTTTTTTTATTTTTTATTTTTTTATTCTAAACTGTTTTAATTATTCTTATTTTATTATTCTTGTTTTTTTTTTCTTTTTAATTTCTACTATGTAAAGCACTTTGAATTACCATTGTGTATGAAATGTGCTATATAAATAAACTTGCCTTGCCTTGCCTTCACTACAATATTATTACTTCTGATGTTACATATAATGGGCTCAAAGTTGGAATCAATATCTTAATTAAAATTGTAGACAAAAAAAAAACAAAGATGAAAAACAGCTTTCTTGCTCATGTGATATTGCTTATTTATGCTAAATGTACAGTATGACAGCGCAACAGGAATCAATATTAGTGCTGCCATTACATTTTTTATCGTGATTAAATCACATTTTTTTAACAGTTAATTGTGATTAATCACAGATTTTGAACATGCTGAAATTTTACTCTACATACACTTCTTTACTGGTTGAAATGCTCTAATTTCCTTCTTAGGAAAGAAAACAAAACAATATGTAACAATAATGCGTTAAAACTTTTATTAACATTTCCCAAACAAAGCCTTCCACACATTAAAGACAGAAATGCACTAAAACAGCACCAATTCAAGTAACATTACTAAATGGGAGGTTGACTATTTAAAAAAAACTATGCAACCTTAGGTTGCATATTCATTGCAATACCCATTAAACCTCTTAAACTCTCATCCTCCATCTGCTTTGCTACAGCAATCCAGCAGCCGCATTGATGATATGCATCAGGGCGCCAATGCCAGCATCAAGCACCGCTTTAAACGCCACATGAATAGCACTTGTGGTGTATTAATAGTTAAGACTTAACATGCTATTGTGGTAATTAATTTGTGCCTTACAGAGGCTGTAAAATACTTGAAATCTGTCACAAATCCCAATTGGGCTTGCTTTGTTTGCTATTCATTTTATTATTGGTACTGAAGTGCTGTTGTGTGTGTGTGTGTGTGTGGTTGTTTTGTTAAATGGCATTTCAATTACAAAGTAATAAATAGTATCAATGAAGAAATTTGCTAAATTATTAAGAATTGATAAATGCAACAATGTGACTGTAGAAGTTAGAGCACAGCTTACATATACTAATGATTCATTAAAAAAAAAAGTTATTATTTTAGACAAGATAATAAACCTCTCACCTGAAGTTTATGGGAAGAAACATTGACTCATCACTCTTAAAAGACAGCATTGATGATCCGCTCCCGCGCCGGACCCCAGGTTGGGAACCAACGCTTTAAATCACCAAAATGGCATTCAACTGATCACAAAGTATAGTCAGGACATTACTGATCAACATCGCTATTTGAAAGAAGTAATTTTTTCAACCAGGAAACCTGGTTGTCCGCGGAGATTCCAGACTCGGCCATCGAACCCACGGGTTTCTCCGTGCACCGAGCGGACAGAGCGAAAGACCTCTCAGGTAAAAGCAGAGGTGGAGGTGTATGTTTTATGATCAACAAATCATGGTGTGATCAGAGGAATGTACATTTTATCAGGTCTTTCTGCTCTCCTGATCTGGAATTTCTCATGCTTCTGTGTCGACCATTCTGGCTACCGAGGGAATTCACAGCAATCATTATCACAGCTGTGTACATCCCCCCACAAGCCGACACAGACCGGGCACTTAGGGAACTGTATGGGAGTATAAGTCAGCAGGAAACCGCGCACCCCGAGGCTGCGTTCATTGTTGCCGGGGACTTCAACAAAGCCAACTTCAAAACAATAGCACCAAAATACCACCAACACATCAGCTTTAACACACGAGGGGACCGGGTTTTGGATCATTGCTATTCTCCTTTCCGGGATGGCTACAAATCCCTCCCCCGCCCACCATTTGGCAAATCCGACCACTCTTCCGTTCTGCTTCTGCCCGCTTACAGGCAGAAACTGAAACGGGAAGCACCCACCCTCAGAATGATCCAGTGCTGGTCGGACCAATCAAACTCTGCGCTACAGGACTGTTTTGATCACGCGGACTGGGAGATGTTCCGGTGTGCCTCCGATGACGACATCGAGGTTTACGCTGATAGCGTAACGTGTTTCATCAGGAAGTGCGTAGAGGACGTTGTTCCGACGAAAAACATACGGATCTACCCCAACCAGAAACCCTGGGTTAACGGCGATGTTCGCGCGGCACTTACTGCGCGGACCACCGCTTTTAATTCCGGGAACGCGGAGGAGCGTAAACAAGCCAGTTATGCCCTCCGTAAATCCATCAGTGCAGCCAAACGCCAGTACAGGCACAAAATTGAAGGTCAGTTCAACACCACTGACTCCAGAAGTATGTGGAAGGGAATTAACATCATCACGGACTATAAATAGAATAAAAACTCCGCCATGAACACCGTTGCCTCTCTCCCGGACGAGCTTAATACATTTTATGCTCGTTTCGAGGATAACAACAACACCGCCCTCACAGAGAGAGCACTCGCGGCCGATACTACAGATGATGGTTCACTCTCCGTCTCTGTTGCGGATGTAACCCGATCCTTTCGACGGGTGAACATTCGCAAAGCCGCGGGTCCAGACGGCATTCCGGGCCGCGTCATCAGAGCATGCGCGAACCAACTGGCTGGTGTTTTTATGGACATTTTCAACCTGTCCCTCTCCCTGTCTGTAGTCCCCACATGCTTCAAAACATCAACCATTGTGCCTGTACCGAAGCAAGCCAAAATCACTTGTTTAAATGACTGGCGTCCTGTTGCCCTCACCCCCATCATCAGCAAATGCTTTGAGAGGTTAATCAGAGATCACATCTGCTCTGTTCTGCCCACCTCTTTGGACCCATTGCAGTTTGCCTACCGTAACAACCGCTCCACTGATGATGCCATTGCATCTACAATACACACTGCTCTCTCCCACCTGGAAAAAAGGAACACATATGTGAGAATGCTGTTTGTAGACTACAGCTCAGCATTTAACACCATAATGCCCTCCAAGCTTGATGTGAAACTCCGGGCTCTGGGCTTAAACAGCTCGCTGTGCAGCTGGATCCTGGATTTCCTGCCAGGCAGACTTCAGGTGGTTAGAATGGGCAGCAACATCTCCTCATCACTGACCCTCAACACTGGAGCCCCGCAGGGCTGTGTTCTCAGCCCACTCCTGTATTCCCTGTACACGCATGACTGTGTGGCGACACATAGCTGCAATGCCATCATTAAGTTTGCTGACGATACGACGGTTGTAGGTCTGATCACTGACAATGATGAAACAGCCTACAGAGAGGAGGTGCACACACTGACACGCTGGTGTCAGGAGCACAACCTCTCCCTCAACGTCAGTAAAACCAAGGAGCTTGTGGTGGACTTCAGGAAGAAAGACAGAGAGCACAGCCCCATCACCATTAATGGAGCACCGGTGGAGAGAGTCAGCAGCTTCAAGTTCCTCGGTGTCCACATTACTGAGGAACTCACATGGTCCGTCCACACTGAGGCCGTTGTGAAGAAGGCTCACCAGCGCCTCTTCTTCCCGAGACGGCTGAGGAAGTTTGGAATGAACCAACACATCCTCACACGGTTCTACACCAGTACTGTAGAGAGCATCCTGACTGGCTGCATCACCGCCTGGTACGGCAATAGCACCGCCCACAACCGCAAAGACCTGCAAAGGGTGGTGCGAACGGCCAGAAACATCATCGGAGGTGAGCTTCCCTCCCTCCAGGATATATATAACAGACGGTGTGTGAAGAAAGCTCGGAGG
Organism: Moxostoma hubbsi; assembly: GCA_032164185.1. NCBI lineage: Eukaryota > Metazoa > Chordata > Actinopteri > Cypriniformes > Catostomidae > Moxostoma > Moxostoma hubbsi. Next base: position 23,543,029 of record JAVLUX010000037.1, on the reverse strand, counting down.
ATTATCAAAGACTCCAGCCACCCGAGTCATGGGCTGCTCTCACTGCTTCCATCAGGCAGGCGGTATCGCAGCATCAGGACCCGCACCACCCGACTACATGACAGCTTCTTCCCACAAGCAATAAGACTTTTGAACACATGATCTCTCATGATCAACAATCAGCACTGCACTTTATTAATCCTCATTCTGTCAATATATTCTCACTCCCAATTCAGTCAGTATATATATATATATATATATATATATATATATATATATATATATATATATATTTATACCCTTCTCTAGTGTGTGTATTCTACATTGTGTGTATTGTGTACATTTGTTATGTAAATTGTTGTGTAGGTATGTGTATTTTTTTTTATGTAAATTGTTGTGTAAGTTTGTTATGTAAATTGTTTTGTGTAATATGTTGTTTATTGTAAAGTGGTTTATGTCTCGTCACTGTCATTACTGCAATGTTGCTCGGAACTGCACACAAGAATTTCACCTGCTGTTGCACTCGTGTACACAGTAGTGTGACAATAAAGTGATTTGATTTGATTTGTGGTGAAAAACTGGCAAACGACAGCATGAAACCGAGCAAGATGAAAAGACACCAGGAAATGAAGCACCCAGAGACAGATTCTGTACATTATTCCAAACTTTTTGCCGCCTATTCATGCTATTATAAATAGTGCAAAGACGAACGCTTAGCAGTGAGCTTTTTATTAGGAGTTTTAACTTTATCTCTCTCTATTTTTTAATCGAAAAAGAATCTAAATAAATTAGCCTGGAATAGACCAAAGCCAGGACAACATTTCTGGAATCGAACAGCCCTATTTTTGACATTACCAAGTTTAGAAGCCAACTCGGTAAACAATTACTCGCTTGAGTGCAGAAAAATTAAAAACTGATTACATTATAACCCTTTTTATTAATAGTGATTAATAGAAATAATAACAAATAGAGTAAAAATTATTTCCTTCTAAAATGTATTAAACGTCTGGACATTTCCGGTTAACATACTAGGCCCAATGTCGTAGCAAAAGTGTTGACACGCGATCGTATTTCCTAAATCCACAATAAGCACAACGAATTTTCATGCATCATTACTCAAATTTATCTACTTACAGGTTGCTCTTCTTGCTATTTTGAAGTGTTATTCAGTTTTCAGACTGCTTCCGGTTTAATTGATGAGACGGGCAACTACTTTTTAAATTAATGGGAGAAAGTCATAGCGCCCAACTCTCACCGCATGTAGAAAGTAATTCCCGCCTTCCAGGTAAAAGAGCCAATCACCTTTTAGATACAGACATTGCTGTCAATCAACTCGGTAACGCGCATGCGCATTAGTTATACAAGCAGGAAAATTGCGTGTTTTAGCATAGGGTGAGGTAAATATGCACAATGTATGCTTCCAGTATCATGATATTTTATAGCTAATGTGTTATTTGATCGTAAGAGGTCGTTTCAACATGTTGCAAATCAACTTTTAGCCCTCCACGCCAACAAATGAACAACTTCCTTCCATATCAACACTAATTAGCATTCTACATTTTGTCATAAGATTGTAGTATGAAGGAAACCACACGTTTATGTCAAATGTGTTAAGTCTTATTTGTGACAACATATTTATAATCGAAGTCAGAAATGTACCTACACCTTAGCCAAATACATTTAAACTCAGTTTTTCCACAATTCCTGACATTTTATCGTAGAAAACATCCCGTCTTAGGTCAGTTAAAATTACTATATTTTAAGAATGTGAAATGTCAGAATAATAGTAGAGAGAATGATTTATACCAGCTTTTATTACCTTAATAACATTCCCAGTAGGTCAAAAGTTTACATACACTATGTTAGTATTTGGTAGCTTTGCCTTTAAATTGTTTAACTTGGGTCAAACTTTTTTGGGAGCTTTCCATAAGCTTCTCACAATAAGTTGCTGGAATTTTGGCCCATTCCTCCAGACAGAACTGGTGTAAGTGAGTCAGGTTTTTAGGCCTTGCTCGTAAATGCTTTTTCAGTTCTGCCCACATATTTTCTATCATACTGAAGTCAGGGTTTTGTGATTTCCACTCCAATACCTTAACTTTGGTGTCCTTAAGCCATTTTGCCACAACTTTGGAGGGATGCTTGAGGTAATTGTCCCATTTGCCTTTCAGGTAATGTCGATATAGGACTCGGTTTACTGTGGATATAGATACTTGTCTACCTGTTTCCTCCAGCATCTTCACAAGGTCCTTTGCTATTGTTCTGGGATTGATTTGCACTTTTCGCACCAAACTACATTAATCTCTTGGAGACAGAATGCATCTCCTTCCTGAGCGGTACAATGGCTGCATGGTCCCATGGTGTTTATTGTTTTAAATTTAAAAACTATCCAAATTTGTGAAAAGACACTGAATGTCTCCTAATTTATTTTATTTAAATATTACCGTATCATTACGAATATCAGAGACCGCAGTTATTTAACTAATTTAAATTAACCAAGAAAACATAAACGAGTCCTTTTATTACTTCCTGCTATCAAAGCAACTGCAAGCTTTTTCTCTATATTCCAAAAACATTTTTTCAATGTTTATTCAGTGGCGGAGCTAGGGGGTGCCCAGGGATGGCCGTGGACCGAAGCCTGGCCACCCTATTGGCCACCCCACTCGCAACTGCCGCTTTGGACATTTTTTGTCTTGGGCACAATTTAGTTTTTAGAGCCGTCTCTGTACAACCGCAACACACAGGAGTGAATGTGTGGCATGTTCTATATTAATAATAAGTACAATTATAATTCCCTTTTCAGTGGAATTTAGCTTCGGATTATGGCATAGATTAAGTATTTTAAATGGGTCGCTTAAACAAATTTTTGAATTTTGGTTTCTCTTTAGACTAGTCAGTTACAAAACAAACAACACTTAATTAAAGGTCTGGTCTATATGAAATGCGGACGCAGGAATCGATATTTAAATTTTAAACAGAGTATCTGACTCCAGAATCGATTTCGATTCCCAACCCTATTCAAAAGTAAATGTCCTAAACGACTTACCAAAACTACAGTTTTCTAATACGAAATCTGTGGAGTGATTAAAAAATGAATTTAAATGACTTCAACCTAAGTGTAATAAAACTTCTGACTTCAACTGTAAATGCAATATAAGTAAACCTATCATTTCATGTTAAATTATATTATCTAAAAACATTGAAATCATCTAAAAAGGTCCAAAATAAATGAAGAGCACAAAAATATAAGATTTTACTACTTTTTTTATTTTAATCTGATTTTACTAAAAATCACCACAAATCTACAACAATTGTAATCTTATCAGTAAATTATTCAACTAAAAACCCATTTGAATAATGGCTTGTGCAGAACCTGTGCAATGACTTTAGTTCTGCTCATTACTAAAACTGAAAACACACCCACACCTGGCATTCTGAGATTTGGGACAGAGCTTGCCTTTTTTTGTGTAAGGAGACAAACACTGCACCACACAATTTTATAAGATTACATGCGTCTCCATAGTTATTTTTTATTTTTTTATCCTGTTTTACTTTTTTTATAACCATCATCCAAAAACTGTCTGTTAAAAACATGACAAGTTATCAATGTCTAAAATGATCAATATGTATCACTTTCAACACTGAGCAAATGGGTGAACAGCAGTAAAGGGATGGCGTGAGCATTTCAGAGGGCAGAACGCACAGAATGACGCGGGACACATTCGGAGGCCCGCGATCTGACCGTTCAACACCTCGTTGTGACTTGAGACCAAAGGGATGTTCTCTCCCTTATATTTCAAATTATTATTTTGCATGTGTGTTAATCATCATCATCATCAGTATTTAATTGGGGTGGGCTGCCATCACTAGTGGTGGTGAAGATTTTCTTGCTAGACTTTTGCACATGGTCTTCGTTTCTTTTCTCCAAGGCTTCAATCTGTAGAAAGACAATTCGAAAGGACTTAATATGTTCTGCATGTCCATAAACACACAAAAGCGCACATATTTAAATTAGAGATACTTTAATTTAGCCCCAATACAACCACCACTAAAAAAAAAATCCACTTTTAAAAAATAAACAAACCTGGTCAAGAGCCTATTTATGCTATTGTGTGTCGCTTTCCTGACATCATTATATTTGCCATATGTCTTTAGAAATAATTAGCAAATGCTGATTGCATGTAACAGACATTTGAAGGCCTCACCTTGGCTAAGAAATCAGCCTCATTATCACTGTTGATCTGCAGTCCAGACACAGTGTTGAACAGCTCGAATACATTCAGAGCTTCCGCCACACCGGCTTTCTGGAAAAACTAGAGCACAGCATTCAATAATTACCACATACATGCTTTTGGGATATCAGCATCTCTCCATAAGGCATATGTCAACAAACGTTTATTTTGATTCATCTAATGAACCACAAGTTGGTTTGTATACTTACTGTGGCCACGTTCCGACAGTCCCGGAAGAGGAACTCCAGACCGTGAGGGTGAGTGGGCTCTATGGACTGGCTCACATCAATGAACCAAACCTTCAGGATGGAAACAAGAATATAACTTATGGTTTCTTGAGCGATTTAAAAGCTCCAAAAAAACATTATGGTTGAAAGTGATGGCAAAGGAATGTACAGTTTAATTAACGAACAATCAAAAAGCCTCGTTTCTTCATGCAGAATATAAAGTGATTCATTATAAAGACCAAACTATGTCCGAAATTGGCTGTCGTACAAACCTGTCCATCATGCCATAGCATGTTGTATTCACTCAAATCAGCGTGAACCAGGTTACAGTCTTGATAGAGTCGCTGCATCATCTGTAGTGTAAAAAATTCGATAACATGAGTCAAGCATTTCTACCTAAAATTCACAAAGCTAATTACAAAAAGTTTAGCTTAGCTTACAGGTTTGAATCCCGTCCTGCTTCTGGAAGTATTTTTCACATTCATTTTTGCCATAGGGATTTCATTAAGTACTTCATAATAGGGCTAGGCGATATAGCTACAAAAATTATATCTCAATATTTTTCAGCCTATTTGACGATTTTCAATGTATATCTTGCTAATTTTGTATTAGCTCTGAAACGGCTCAAAAGTGGGTTTAAATTAGAGGAACGATCATTTCATCCAAATTGTAGCCAATTAGTTTCACGAATTTTGAAGGCATTGAATAAAAATCTATTTGAAAATAATAAAAACAGTTTTTCACTAAATAAACACAAAGGAGAATGAGATTTAACCATTGTCATTTATATGAACTTTTATATTTTGCATATATTAATACATTGAAGCTTAATAACAAGCTATATTTACCTTCATATATTTTTACTAAAACATTTTCTTTTTAGTTTTTTTTGGTGATTGAACAAGGTGTGCTGTTGCTGTTATTTTATACAGTAGCAGGAGTGGATAAGAAAGTTGACCTGGAAGATTATTTGTCATTTTTTTCAACTGGAGTTATTAAGATTTCTTAACTCAGTTCTTTTACAGTTTAATTTAGTCACCTCACCGGTCCTTGTTTGGTTTGTCATTAGGCCGGGGTGTGATGATACAGGTGGTCGGGATGGGTATCCCTCCTCCTTCCCGGGCTTCGGCACCAGTATAAAGGGGGTTAAGGGAAAGGAGGAGGCGAGAACCGGCTTGACAATATAAATAAGGTTTTAATAATAAACTTAAAACAAAAGGACAAACACACACATGACGGACATGCCCGTAAATGACCTCTCTCTCGTCGCACCACCGTCTGCCATCAGCCTTTATCCCTCTCGGAGGTTTGATTAGCCTGATACGGGACCGGGTGTGTATCGTCACGACCCGGCCCTGCCACAGTCATGTTTTTATATATTGTTGTTTGTATTATTGTTTTTTTTTTGTTTTGTTTTTTTAACATGGCATTGTGAATTTTTGCCTACTTCTTATGTTGGTCCCAAACTTGGCTCATAACATAATATAATATTTATCAATCATTATTATATTGTGGATTCGATTTGTTTTATATAAAAGTAATTTATTTCTGTCCTATTTGCTTCGCCTTCATCTGGAGCATTTATTTTGAAACTGAAAGTAGTGTGTAGTTAACAATGTTCCACATCTGGTGAAATGTTGTCAGCCACAACATTAAAACCACCTGCCTAATATTGTGTGGATCCCCCTTGTGCCGCCAAAACTGCACCAACCCGCATCCCAGAATAGCATTCAGATATGATATTCTTCTCACCACAATTGTACAGAGCGGTTATCTGAGTTATCATAGACTTTGTCAGTTCAAACCAGTCTGACCATTCTCTGTTGACCTCTCTCATCAACAAGGTGTTTCCATCAACAGATCTGCCGATCACTGGATGTTTTTTGTTTTTGGCACCATTCTGAGTAAATTCTAGAGACTGTTGTGTGTGAAAATCCCAGAAATACTCAAACCAGCCCATCTGGCACCAACAATCATCCATGTGATTATCTTATCAGCCAATCATGTGGCAGCAGTGCATAAAATCATGCAGATGTGAGTCAGGAGCTTAATTTAATGTTCACATCCATGGCTAGACTGATTCGAACTGACAAAGTCTACAGATAACTGCTCTGTACAATTGTGGTAAGAAGAGTGCTATTCTGAGATGCGGATTGATGGAACGAGGGGGACCTACACAACATTAGGCAGGTGGTTTTAATGTTGTGGCTGATCTGTGTATTATCCCATCTGACCAGATTGCGATTTTAGTGTTATTTGAATTAATTGTGCAACCCTGAAGGATTGTTAAATTCGTTTACGGATACGCTCTTGATAAAACGTAATGGCCAAACAGAGAGCACATTAAAATCATCATGATATTCACAACATTGCTTAATTTTTATATCGTCAGCAAAATCATCACGATTATATTGTGAATATTATATATATATATATATATATATATATATATATATAAAAAAAAAATGTAAATTGTTGCCCAGCCCTAATTCATAAAGGACTTTTAAGCCATGAACCAAACAAACCAGCGCAGAGGTGAACCACAACATTAAAAACAAAAAAGTATTTGAAAATTAGACAAAAAAATACTCTATAAAGTCTATAATCCCATGAAGCACCGCGAATGACAATCAAATTAAAAATAAAAGAGTAGAAGACATATATATAAGTAGTTTGACAGTGTAGGGAGACTCTCCCTACTGTGTCATTCACAGAGAATCATGGGAGTGGTCGGTTGCTCCTGAGCTCTCCTTGCAATTTTGATTGTTTTTTCCGCTCAGGATCATGGGTAGTGTAGTTCTTCACCAGGAATTTCACTATTAAATACGATTGTTAAAAAATAAGGTTGAAATAACGTGGACTGTTGGCTTCAGCAGGAGCATATACAATCGATTAACCATCAGAGATTGCGGCAAGTCTGTCTATAAAGATTTATTTATCGATAAAAATAAATTCCCCAATGGAAAAAAAAGTTATGGAATTTGTACTTCCAGAACCAAACGGTTGCACGCTGTTGTGTAATTTTAACAAACTCACGTTTAGAACTTGATAATATGCTTTTTGCATATCTTCAGAGTTCAGCATGACATCCTTCAATTTAGGTGCAGGCACATGGTCCTGGCCAATGAATGACATCACAAGGATGTGCTTCTTCAGTATCACCACCTCTGGGCACGGGATCCCTGCTTTCTTTATCCTACATGTACATATGGGAATGAAAACAAAGAGATGAAACAATATCAATTCCAGTGTAATCTTAATTCATCTGAAGCATTTAACTACAGCAGAACTACTCAGTCAACATTCACTTTCATTTGCATGGAAAAAGATGACTAACATCATCTTTAGTAAATGATGACAGAATGTTCATTTTAGGAGGAACTATCCCTTTAAATATATCAAGTGTCTACACTTCAAAATGTGTGTATCACCTGGTGAGATTGTGCATCTCCTTCTCTGCCCACAGGTGGATAATTTTGCGAGGATTCAGCTTGCTGAAGCGGTCTTTGAAGCGGTAGTCATCCTTGATGTATTTGTCCCTGTTCTTAAACTCATTCAGGGTGGTCTTGAAAACTTTGAGCACACACTCCTCTGGAACGATCTTCTCTTCAAAGCTACAGCAGATGAGCAAAGGTTATGAGAGTTGCGTGGCTTAATGTGCTTGTGTTGACTAAGACTTTTCTGGTAACTCCTCAAGTCTTCCATTGAACTCACCGTCCTCCATTAGCATGGAAAACCACCGACTCTTTTCCTGTGCTGATACAGCCATTAATGCTCTCCAGTATCCCAGCATTCACCATTTTGTACATCATCAGTCTGGTTCTGGGGTCAACAGCTTGTTCCTAAGCAAATAAAAGTACACTGATTAGTCATAATATATAGACACAGCATACAAGTGGACAGTTTAAAAGAACACATTACATGAATCTAAATATTAATGTCATGTAATCTAGCTATTCAAAGAGTTTAAAACCAACCCAAATCAATGACAAAATAAAATATTTAGATTTTACATTTATTAAATCTTCAGGTTCTTAAAGTATGGTTCTTAAAGAGCCAAATTTCTCACAGCAGTCGAGTGCTCTTTCTTCTCATGCAGTCGAGCGCTGCGGCGCTGTTCTGTTTGACAGTGGCGTTTCAGAGCGTTGTACACCTTATTGGAGAGCTTCAGGTCCATGCCGATCCCATCTCCCACCTGCACCTCTGGAGCAAACTGAGGAAAATGGATTGAACGATGGAGAAGGGAAATTTCAATTCTTCTTGTTCAAAAGCTTAACTTAAATCACGTTTTAAGGATGTTCTTTTGGGCTGAGTGTTGACTAGTCTTACATTGTCCATGCGTGCTGTGTTCTTCCGTCCACAGACCTCCTCATCGTGTTTGGTGGTGATGTTCTTGCCTTTCCCAACAAAGCCTTTTTTGGGGGTGGTTGTTGGTTTATCTGAGTAAATAAAATATGGTCCGGTCAAAAACTACTAACTGCTTAGTAGCGTTGAGAACCGGTTCCATTTCAATCAAATGACTTCAATGCATGAAGTGCAATGACTCTTGAGATGGTACTTTTGAATCTACAGGACGAAACATACAGTGTAGTCTGATTCCTGAATGAATGACTCTTTTGAGCCAGTTCTTTTAAATTATTAAAAAAGATACAAAGTGAAACATACAGTGCGACCAGTGTTAATGACAGAGTGGTGGTGGCGTAGTGGGCTAAAGCACATAACTGGTAATCAGAAGGTTGCTGGTTTGATCCCCACAGCCACCACCATTGTGTCCTTGAGTAAGGCACTTAACTCCAGGTTGCTCCGGGGGGATTGTCCCTGTAATAAGTGCACTGTAAGTCTCTTTGGATAAAATCGTCTGCCAAATGCATAAATGTAATGAATCAAAAACATACAGCACAACCAGTGTAGCTTAATTTCTGAACACATGACTCTTTTGAGACGGTTCTTTCAAATCTACAGTTCGAAACATCAGCGTGACCAGTGAAGTCTGATTCCTGAACGAATGACTCGTTTGAGCCGGTTCTTTTTAATGAATCAAAAAGGTACAATGCAAAACATACAGTGTGACCAGTGAAGTCCGATACCTGAACAAATTACTTTTATGAGTCAGTTCTTTTGAACCCTACACATAAAAACAAACAGCACATCCTACCATACAAATGACTCATCAGCCCTTTCCTTTAAGAGAATCAAAAACGTACTGATGCACAAGTAATTCATCTTGACTTGTCCTACATGAAATGAACTAGAGGTAGTTTTAGCGATTAATCGGTGCCAATATTTGCTTTTTGGAAATATCTTTTTGGCAAAAGTCTATTGGGATAGTTAACGATAGTTTTTTCATCAATTCGTCATTTCAAAATAAGAGTCCTCTGTGTGTTTCGGGCTTGTATATACTTTATGCACCATTATTTTGGTAATTTTGGTTGAACAATAAACTGCATCTGGGGTTTTATTAATTTAGGACTCTTTGTCAAAGTAAGGAAAGTCTATGATTTTTTTTTCTTTTTTACATTCTGTAAATCTATCACAATCTGCCGATTAATCGGTTATCGGTATATGCTAAATCCACCATCGGTTGAACACTAAAATTAACCAAGAATTCTGAATAATTACTGGATGGTTGTTGATATGACAATGTGTAGTTAAAGATACACATTATGAGTTTTGTTGTACTTAGTGGTATTTTATAAAAATGAATGAATGAATGAAATATCTTAATCAAAAAGAATCTGTTGTGTTAAAATATAGTAGACTGCTGAGGGCAGTAAATCCAACAAGACTAGCATTTCTTATTTTCATATATTTCTTCCACAAAAACACTCAAAATCGTTAATCGAACCAGAATTGTTAAATTCCATACGATTCCCATCCTTATAAGTAGGGCTGAAATGATTAGACGACATTATCGACAACAAAAAATTGTCGCCAAAAATGTTCATTGTCGAATAGTCATCTGATTTCATTTAACACAACTTGAGATCTTTTGAAACGCTAATGATGATACGGGAGAGCAGTAAGACAGACAAACAATAAGACAGAATAACTGATTATAAGAGTTGCACAAACGAGCTCTCACCAGCTCTGTACGGGTCATGGCGAGTGTCTTGCCAGTCCACCTCATCCTCAGTGCTGTCACTGTCCTCATATGGATGAACCATGCGGTAGTTCTCAAAGGATATGGAGACTGTAGATATGAACATGTTGAGTTAACATGGGGGAAAAAAAGACAAGAGATGTTTAATTCAGTACAAACAAAGCATTTACTGCCTAGAGACACACAAGCTGATTTTTTTACCTTTGCTGTCTCCATTGAACTTCTTTTCCTCTATGCGCAGCTGCGTATCAAACTCACGATCAAACTGCATCTGCAGCATCTTGGCCAGAATCAGATCGCTGGACGTGTCCGTTTCAGGAGTGCAGGTGAGGTCCAGATCAGTACTGAAACTAATATGAAGGATACATGTGATGTTTGAGTAACCAGAAATTAATTTTCAACAAATAGACTCCTTTTAAATTGAATATAAGTACTAATGTTGACCATCTTATGTATTATCATGGTTTGTGCAATTGATATCACAGCCAAGAGGAATTATACAAATCCAAGAAGGTGGGGTGCTTGAACTGTTTTCCACAGTTATAAGATATTTAGTAGATTTGTTAGACTCACTCTGGGTCTGGGAAAGAGTTGCCCTCCTCATGCAGCTGTCTGGCCAGCTGCTCACTCATAACATCAGCCAGAGAGCAGGGTAACGGTGCCAGGGTGGGAGCGCCCCAAGGGCTCTGGAAGAAGATTTTAAAAAAAGAATATCTTTAAAATACTGATAGAGAAACCAATAAAATCATACCTTCATCTTTAGTCCGGAAAACATGTCAAACTACATGTCTGACCATTTTAAGAGTTGCCTAATTTGAAATTTTGGAGCTGACGTTTACAGATCACCCAACGTGGCAAGACAATTGCTGTCTTTATTCCTAAAATAAGTCTCAGGTATTCTAATATTTGCCTGACCGAGTCATTAAGCATACATATGATGACTCAAGTGTTTCAAGTCCACATACTAAGCATTTTATTACAAAAGTGCAACACACACCTTTCTAAAGCTCGCCTCACCCATAAATGACCCTAGTATATTTAAATACCTTACTATTTCCATTTTGTGCTATTCAAATCCATTCAAACCAGAGCTGGGTAAGTTACTCAGAAAAAAAAAAGTAATTAATTACTAACTACTAATTACTTCTTCTACAGTGTAATTAGATCCCTGTACTAATTACTCTGTCTGAAAAGTAATTGCATTACATATTACTATCTAAAACCTTTAACAACCTCGACCAGATGGAAAATACAAGGATAAACATGAAACTGTTCTTTTAATTATTTCAAATAAATCATTTAAAATCAAATAAATTATGAATGAACTGGCCAAAGAATTTAAGGGGGCGGCGTTAAATTAGAAAACATACATTTTAACATTAGACATTACATTTCTATTTTAAATTCACTATTGATTTATATAGAATTGTTCTATAGTCTTTAAGGTATTTATCACAATTACATCAGATGTAACTGTCATTAAATTACTGAAAAATGAAGAGTAATACCGTACTTTAATTTTTAAATGAAAAAGTAATTTAACTACTAAATTTAATTACGTAGTAATGCATTACACCCAACACTGGTTTAAACACAAAACCTAGCAAGTTCATTACCACGTTAACATGTCTGGACATGCCAGATTACAGTCATTACTCACCCTGTTTTATAATGGCTGAAAGGCCCTGTGCTAAACCAAGTCATACTGTACACCTGGTTGGACATTTACCCACATCATTTGATTGTCAGATGAAAAGGCATCGATTTAAAACTTTTAAAAGTGTCAAGAAATTTCACCTTTGTCTCTTTTGTAGATACTTCAAGTTGATCCATGTTTGCTGTTGTTGACAGAGTGTTTAGATTCAGACAGAAAAAGCGGGTTTAGCTGCGTTTCGGGTAGATAATTTCAATAAAGGTTCGTTAATATCGACTTTAATCTTTAATGTATTCCTAAGTATGACTATCTTTGACCAAGACGGCTAAAAGAGTGACGACAAGTTAATTCGTGACAGACTGTATGTCAGCTAAATATAGGTGCGAGGGACAACCTACTATGACGTCATACGTTCTGTTTTTCAAAATACAGGTCAACAGAATAATAGAATAGAATAATAGAATAGAATAGAATAAGAAAATAAAACATTTCACAAAGATGAAGACATTTTTATCCTCTATAGAGACGTGCTTTTCTTTTTACACAATATGTAGTATTGTATTTAATAATCAAATTTACATTTGAATTTGTGAAATAACAATGCCTTACATTGCACCAGAAAACAGATTTTATTCTTTATGATATAAAAAGGTGTAGAAGTAATTTTCTAAATAATAATAATAATAATTATTATTATTATTATTATTATTATTATTGTTATTTATTAGTAGTACTAGTATTGTTTGCATTATTCCATCACTCTTTATTACTTTATACCTTTATTTTGAAAGCTGTGATAACATCTTTGTTTTCTCATGTAATATTTTAGTATTTCACTCAAATATAAGCGATAATATTATTATCAAAAACATTAGCCTGTATGTTGTCATTCATAAAAACAAAAATATAAGTCAATATGTTACTAAAAATGTCTTTGTCCTTGCGGTGAAACGTTACATTCATAAACAGAACTGTTGGTTGGTTGACTGTTTGATTTGATGATTTCTTGTGAGAAATGAAGAACATAACTTAAATCAGATAGATTAATTTAATGAATCATAATTTAATCAATTATATCTAATTAAATAAAAATGTTTATGTAAAATTTGAATGAAAACGTAAAAAAAATGTTCTGCTCATTTTGTTATTAAAAAAACATTTGCACTTTGAAGCCAGAGATTTAAAAATGTTTTGTATTGCTAATAAGAATCATATGTTAATGTTTTGCCTAAAACTGCCATCTGCCAACTGCTAGGCCAATCCAGATAAATATTGTGTTTTACTTGTGTGGTCTTTATTTGCTCATTTATTGTAAATGTTGAGGATTGTCTTTTACTTTTCAGTATGTTCTGTCTATCTTATAGTTCACATTTCCAACAGTTTTTCAGGGGTAAGTATACAGGACATTTTTTGAATTCCCCAGGTTTAAAATGTAGTTTTTCATATACATAATAGTGCTAAATTGATCTTTATCATTAACTGTCTGCTGGTGGCAGACCTCCACTGGTGCTCTATTGCTACTGGTTTCTTGATGGTTGGGTTGAAATCAATGGGCTGTGCAGGCAAATAAAATATGCACATATTCTGTAAATGTCAGTGCATTATTATGATCTGTTTATCATTTGTATGTTTATATACATTTTTGTATTTGTTCTCTAGATCTGCAGCATTTTCCCAGCTCCCTGGATCTTTTTTAGTTATCAGAAACATTCATGCTGCGAGTCCAAAGCACTTTCACTTTTAGTGAGTGCAAAATCTTCATAAACGACTTGCTAATTAGGGAAATGTTTTTTTATTTCCTAAGTGGCTTAAAGTACATAATATAATATCTAATCTCAGTCTTTGTTGTTTTTTTTGTTTTTTTTTAGCCTATTCCTTTCTTCTTCATGTTGCAAAATGTTTCAGAGGTTTTTACCTTTCTCATTATAATGGTTATTCAGAGACAGATTTGATTAGCTGTGGATGGGCAGAATTGGTATTCTGTAGGAATAGTTTAAAAATGAATTTACGGCTGTAAATTACATCCTTTTAAATGAGTTGTACCAAAATTAAAATTAAAATGAATATGTTCTAATACTGTACTGAAAACAAAATAATGCTGGAGTAAAAATAAAGAAGCACATTTATTTCAAACATTATTAATATTACATGTTATGTTCCTGTAAAAGTAGAACAGTTGATGTGAAGTAGTTTTGAGATCTAAGGTATAATATATTGCTTAAATTATAATCTTTACAGTGTGTGTATGCTACTGGGATCTGCTACTAGCCTTATTCTGTGCAATCCTTAAGTAAGTTAAAACATATACAGTGATGACTACTGAATAATGAACATTTTGACTATCTTTGAGCCCCTTGATATGGTTCTGTATGTTTCACCTCTCAGTTTGGTCCCAGTAACTACAGGTGGGCGTCCATCCATCTGTTCTGTTTTGGTGAGTGTGTATTTATATGTTGTCTGAGGCAGAATCATAAGGTCACCATAGTGTATATATGATGATACATATTATGAAATTGTGTAGTTGTTGTTTGATGATCTAGTCTATTTTCTAATTTAGGATCATATAAAGTATTCCAGAAGAATTCAAGAGGATATAATCGTATCATGTAAATATTTTCCTCACTGACCGCTCTGTGAAAACACACCAGCGTTGGCACTGCTGCCACTCGAGACAGAAGATTTAAGACGCTGTCTGGGGGTAAGGAAACCTGGACTATTGCATATTTAAAAACAAACAAACATAAAAATCTCTCAAAGTTGTAACAAATGACCTCACCTTACCCTTGGCTTCATGTTCTACACCTTCAAGACGAATGACTGTTTCTTTAGCTGCTCCACTGAGATGCTGATGGTCACTGTCTAACCTTTGATCACTGCAAAGAACAGAAGAACAGAAAGGGATAGTCGTCCCCCCTGATAGTCGTCATCATTAACTCACCACCATTTCACTTCAAACCTGTATGACTTTCTTTTAAAAAAATTTAATTAAACTAAACTAAATTTAATCTTCACTTGTCTTTTCACTGTATAATGAAAGTGAATAGTGACTCAAAGCTGTCAAGCTCTATAAATGACAAAAAAAAAAAAAAAAAAAAAAAAAGGAAAAGTAGTTGATGCAATTCTTGAACTATATTCCAAGTCTTCTGAAGCCATTCAAAGACTTCGTGTGATGAACAGGTTGAAATCTAAGTTATTATTCACTCTCAAATGACATGAAATCAAACTAGATAAGTAAAATGTATCAAGCAAAGACTTTTCTGAAAGTTTAAACTAGTAAGTTGAATGGTTATAGAGACATTACAGTAAGACAAAGCTAGATAGATTGTTTGGCAATTGGATATTTGATGAGTCTGATCCGTTTGAGAAGTCATAGCACACAAATTCAGAACAGTCCAAAGGTCTTTACCAAGCTTGAAAGCTCTAGGGATTACAATTGATGATTTTGATCTTGGTTTATGGACTTTGGAAAAACCATGTTTGTAGAAAAACAGTATGTTGGTTTTGCTTTGTCAAGCCAACAACATCATTGATCAACTCCCATAAACACTCACAAATCAAATCAAATCAAATCTGTCGACATGTCAGGTCATTGATTTGCATGTTGCTTAGAGGAATTGATAAAAATGTGGTTTGGAGCGACATACTGTGAGTAAATAATGACAGAATGTCATTTTTGAGTGGTGAATTATTCTTTTATTAAATATCCAAATACATAAAATAAAAAATAACGGCAAACCTAGTGTGGCTGAAGTCTCGAAAGGAACAGTTGAAAACGTCCCATACAAAGCCCTTTTGGCTCTGATCAAAACAATCCTGTTAACAAAAGAAAGCAAAAGTGTAACAGATTAAAATATGCTACTTTATTCCCCTTTAAACAGTGAATTCTGTGTTTAGAGCATTAAATGGGTGTAGCAATGCATTTTCTCTTCCATAAACATTTCAATTTGAACTCTCAAGGTGATTAATCATCTTGTGAATCGTTTATCGGTTACGCATTTTTCTTTCCCCAAAAATGAAACCTTTCCATCTTTCAACTGAACATTGATACTGATCAACATATCCTAGTGAAATATGTGGCTTACTTGAAAGATTATACTCTTGTTCCTGGGATTTAATCAAAAACGCTATCACAAACATGTGCAGAACTTTCCAGAAGAACACTTGATACTACTTTACTGTCAGCAGCGACATATACTGCAACACTGCAGACATCGGCACAGTTAAAGTCAAATGTTTCCTGCTGTATTAAAAGGCTATAATTATCCAGTTCTTAATGGTTTCTATAACAAGAACCTTGATAGGTATGATAGTCCAAACTCTTGTTAGCAACCAAATATGTTCAAAAAGCCACATGTATGAGTTTGACTAGTTATATTGACTAGTTTTATCATGAGCTCATGGCTGCAATTATTTGCCGTGTTTTCTTCTCGAGAGATTCTTGTCTACCTTCCATTGTGAGTGTCATGTTGCCTCGTGTTTTTGATGAAATGAACTCGTCTGCAGCTCCTGGGTCTGACAACACCTGGACAATTCTTGCTGTTAAACACAACAAAATACAAAAACTAGATGTTGAATATGACACACTTCAGTTTCACCGGCTATGCTGTAAATTTCAGGTTAGAACTTCTGGCAGAAAGAAGTTATTTAAAATGTCTTTGATTTGTGTTCTTCAGTATACTTCAGTAGGTCCGCTAACAGATTGTCTGATGAAAACAATGCAAAGTCAGAGTTTTTTTGGAGGGAAAAAGTAGAGAATGGCTTTCTGGAGAATTTCACACTTAATTTATTTTTCAGAAGAGCACCATGATGAGATGTTTGTGTATCAGACAAATACCTTCCTCTCATCAAAGCTGGTTGGTTCTCTGTGCTTCCCATTTTGCTTCTGTTTTCTTGTTCACCTGAAGGAGTCTGTGATGCTGTGGTTGAAGTAGAAGCTGAGAGCGAGAACTTGCCTCTATCCTCAGCTTTACCTTCACCCCAGTTCACTTCCAAAAGTTTTCTATCCGGAGAGATGCTGTTTAGGAAAGAGAGAGCCCCCTCCCTGTGTCTGCCTGGCTGATGTTGCTGCTCTCTGCAGCTGTCACCTCAAAAGATGTCAAGCACACTTGAAATAGGACACATGGCCTTCTTATAAATACAAAATAAGTCATCTCAGATTTTACTCAAAATCATGTGGTCAATATCAAGCTCACATACACTCACCTAAAGGATTATTAGGAACACCTGTTCAATTTCTCATTAATGCAATTATCTAATCAACCAATCACATGGCAGTTGCTTCAATGCATTTAGGGGTGTGGTCCTGGTCAAGACAATCTCCTGAACTCCAAACTGAATGTCAGAATGGGAAAGAAAGGTGATTTAAGCAATTTTGAGCGTGGCATGGTTGTTGG
Source organism: Moxostoma hubbsi (assembly GCA_032164185.1). NCBI lineage: Eukaryota > Metazoa > Chordata > Actinopteri > Cypriniformes > Catostomidae > Moxostoma > Moxostoma hubbsi. The sequence continues at coordinate 23,525,447 of JAVLUX010000037.1, read as the reverse complement.
TGCCAGACGGGCCGGTCTGAGTATTTCACAATCTGCTCAGTTACTGGGATTTTCACGCACAACCATTTCTAGGGTTTACAAAGAATGGTGTGAAAAGGGAAAAACATCCAGTATGCGGCAGTCCTGTGGGCGAAAATGCCTTGTTGATGCTAGAGGTCAGAGGAGAATGGGCCGACTGATTCAAGCTGATAGAAGAGCAACTTTGACTGAAATAACCACTCGTTACAACCGAGGTATGCAGCAAAGCATTTGTGAAGCCACAACACGCACAACCTTGAGGCGGATGGGCTACAACAGCAGAAGACCCCACCGGGTACCACTCATCTCCACTATAAATAGGAAAAAGAGGCTACAATTTGCAAGAGCTCACCAAAATTGGACAGTTGAAGACTGGAAAAATGTTGCCTGGTCTGATGAGTCTCGATTTCTTTTGACACATTCAGATGGTAGAGTCAGAATTTGGCGTAAACAGAATGAGAACATGGATCCATCATGCCTTGTTACCACTGTGCAGGCTGGTGGTGGTGGTGTAATGGTGTGCGGGATGTTTTCTTGGCACACTTTAGGCCCCTTAGTGCCAGTTGGGCATCGTTTAAATGCCATGGCCTACCTGAGCATTGTTTCTGACCATGTCCATCCCTTTATGGCCACCATGTACCCATCCTCTGATGGCTACTTCCAGCAGGATAATGCACCATGTCACAAAGCTCGAATCATTTCAAATTGGTTTCTTGAACATGATAATGAGTTCACTGTACTAAAATGGCCCCCACAGTCACCAGATCTCAACCCAATAGAGCATCTTTGGGATGTGGTGGAACGGGAGCTTCGTGCCCTGGATGTGCATCCCACAAATCTCCATCAACTGCAAGATGCTATCCTATCAATATGGGCCAACATTTCTAAAGAATGCTTTCAGCACCTTGTTGAATCAATGCCACGTAGAATTAAGGCAGTTCTAAAGGCGAAAGGGGGTCAAACACAGTATTAGTATGGTGTTCCTAATAATCCTTTAGGTGAGTGTATGTCATAGAAAAACTATTAAGCTTATAGGTTTGTTTATTAATCAAGATCATTTTATAAACTCTGTAAAGACACTGAATTGCTCAGCCTGACATACGTACATACACATACACATTAAAATAAGCCCCTCTGATATACTCCGAGGTCTTTGTATTGTAGGACATTAAAGAGACACTTTTTTGACTCAGTGCTGCTCTTTCTGTGACTTGGCTTTTTCTGGAGAATGTGGTGAGGCAAGGTCATCTTCTGTGTATCTGCTCATCTGGCTGGTCTTCCTCTTTAATGTTTCCTGTTGAAAGCACATATGGAGCATATTAACTAAATTTGTCAATGAAGTTTTACCAATGACCAGGATAAACTGATACAATAAACCTGTTTCATGCTAATATATTGAAACCACATACAGTGGCAAGAAAAAGTATGTTAACCCTTTGGAATTACCTGCATTTATGTATAAATTTGTCTTAAAATCTGGTTTGATCATCATCTATGTTACAATAATGATCAAACACAATCAGTTTTAACTAATAAAACAAATTATTGTATTGTTCTTGTACATATTAAATAAATCAATGAAACAGTCACAGTGTAGATTGGAAAAAGCATGTGAACCCCTATGCTGATGACGTCAACAAAAACTAATTAGAGTCAGGAGTTGATAAACCTGGCATCTAATTAATGAAATGAGATTGGAGGTGTGGATTAGAGCTACAATGACTTATAAAAGCACTTAAACATTTTGAGTTTGCCATTCACAAGAAGCATCTATGATCAAGAATTGTTGCTTTGCATATAGCTGGAAAGGGTTACAAAGTTATTTCATAGAGTTCAGATATTCATCTGTCCACAGTTAGACAAAATGTCTATAAATGGAGATGATTTAGTACTATAGGTACTCTCCCTAGAAGTGGCCGTTCAGCCAAGATGACTATAAGGGCACACCGCAGAATGCTCAATGAGGTAAAAAATAACCCTAGAGTGACAGATAAAGACTAAGGAACTGGTTATCATCTCTGTTCATGAGTCTACTATATGGAAAACTTCAAACAGGCATGGTGTCCATGGCAGGGCATCAAAGCGTGACTAAGTGAAGTGTTAAACTACTGTAAGTGAACAGTACTTCCGCCCCAGTACTTATATCAGGGCTCCCGCACTTTTGACTGATTATTTTCCATTATATTTCCTATCTTTTTTATATATTTCCAGTCATTTGTATTACTAGATAACGATTTTTAAAAAGCAATTTTGATAAACCCTATTTTAAAATTCCCTGATATTCCCTGGTTTTCCATGTCCATACATGGGAACCCTGTTGTCTTCTTAAAATTCTCCAGTTCAAATAATGCGGTACCTTTTTCCACACAGGCCTGTGACATTTTCTGGATTGGACGGTGGAATGTAGCGGTAATGTTGCCGTGAGCATGAAAGGTCTGCATAACAGTTTCAAAGGGCGATATTAATTACTACTTTAAACACTGTTCTGTGGTGCTGTTTAAATTAGTTTAAAGCTGCATTAAAGATATGTGTAATGCCATGTGTTGTGTGAGGACAGAAGAAAGATGTTTTCTGGAGATGTTCAAAGGTAAAAACTCACAACTTCACACTCATTACAATCGTGGCCTTTCAGTTTTCTCCATTCCACACAGGCAAAAGTCCTGATCCTGGAATAGACTAAATATATTTGTTTTATTATATATACAGTATTTTGTGTGTGTGTGTGTGTGTGTGTGTGTGTGTGTGAGTGTGTGTGATTTTCATGTTCTGCTACTAATTTTAATATTTAAAAAAATTCTTCACTCATATTCTGACTAAATATATTTGTTTTATTATATACAGTATTTTGTGTGTGTGAGTGTGTGAGATTTTCATGTTCTGCTACTAATTTTAATATTAAAACATCACTCATATTCTGATTTTAAATCACTGTATTCTTTCCCATGGTACCACGTGTTAATGTCAGAAATTAGTGTATTTTAGTGCTAAAAAAAAACAAGCTCTTGTTTCAACACAGGAGGCACTGTGAATAAGCTTCTCACATAGCGCTCATGAGGGCGCAACAGACTTTTTGATTTTCAATGAAAAATGACCTCACATTTAGGGATGTTTCTGTTTCTCAAATCCTTCAGAAGACTTGTAATATGATGCACTTCCTTTACAAAAATCGAGAGTTCTGGCAAACTAACCACAAACTTGCAACAGGTTTGCCACTCATTAAATTCACATGCAAATGTTTGCGATTCACCATAAATGTTTGCCATTGGTCTGTAGCTCTTCACTGGTAATGGTGAACCTGCAGCAAACCTTTGGCAACAATGGACAATTTTTTTGCAAGTTTGCCGCAAAGCTCATTTGCATGTAAATATGATCAGTGGCAAATTTGCATCAAGTTTGAGGCAAACTCCTGAGTGACATTGGATGACCCATTCCTTTAAAGGAATATTCCGGGTTCAATACAAGTTAAGCATTTGTGGCATATTGTGGTTGATTACCACAAAAATATATTTCAACTCGTCCCTCCTTTTCTTTAAAAAAAAAAGCTAAAACCGAGGTTACAGTGAGGCACTTACAATGGAAATTGGTCTCCTTTCACTTCCATTTTAAGTGCCTCACTGTAACCCAGATTTTTACACACACACATATATATATATATATATATATATATATATTTGCAAACAAATTAAGAGATTCCCGGGAGAAATAACATAACAGAGGGGGGCAGGAGATGGGTGTGAAATACGGGAGACTCCCGGGAAAAATGAGAGTGTTGACAGGTATGGTGGGAACAGAGAATCGATCCTTGCATATGTCAACGATCTGTCCAGATGTTGCAGGATTTGATGCAATCCCATGTTGACTGCATCATCCACGACCTGTTTGCTCGATAAGCAAATTGAAGGGGATCCAGAAAGGGTCCGGTGATGTCCTTCGGGTGGGCCAACACCAGTCTCTCAAATGACTTTATAACGAAAGACGTGAGAGCAGCGGGTCAGTAGTCATTAAGTCCTGTGATTTTGGGTTTTTTTTGGGGACAGGGATGATGGTGGAGCATTTGAAGCAGTAGGGAACTGCACACTGCTCAAGTGATCTGTTGAATATCTGTGTGAAGATGGGGGCCAGCTGGTCAGCACAGGATTTTATACTATACTATATAGTGCAGTCATAGCAGGCTTGTCATTTCAAGAGTTTTTACGCATGTTAAGTACCCCAAAAGTACAGAAAACCTTGAAAAGAATAATAAAAATAATAATCCTTAGAAGACAAATAGGGTCTCCGCACTTTCAGTGCTTGGGCCGTAATTAACAAAGGAAGTGCACTCACCCTTTTACCCTTTTAAAAGAGTAAAACAAAGTATGTACTGTATGTTACTCTCAACGTTGCCAAAGCATTAATACAAATTAAATAAAATAGCGACAGAATTTTTTTTTTATAGAGTAATAATAATATTTAAATAATACAATGTATAATAAATAAATAAAGAACATTTAAATTAAATAGGATAGAACAATATAAACATTCTCTGCACTCCCTCTGTAGTCCAGCAGATGTCGATCAGTCAGTCACAACCGCAGCAGATCAGCCGAAGAAGTCGCAGCACCGGAAGTGAGGTTAAACTTTGCTGCACACAGCGGAAAACAGCTGTTGTTTAGTAACAGGTAAGTAAGTTCACGGCTGTGCTTTATTACTTATGTTTCATTTTCGACTCATCAAATGTTCATGTTTAAGTCATATGTACTTGTTTCATATTTGTAATCACCGACACTGAATGTCGGGGGCTTTTCAAAGAGGCAGCTAACAGTGCTAGCCAGCTCTGCTAACTTTCTACTTGACGTCAGACTGAGTAAACACTTAAATTTAATTCCTAAAGAAAAAACAGTTATTTATTTATTTATTTTGGCTTTAAGGAGTGTACATTGGTCACGCTGTCATGTAATTTACACGCGGGGAATGCAAATTAATGGCCAAGTCCTCTACAGAGTTGACATCCCTGGAAAAACAGAGACTCTGAGCTGTTGACATGTTGATTAGTGTTTTAAACTTGACATCTGGTGGATGTGAAGCGTTATATATGGACTTAGTAAATAGAAAGGGTATAGAGGACATTCAGATCTTTTGTAATACAGTCTGTAGGAACGTTTATTGTACGTTTGATATCAGTTAATTGGCACAAAATCTTGACAGCCCTTGTCTTAGTTGTCACTTATGCAGTTCATTCAGTTTAATGACAGCTGTAATCAGTATTATGTCGATTTCATTTAGATGAATTTATGCAAACATTTAATTGTGTTTAAAATGGATAGTACTCTCCAAAATGCTGATTCTTGTCATCAATTGATCACACTCATGTTCTTCCAGACATTTACCACTTTCTGTCTTCCGTGAAACACAAAAAATAGAAATAAGACAATGTTACTATAAAGACTGAAAGCCTCAGTTACCACTGGCACAGGTTTGGAACTGCGTGAGGTTGAGTAAATGATGATATAATAGTCTTTTTGAGTGAACTATTCCTTTACATTTAATTCCTGTAGCCTAATGGATAGATGCTTGCTTGTTTTGGGTTTTTGTCTTCCTTTGACTGAATTTAGTGGGCAGAAAGTAAAAGTGTTATTATTGATTTCAATCCAATACACTTTCCATTTGTTTCAAAGCAAAGAACTCTTTACATACTGTGCTTCATTGTGTATTGCTTTAACAGGGCTTGTTCGTTTTGGACTTGCGTATAACTTGCTTTGTCTTTTCATTTCAGGATGCCAGGTCAGAAAAGAAGGATGTCATCTTCTGAACCTGAAATTAAGAAGACAAGGATGGATGAAAACATTGTGGCATCAGATAAACCTGGTCAGATACCTCAGAAGCCTAAGAGGGGAAGACCTCCTAAGAGCAAAGGTTTGGAAACTTTGCAATCGAGGGAAGAGAACAGTAAGTGTGTTCGCCGGTCCTCTCGACTGAAAATGACACAAAAGAGAGGTGCCAGAGGAAGACGGAGGAAAGCATTGGGCGCATCAGATGCGGTACAGCCAAATGATCGATGTTCCAAAGTCTTGAAGAAATCTGGAGATAAACCATGTCAGAATTTGGCTGTCTTGAAAAAAGGAACCAAGAAATATGCCCCGAGAGTGAAGAAAGACAAGCCTTCTGTCTCCGAAACAATCAAAACTGTGACAGCAGCCTTTTTTCCTGTGCAAATCGAGCACAACTATGGGCGTTTTCTTGACTCGCAAAGTAAGGAGATCACGTTACCCCAACCTGAGAAAAACCATGTGGCCAACATAGTTGATTTGCAAACAGAACTTCCTAACAGTTGCCCACGAGCGAGCAAAGGATCAGTTGAAGAGCACAAGGAGCTGCCAACAGACCCTATTGAGAAAATTACTGTGAGTTTGGATGCAAAAGTTGATGTGATGGCAAAGTCGCCTCCACCTCTAGAAGCACTTTTCAAAGTCATCCAAGAGACCAGCATTACGAAGCACACGTTCACTAGTAAAGACATCTCCGATTTGGATGAGCTAGAGGTGGTAAATACATGTTCCCTACAGGAAAATGTACAAAGCACCGAAATATCAGATGTGGCGAAAGTGTTTCTCCTAGACTCTGAAATATTTCTTGATGATGACATTGAGATTGAACATTGTGTCGTTGAGATTGAAACCTATGAGGATTTGGCAAGCGACTCCATCAAGGACCAGCTATCTGCTACAAACGTTAAGGACGAAACGCTAAATAAAGAAACAACCGAAACTGTGATAGGTAAAGAGATTACCTCTTCGCCCCAGAAAAATGTGACAGACTCCTCAGAAGGGCCTCCGAAAAAGCAAGCGATGAACCCACAGGCTCGGACGAAGGCGCGTATTGCCGCCCTGGCTGAGGAGAGGGCGGCTGCTGCCAAGAGACCCCCACCACGACAGCTCAACCTCTTAGCGCTCTGCGAAGAAATCGCTGACGATATCGCCTCTGATGCCCCAGCAGGTTCGGATGAGAAAGAAGGTGAGCTAGAAAAGGAGGTGAGTGAGCCTATGGAGGGAAGTGAAACAGAAAGTGAAACAAAAGAAGTGATGTTGCCAACTGTCTCCGAAAAAACTGAGCCCCAACCCAATGATGGCACGCCCAAAAAGCGCTTTTTCCTCAGCCAAGTGTCACTGCCTATCAAGTCCCAGGAGAAGAAATTGACCCGGTATCAGAGGCTGAGGCAGGTGGAAATTCAGAGAGATAAACTAACCTGGACCTGTGTTAAGAAGCTGAAATCCGATCAGGTGAGCCAGGCTGCCTCCCCCAAGGAGCCCGAAACTGTCTCACATTCACCGAGCCAGGCAGCCACCCCTGCTCAGCCTCCTGTCCCAGAGAGTGTGCCCAAAGTGGGCTCAAACGAACCCAGGCGTGCACTGCCTGCACAGGCACCCCCCATGCCTAATGGAATCACCAGCCCTAAACCCAGACCTGTGGTGGAGTATAAAACCTACACGCCCAGACGCAAGTATTCACCAGACGATTTTGAGCTAGACGGTCTTGAGGAAGAGAAGACCAAACCAGCAGCACCCAAAAATGAGGTGAAACCTGCAGGCACATGCTCCAAATTTTATTGTTAACTTTATTGAACTTAAAGGGATAATTCACCCAAAAATGAAAATTCTGTCATCATTTACTCTACCTTACACGACTCTTTCATGGCATCTTTTTTTCCCCCATATGATTCAAGTGAATAGCTTGACATTTGACATTTAATTTTGTTTTGTGTGTCCATGGAAGAAAGAAAGTCATACTGATTTTGAACAACTTGAATGTGAGTAAATGATGACAATTTGTTTTATTTTTGGGTTATTTTTGAACTGTCCTATTAGTGGCATAGATCGGCAATTTTTATTGTCTGTTTATTAGTGCTGCTGAAATGTGTCATTCTCTAACAGGTCAAACCAGAACAGTCCTCTTCGTCAGCTAAAGTGCAGCTTAAACCATCAGTGCAGAAGAAACCATGTGCTCCCACTACTGCAGGTAAAAATTAGGTTGTTCCCATGCCTGTTTCCCAGTAAAAAATAAAGTGTCTGATATCTGTTCCTTTATACAAATGTAATGCTAGTTTCATTTTCAGTGTTTGTAAGCAAGATCAATCACCTGCTCTTTTAGACATATCATTCAGTGTGTGATGATGCTAAAAGGAATCTGTAATAAGACAGAATTTATAATCGTAATGTAACTTCTTTGAGTTGGATGTATCCACAGATACTAAACCGAAACCCTCTCCCCAACAAGAACTTGCCCAGAAGACACAAACAGAAAACAACAACAACAGGTAATGTACAGGGGTGAAAAGTCAAATGTGTTTACACTTTGTGTTTTTGTGTCAGGGTCAGAAATGCAACTGAAAAAGAAAATGTGGGTGCAAAAACAGCCCCCGTTTTTTTTTTTTTTTTTATACATAAAAACATATTTATAATATCTGATAATGTTCTTTTGTATTCTATTATATGCCTAGTTATAAACATAATCACATAAAATATGATTTGTTGTTTATTTAATTTTATTGATACGAGGAAAGTCTTCTCAGTCTAATTATTGAGATTGAGAACTTGTGTTAATTAATTGATTAAACCAAAGTATTTTAATAATAGCATATATGTTTAGAAAATACCCTCATAAACATAAAAAAATGCCCCTGAAAATCAAATCCAGGGGGAAATTATTGCCCCATTATCAAAAAGTAAAATGTTTTCCCCCAAAACATTTTTATTCTCTCATCATTTATTCACCCTCATGCCATCTCGGGTGTGTATAGCTTTGTCTTCTGCAGAACACAAACAAAACATTTTCAGAAGAATAACTCCGGCAACTATTAAGTAATCCATTCGACTCCAGTGTTTTAATCCATGTTTTCTGCAGTGATTCAGTTGATTTTGGGTGAGAATAGACCAGCGTTTCCCAAAACATTTTAAATTCCAAGGCACACAACTATCCCACATAGGCTAACCATCGTCAATATTTTTCCTTTTCAAGAACTTGTCAATGTTTTCTGTCCGTCTAAGTAGTGTGGTTACTTGTAATGTTTGAAATTCGGCTGTGCGGGCTAAAGCACTGAACTGTTAAGCAGAAGGTTGGTGGTTCGATCCCCCCAGCCACCACCATTGTGTCCTTGAGCAAGGCACTTATTTCCGCGTTGCTCCGGCGGGATTGTCCCTGTAATAAATGCACTATAAGTCGCTTTGGATAAAAGCGTAAATGTAAATGTAAACAGGGTGCTCGCCTGTGCATAATCAAACGCATCAAGGGAGATTGATGCTGAGGCAGTTGTCATTAGATTTTGCGTCTTTAATTTGGTTCTGGAGGCTGAACCCAGCGACAAGTGCCTCATTCATTGTCCTCCACATGACAAGAGTTGCAGAAAACATCACAGAGGGGCAATAAACATTGAGAACTTGTATTTGGAAGAGAGAAAAATGTTTGCAGTTGCTTTGATAGCAGAAAGTAATAAAAGGACTTGTTTATGTTTAAGCGTTTTCTTGGTGAAGTTAAATGAGTTCAATAACTGGTGTCTGTGATATTCGTAAACGATAAGGTAATATTTTATTAAAAGAAATTAATTTGTATAACATTCAATGTCTCTTCACAAATTTGGACAGTTTTTAATATTTCTTGTTGCTTAGTACTCTCAGACATTATTGGTGACGCAAAAACGTGTGTTAAAAACACTGGTGTGACGTCACTTCATAGACTTCAATGTATTCTGCAGCGCTGACGTGAGTCATGTGATGACCCTTAACGCACTTCACTTTTGCACATTAATCATTGCTCTTCACAATCACAAAAGTGACCAATTATGGTTTCAAAATGGTGAATTTCTCTGAAAGGTGAGGATTTTCGATCCCTGAAATAATGTTTTTTTTTCATGCATTTATTTATTTTGTGTAATTTTCCATGCAAAATCTGACAATCCATAGACCAAAATCTGATTATTTTTTCACAGTAAATTTTGACATCAACTGTCTTCTTGACGATCATGATTTCAAGCTCGATTACACTTACTAGTTCCATCTAGCGCTCTGCACATGTGTCATACACTAGGAAGTGTAATAGAGCTTGAAATCATGATCGTGCCTGTAGACTGCAATGGCAAGAATAATATTTTAGTATATTCTCACCAAAACAGACTGGATCATTTCAGAAAACATGGATTAAACCAACGGTGTCGAATGGATTACTTAAAAGTTGCCTTTATGTGCTATTTGGAGCTTCAAAGTTCTGGCCACCATTCACTTGCATTAAAATGACCTATAGAGTTGAGATATTCTTCTAAAAATCTTGATTTGTCTTCTGCATAATAAAGTCACACACATCTGGGATTGCATGAGTAAATAAGAGAATTTTCATTTTTGGGTGAACTATCCCTTTAAATGCTATTGAAATGACATCCACATAAGAACATGGAGTAAAGTCTATAATGTCATAGATGGAAATTGTGGACAATAAAGGAAAAAAGGTGAAAACTATTATTCTTAGATGTGCTGAAGACTGTTTATTCTGATTTCAGTGAAAATTCTGGTGTTGAATATGTAGCAGAACAGCAGAAAGAGGTCAAAAATGGTTCAAAACCTGAAATTGCAGCAGCACAAACCAGCAATGTAAGTACAATTTAAATCAACTAATTTATTATAGTAATTCCATTGTTAAAATTTGTCTCTTTTTCTCTTGTCTTTCATTTACAGATCGCAGGTGTAGCATTACTTAACCACATACACGACCTTTTGAAATGAACCAGTAAACTTTGAGAACTAAAAGAGTTCGGAAAATAAACCCCAACATGATATATTCTGGATCTTCTTTAGCGTTTTGTGACTGATGTTGTTGTGGTTTACAGGATGCTGGTCAGAAGGCGTTTGGTGCGGTGATGTGTAACGTGTGTGGGATGCTGTACTCTCCTATCAGCCCAGAGGACGAATCTCAACACCTCCTCTTCCACAATCAGTTCATCAGTGCTGTCAAATATGTGGTGAGTCAGTAGCTGTTGATGTCTGCTGCTCAGATATCTCATCTAGATACTTCTTAGCACACCATTCATAGTTATTTAGGCTGTGTGTTACAGTGATTTTAACCTGATTAAGGGGTGTTTTAAAGAGATGTTACCTAACCCCCCCCTGCAACCCCTTGCCAATCGTAAGAGGCGAGAAATGGGGCGACTTCTTTCCCGTAAGTTGCAGCACATGTGAAGAGGTCCTGGCACTTGAGGAATGTGGGTTGCTGCGTCTCCTTCAGGTCAAACACAGTGCTTTGGCTCTGACTTCACATAGACGGGATGTTGGAAGGCCCCGGTCCAATCAAGCAGCTAGTCAAGTCTTGCCCTAAAGGGCGTTGACTGAGGGTCAATCGAGGAATATGAACTTTGTTCCTTCTGCTCGAGTATATTACCCCCGTATCCTTTGAGCATATCTGGAAGATTCCCGCGGCTGTGTGCATCCCCTTGTTGGACTTCGAGGTGGGTAGGGAGTGGGAGTAATGAAACGTGGCTAACACAAACATGGCCAATAAACCAATAAAACCCTAAATGACTAATGTTGGAACAGAATGTGGATGATGACTGATACATGTTGCATGTTCTCCCCAAAAAAAGTGAAACTTGGCAGAGACTCATTCTTTTAGAATCAGTACAGGCCTCTGACTACTCTGTCCACTTTTGCAATACAAAAAGGTATCTCGGGTATAGCAGGGACTGTTACAAGATGTGAAAAAAAAACTACGCTCAGGACAAATACTGGTGGAATGCTCCAAAATGAAAATGAACGCAGATAATCTAATGCGTGCTAATACGCTGGCCAATGTTCCTATAAAAGCCTTGTATCATCCAGAGAGCTACAAGATATGCATGAGGCTGACAAAGCATCAGAATTGACTCAACAAGGTGTAGCAAATGTTAAAAGAACTACAATCAAATAAGAAGACCAGATGATTAGAACAGGAACTTACATTGTGACATTCAACGAACCACAACCACCAGAAAGGATCCAATGTGGACATCGGAGTGTACCGGTCAACTTCTTCATTTCAAACCCCCCCAAGATGTTTTAATTGTCAAAAATTTGGCCACGGCTCTGCAGGATGTAAAAACAAGTCAGTATGCTGTAATTGTGGAGAGCAATGACATGAATCGGGCTATACAAAACTGGCAAAATGCAGCAACTACGCAGCTGATCTCTCAGCCTCATCAAAAGTCTGTCCAGTTTGGATCAAACAGAAGGAGAAATCCAGAGAGTAAATGTACAGAAAGAGTGAGCTACATTGAAGCATGCAGAGTGGTTGAGGAGTCTCCTAGCTTTAATATAAGGAAAAAGACACGTAATATAAGAACACAATTACCAAAAGTTAATCATGTAAAAAGATGTCAAAAGACTGAAATTTCAAAGGATATTGAAATGAAAGTGAACATAATTCTCATAGCCGTAGTATATCTACTAAATGTAGAAGTAAAGAGCATGTACCGGTTTTACCCACTTGAGAATGAATAATCACATTATTCAGTGGAACTGCTGAGGGATTAATGTGAATATTGCTGAACTGCAGCGTTTATCTGCTGTTGTTTATCCCATTGCCGTTTGTCTTCAAGAGACTCACTTGGTACCAAGCAGCCCATTGGCCAATGAAAGATCTTTCACAAGTTTTCCTTCTGAGTGCAGACATGACCAGACTGTTTACACAAGATGCCATATTGGTCATTCAAGACTTACTTGTATGTTTTTATTGAAAGGGGAAGTGCCAACAACATGTTGTTTGTTAGACACCACTGTCTATAAAACATGTTTCACTGGAATGTCCTACTGTTAATGCCACTAGGCAACATTTTTTATCAAATATTGAAATAAAAGATCTTATATAATGTTCATTGTGCATATTACTCTATTATATATTGTGTATATCATCTTTTAAAACTACATTGATTTTGCCATGAAAATAGCCAGTGATGCTGACATGGCAATAAATATAAATAAATCACCTCAAACCCCCTTGATAATGGTAAAATCACTGCTGTGCATCGCCTCAAGTGGCTATTTAAAACGATGACAACAACAATGTTAAAAGACTCCACAGAGTTTAATAGATAATGACATTTATTATTAAGCGTAATGTTAATATAAATAATATAGCTAATTACTGTTGGTTTCTTATGGTTGCCAAGCAACAAAACAATTACAGATCATTAATGAATGATTGATTGAAGCACTAAAGGAATATTCCAGGTTCAACACAAGTTAAAGGGATAGTTCACCCAAAAATGAAAATTCTCTCATCATTCTCATCTCACCCTAGTCATATCCCAGATGTGTATGACTGATTTTCTTCCCCAGAACACATTTGAAGAAAATTTAAAATAATATCTGATATAATATCTAATATCTTAGCTCACTAGGTCATTAAAATGCAAGTGGATGGTGATACGACTTTTGAAGCTCTAAAAAGAACAGACAGTCAGCATAACCTTCATCGATACAACTCCAGCTGTATAATGAATGTCTTCTAAAGTGATACGGTCACTTTTGGTGCGAAAAAGATACAGATTTAAGTACTATTTAAACTCTATATTATCGCTTCCGGTCAGCAGCGGCATGTGTGTGTGTGAGATATAATCACGACATTGACATGTTCAAATGAGAACTGATGCATGTGCATCACAGCTGGAAGAGCAGCGCTGTTTACAACTGAGTAAGAGGATCGTGCACGGTAGCATTGTTGGTTTTGTTTCATCTGTATTTGTATCGTTTGTTTACTCACAATGGTGCGTTTGTGTGCTGCTTATCCTGGATGTCTCAACCGAGTGGAAATGTGAGATTACAACGCGAATACGTCACATGAGAGACTGCGTGATCTCCACCCTCTCGTGAACCAAACCCTCACGTTGGATTATAGTCAAAAAGTACATAAATATTGATATTTTTAGCACCAAAAGCGATTGTGTGGCTTTTAGAAGACATTCATTTAACAGCTGGAGTCGTATCGAGGACGTTTATGCTGACTGTCTGTAATTTCAGAGCTTCAAAAGTCATATCACCATCCACTTGCATTTTAAGGACCTACTGAGCATAGCTATTTTCTAATTTTCTTCAAATGTGTTCTGCTGATGAAAGAAAGTCATACACGCCTGGGATATCATGAGGGTGAGTAAATAATGAGAGAATTTAAATTTTTGGGTGAACTGTCCCTTTAAGCTCAATCTACATTATTTTCGGCAAAACGTTGATTACCAAAAAAAGTTATTTTGATTCGTCTCTCATGTTACAGTGAGGCACTTACAATGGAAGTAAATGGGGGTCAATTTTTGGAGGGTTTAAACACAGCAATGTGAAGCTTGTAATTTTATTAAAGCACTTGCATTCATTCTTCTATTAAATTTCTATATTATTTAAGTTGTTAAGTTATGTAAATCCTTGTGTTTTGCGTTTTTTGGCTTCAAAGTTGTTAAATTGGATATTACTTTACACCGAAAAGGTTAGTAAGCAATTTTAGCACACAAAAATCATGTTAACAACCATATTGTTCACGTCTTCTGACAATGTATTTGAAACGGTAAGTATTTTAAAGTTTACAGATTTTTTACTTCCATTGCAAGTGCCTACCTGTCACCCAGATATTTGGCTTGTTTTAGTTGGTAAGGAGTTTACCACGAGTTGAGTCTGAGTTGACTTGAAAACAAGTCATCGTATTATTTTGGTGGTAATCAACATTGTATCACAAATGCTGTCTATTGAGCTTACCTTGTATCGAACCCAAAATATTCCTTAAATACAGAATTCGCTTCATATGCAGTCACAGGTATGTGTATATTGGCTGTTTGACAATGGCTTCAAATGTGGCCGAAACTATGCATTGTATACTTTAGATTTTAGCATAAGCATTATGATCTCTCAAAATAACCACATGCCTTTGTCTCAAAATCACTCTGGTAATATCTGTCCCAGGGCTGGAAGAAAGAGAGAATTCTAGGAGAGTATCCAGATGGCAAGATCATTCTTGTACTCCCTGACGACCCAAAGTATGCACTAAAAAAAGTATGCTGCGTTTCCTATTATATTTTCTTTCACTGCCCCTTAAACCACCTGTTGCAGCCAATCAACACCATTAAAACACTTCTAATAGCTTTTTGTCTGTCTTTCAGGTTGAGGAGATCAGGGAAATGGTGGACAATGACTTGGGCTTCCAACAAGTGGAGACCAAGGTCCCTTCACAGAGCAAAACCTTCCTTTTCATTTCAAACGATAAGAAAGTAGCAGGCTGCCTTATCGCCGAGCACATCCAAGAGGTCAGCTGAATAGACAGGTGTTTAATAATATGTTTATTGGCATATATCTCTATTAATGTTTTTTGAATGTTTTTAATATTGGAACAAATGATACAAAGTCCACTTCAAATCTCTGTTGCTAATACCAATGTTGCTACTTCACCTAACACATTTTGTCATTTAAATCCATTTACCAGAATTCTGCCATTTTTGCCACCTCAATTAGTACATGAAATGTGACCGAAAAAGCATGTAGATTTCATGCAGGCCTATTAATGACTGATTAAGGATATTATATAGTGTTACCTCTTGGTGATATGTTCACTGTAGTCTTTTCTGATTGGTGGTTTTTGATTGATGTGTGCAGGGCTACAGGGTTATAGAGGAGTCTGTGTCGGAGGGATCGGAAGGAGAGAAGGTGATGTTTGAGCGTCAGAGGGCCTGGTGCTGCTCTACGGTTTCTGAACCGGCACTCTGCGGCATCAGCCGCATCTGGGTGTTCAGTATGATGAGACGGAGAGGCATCGCGTCACGCATGATTGAGTGCCTCAGGTAAAGAAAGAAGGGATTTGACAACAATAAAAACAGTCCTATGAGAAACATGTTTTTAAACATAAATGCTTTCTTTTTCCTTTCCTTCTCCAGGAATAATTTTATCTATGGGTCACATCTAAGTAAAGATGAAATCGCTTTCTCAGATCCCACGCCTGACGGCAAACTTTTCGCCACACATTACTGTGGAACCTCTAAGTTTCTGGTCTACAACTTTGTCAGTGGCAATCGCTCAACCTGACACGACATGACAACAGTGTTTAGTTTGCAAATATTTTCTTTTGAGAAGAGGACTGGACTAAGAAAACCTTTATTTCACTATTCCAAACTGAAGTGAGAGAACACAAGAAAGAAACGGAAACATCATAGGATGTTTTTAAAGGCTCGTTCTGCTAAGAGTGGCGATCCTCACCAGAGACGTAGAATGCAACGTTAGACGTTAATCTAACCCCTCACGTTGGCCAGTTGACATATTTTAAATAAGTCTACACAGTAGCTTACTTGGTATAAGACATCTGAAACGTTCTCTCAGGTTTAGGTTGCAGCCTGTCCTAGGACTCTCCGTTTAGTGGAAGCCATGTTGTCCAGTGCACAAATGCAAATTCAGTGTGCTTCTTCCTAAAACATACTGGAAGATGTGAACTTTACTACTGTAAGCAATGCCTCGGCCAGGAGGCGACATCTTCTCAATCTCAGGTTGAAAATCATGAATTTGTCATCAGAAACGCCCTTTAACCCCTACATAATGTCAACTATTTTAAAAAAGAGTGTATTTTCATGATACATTGTTTTCCATGTGCATTTTAAAGAGGTTTACATGCATGGCATTGACAGATGAAGTCGCTGGGATCGCACAGCACTGTGAAGAATGAATTTGGTTAATTTGTTTCTAAAACATGAGTATAATAATCCAGTGTTTGCCAAGTCATATCTATCTCATTTTAATATTTTGGAAGGATTTTATGTATGTAAATGTATTTTGATTGAATTATATTAATTTACCCCGGAAATTACTATAGATTTTTTTTGATCTGTACATCACTTTGTGAACACTAACACAAAGTCTTAAAATCACTTTAAAGAACACTTTGTTCAGTTTATAAAAATATAAAGATTAATACAATTTGTCTACCTGCAATAATACATTTTATAAGCCCCATTAATCCATCAGAACAACTGGGTTAATATTATTCCAATACCTGGGATATTTTATCATCATTCTTTACAAACTGAACAACAACTTTTAGGTTTTACATTATTGGTCATACAATATATTCTTAAAGGGATAGTTCACCCAAAAATGAAAATTCTCTCATCGTTCACTCACCCTCATGCCATCTCAGATGTGTTTGACTTTCTTTCTTATGCAGAATGCAAATTAGGATTTTTAAGAAGAATATTTCAGCTCCGTAGGTCTATATGATGCATGGTGAACAGAACTTTGAAGCTCCAAAGGCACATAAATGGCAGCTTAAAAGTTATTCATACGACTCCAGCGGTGTCATTGAAACAGATCAATATTTAAGTCCTATTTTGACTATAAATCTTCACTTTCACAGTCTTTTGTTTTTTTTTGGCAATCCACATTCCTCCTGCGTATTGGCACCAAAAAGGACTTCAATATTGACCGATTTCTCACCCACATCTATCATATGGTTTCAGAAGATATGGATTTTACCACTGGAGTCTTATGGATTACTATTATGCTGCCTTTATATGCTTTTTGAAGCTTCAAAGTTGTAGTGGACCCACAGAGCTGAGATATTTTTCTAAATATCTTAATTTGTGTTCTGAAGAAAGAAAGAAAGTCATACACGTCTGGGATGACATGAGGGTGAGCAATTGATGAGAAATGTTTGGTGTGAACTATCCCTTTAAGCATATAGTACATTTGAGAGAATTACCCAGCATTCAGCAGCCACCTTCAGTGTTTAGGCAAATCTTTTGTCAGCCCTCTGTTTTGTTCTAAAATAACTAAATGTATGTCCCATAGGCATGGATGACAACTGAACTGAAATGACTGAAATTGGGTAAGAAACAAAAGAACAAGTCAAATAATAAACTCCAGAGTATTATACATGGTAAATAGTCATGATACTGAATCTCATGACAATGCCAGGGCTGTAAAAAAAAAAAAAAAAAAAAAAAAAAAAAATTTAGATATTTTCTGTAAATAACAAAGTTGTATAAATTTGCAGTAAACTTAATATTCGAAAAAATGCATGGAAAATCAAATGACAAAAATGATGTGTTTTATTCAATGGCTTGGCGAAGCCAAGTACTTATTTCTGATCTTTGGCTCATCTTTTTCACTATTTTTTTAATAATAAAAAATCTTAACCAGCTCTGACGACGTGCAAAGGGACTTTTATTATGAAATTTCTCTTCCGGTGGGCGTATAATTAAAAATCACATATGTCTGCCCACACGTTGCTATGGGCATGAGTAACAGCATTGAGATACTTTACACTTTTATCTGATTATAAAATCTACGTATAACGTGTTTAATCACCCTGTTATAAATTAATCAGAGTCTCTCGACTCACGGTTTGTAACCGTGTGAACTCGTGTTTTTTAGTCATCATGGGGGATCATGTTGAGTTGGTCGCTGGCTGTTATAAGCAGATTCTTTTTTAAATAACTTATTTTTTTATTTCATATAGTCCTAATGGACAATGACAGTGAATAGTAAAGGCAGATCAATCTATTTCTTTCAGTGCATTTGCATTATGGTTACATTATATTTTGGGTTTGAACATTTAATATTTGGGTTCTCGATTTAAACAGTCAAAATAGTTTAATGATGCAAGGTATTTTTTTTTACCCATTTGTTTATATGTAACATTTCTAGTACAGTTATAATTACTTATTACAGTGGAGGATGGTTCACCCAAAAACGAAAATTCTGTCATTATTTGCTCATCCTCATATTGTTCCAAAACAACAATAGAGCAAATAAAGTAATTGGGGTAAATGGTGACTGCATTTACTTCGAGTTAACTATCCCTATAATTCAGGCAGTATTTCAGATATGATCTAATTTATCCTCTATTTTAGGAGTGGACACTTGAGCCCAACTTTACACACCATGCACACACAGCATCACTCACTGCAGTTGCATTCAATAATCAATTTATCACCACCGGAAGCAAAGATGAAACCATTCAGTTATATGACATGAGCATGAAAACTGAGCATGGAGCCTTGTTGCACCATGAGGGTGAGGTTTATTATAATCCTACATATTATGATAATTCTGCATGTTATATTTAAATAAAGCTCCAGCCTTGCAGTTGCACCTATTAAAACACCACATTCTGGGCAGGTACCATCTCGTGCCTGGAGTTCTATACAGCTTGTCACATTTACTCAGCGGAGGAGAAGATGGTCTTATCTGTGTGTGGAACACCAAAAACTGGGAATGTCTAAAATCCATCAAAGCTCATAAGTAATGGCTCTGAAGTATGCTCAACACATGTTAAGTATTAATTAACTATTAAGTATAAAATAAAATAAAATTATTATATTCTGGGGTATCTTTTCTTAGCAGTCATGTTACATCACTGTCTGTACTAGTGTTGTCAAAAATACCGGTACTCTGGTAACAAGTCGGTACTCAAACAAAAAAAATTGACGATCCCAGAATTTCTGAAGGTACCGGAGTACCGGGTCTACCCGGTTCCCAATCAGAGTCGGGAACTTTCCAGCGCTCACAACAAGCAAATGACTAAAGTAGCTGTTGCGAAAAGAAAAGTGGAAGAAGCCAGTTTTGGAAATTCTTTGGATTTGAGGCTGATGAAAAGGGAAACATCATAGATCAGCAAAAACCTATTTGTAAACGCTGCTTTCGCAAATTTCTGACGAAAGGAGGAAACACATCAAACTTAATAAAGCACCTGAAATACAGACACTCGGATTTATTCAAGCAACTGAAGCAGGAGAGTTTAAAAGCATATTATCATTTGCATTAGGGCTGAAACGTTTAGTCGACATTATCGATGTCGAAAATAAAAAAAAATTGTCGTCTAATAGTCGTTTGATCTAATTTAACGTAACACGAAATCACATTAAATTGTAATGATGAAGAGCGAGAGCAGCACTGCCGTTCATGCCTGACAGAGGAAGAATTACACAGATCAGTCCAGATGCACTCTAAACTTTCACAGCTTCATCTTATGTAGATCCCAAAGTATTTGGGAATTCTTAATATTAAAAAAGGTAAATTCAGAAGCACTCTCGTTGTGGGATAAGCGGAGCTGGAGCTCTTTAAAGGAAACACCCCGGCGTTACATCTTAAATGCAGTTATATTTAATGCGTTATAGCTTTATTAAAGTTCAAATAATACAGAAGCAGATCATGTAAATAACCATAGACTCAGAAACTGGCATTTCTCTGTGTGGTCGGTGCCTCTTCTGTGAGTTTCGTGAATGTCCCAATCAAAGGGGGTGAGATTGAAACTGCACCCGGCTGAGAGAGACTCTGCCTCGGGGACGCTCGTCCCTCCAGCGTGGAAATTGTCCATTTCCCTTTTTGATTTGTAACTAGTAGCACCTAATTAACACAATCATTTCTAGAACAAATAGTTTTCCTAAAAATGTATGTCCACTTTTGTGGGCAGCGAGACTTACATTGTGAAATTTTAAATAATGCCAAGGTATTGAAAGTCTTTTTTTCATCAAATTGTTTATTATGTGTCCAGGAGTGTTGGTTACTCGTGTTTATGAGACGCTACCGACATTACAGATGATTTTCTGTAAAGCTGAATAAATCATTCTTATTCAAAGTAACAGCCAGCATCATCCAATCACTGCCAACCATATTAAAATAAAATGTTGCATTATCAAATTCTGAATCTATGTGTCCCATGCCTGCCAAACACGTTGAGTGATCCAAACATCATCTTCAGTCTGAAACTGAACTTTTGGTCAGATTTTAGGAGTGAATGCACTTAGAAAACTCTAGGATGCTCCCTATTTAGTGAATGACTTAACTTCCGGTGTGCTGTCTATCTTCACTGGTCTCAGAACAGTTTAAAATGCATCTTATTTTCATCCTAAGTCCATATAAAGCCTCTGAAAGGCACATTTTCCAGCTTTTTTTATATTATTGCTTTTATTCTCAGTGGGAATAAGCACAGTAAATATATAGGAATGCATTTACTAATGTTAATGAATAGAATTATATTGTTCAATGATAACAAAATAAAATATAACAAAATGTATATTCAAATAAAGTGAAATTACCCACAGATGTAAAGACTTGAAAGTTATTTAAAATAAAAAAATAAAAAAAGTTTTTCTACTAGGAAATGTGGTACAAGTTTCCACATATGTGTACACGTTTATCGATTTTTTTTAATGCAGCACATCAAATAAAAATAGAGACTCTTTTCTTTACAACAAAACCAGTTTCAATGAAAAAACGTAGAGATTTCTTACCAGAGGCACTTTTGTTGGCACTGCATCCGTAGAAGCTCTTCATGGAAATCGATGGCACGCTATTGTGTCACATGACTTGGCGTGGCAGAAGTTTAACCCTTTAAATGACAGTCTAGAGTCTTGTGAACTGTATCTAGTCGGTTTTTATCCATTTATTTATGCATTGCGTATAGTGAAGCCAAAATACAGTGTCAACGCATGTTGAAGCAGGGTCGCATGGGGTTAAGCATCCTCTATAGTGTTCCCCAGTTAGATCTTGACACTTGAACTGTTTGGATATTTTTACTTGATGTTTACACGTCAATTTTAAAGTTTGAATTTTATAGAAAATGCTATAAAGTTTTTTTCAAAAGTGTATGAAACCAAATTGGACACAAAGATTACATTTCTGAGAACATGACAAAGAGATTTCTCATTTTAACACCTTAGACAACCTAATTTGTCAATATCCCATAAGTATTAGTCCTATTTTAGTATTTAGAGTATTACTACACCATCCCCCTTCAAATGTATTTACAAATCGACCACTGCTTATAAGAACATTAAAATAACACACAGGCAGTGTTGCTGCTTTACTCAGACAATTTAGATTTTACTTTTCCTTCTTTCTCCCCTTAGGATTTGGCCACCCCTCCCATGCTTGGCCAGGTGAGCACCACCACCAGACTCTCCTGTCTATCTGTTTGGATACCTGGGGAAGAGAATGAGACCCCCGCCAAACTGTCTGCCCAGACTGCGACCTCTAAGAGTATGTCTTACAAACCCTGTAACGCTTAATAAAGAACCACATATTGAAAATGTATTAATACGGATGTCTCCTTTCTCAAAACAGCTGTTACGGAGTCCCCTATGCCAGCCAAAGCTAAAAGGGTGAGGATCACAGGTGAGGAGGGGATTATACAGGAGGAAAGCAGTGCCATGAAACAAGGAAAAAAGACAAAAAGTGCAATAAAAACTTATTTACATTTTTGGTTTTATCTCATCATTTACTCTACCTTTCATGTCTGTAGTTACTTGCTGTATAGTAAAGTGACATGTTAGCAGTGGCATAACCAAGGATGGGCCCGGGCCACCCAAATTAGACCAAGACTCGCCCAGAATATTAAAGATTATTCTTTGACTTAAAATACATATCGATGAAATAGTTTAAAAATGTATAAAAATGCATCAATTCTGATTTCTGAAAGTGTGAAAGAACTGTTTGGATGCAGCACTTTTCTGTCATTAAAGAACATTTTTTTATTTTTTTGTTAAAAATGTTTATTGATTTTGTAAAGGCAATACAAAAATGCAGAGAAATATGCCAAATGTCTGTCATATCATATTACAATAAAAAAAAAAATACATATATATTATATTTAAATGCCACGGCCTACCTGAGCATTGTTTCTGACCATGTCCATCCCTTTATGTCCACCATGTACCCATCCTCTGATGGCTACTTCCAGCAGGATAATGCACCATGTCACAAAGCTCGAATCATTTCAAATTGGTTTCTTGAACATGACAATGAGTTCACTGCACTAAAATGGCCCCCACAGTCACCAGATCTCAACCCAGTAGAGCATCTTTGGGATGTGGTGGAACGGGAGCTTCGTGCCCTGGATGTGCATCCCACAAATCTCCATCAACTGCAAGATGCTATCCTACCAATATGGGCCAACATTTCTAAAGAATGCTTTCAGCACCTTGTTGAATCAATGCCACGTAGAATTAAGGCAGTTCTGAAGGAGAAAGGGGGTCAAACACAGTATTAGTATGGTGTTCCTAATAATCCTTTAGGTGAGTATATATATATATACAGTATTTAGAAATGTTTTGTTTAGTTCAATGTACACGGTGCACTACTTTAAATTGTAACCAACCATGCCTTGCACATACAGATGATCCATGCACCCTATATAATATATCTTCCCAGCGCTCTTCCGAAATGTCATACCCCAGGCCATCCTCCACCCTTTTAGTGTGACGCGAAAGGCATTAGAGAGAAATCAGTTTACTATAAAGTTTTTACGGATAAAGTTCTGCACAAACTTCTGCAACTTAAACTTCTCAGAGAGTTGCTGAAAAGAGGAAAATCTCAAATCTTTGACACCAAGATTTTGCCAAACCAGAAAGTCTTTGTCTGTTGTGGATGGTTTCAACAAATGATTAGGGTAGATAGGGGACAGGAATACAAAATATTGCCACCCAAAATGTTTCCTCATTTGAGGGCAAATCTTTAAAGTGCTTATAGGACCTTATAACAAAATTAGTAGTATATACACAACATATGAGGAGGGAAGAGGGGCAAACACAAGGCCAGCCAATGAAGATGTTTTACAAGAGGCCAACTCAATAAAAAGCCATGATGAAGCGTCCGCCCCCAGATCTTCAAATAGCCAATGTAACATCGGACATATATTTGAGGCCCAGGGGGCAACCCTGTCTGGTTCCACTACATATTGATAATCCCACTCTAGCCTGTCAAAAGCTTTCTCCGCATCTAAAGAAACAACAACAATTTCAAGCAATGTTGACTGTGAAGGGTGATCGAGAGATGCCGGACATTGCAAAAAGAGAACCTGTTTTTAACAAATGAAATAATACATCATATAATAATAGTACAGTTTCCAAACGCATGTCCAGTACTTTCGCTAGAATCTTAACATCCAAGTTTAAAAGTGAAATTGGACGATAGGAGCTACAGCTATGGGGGTCCTTATCCTTATTAAAAATTAAAGAAATAGAAGCCTCTCCGAGTGTCTGAGGAAGAAGGCCAGTATCGAAGGACTAGTTATACATGCTCAGCAAGATAGGTATTAGTTTTCCTGAACATTTCTTTATAAAATTGATTATATTTGGCCACAAAGCCATCAGCGCCAGGGCGCTTCCTATTTTTGCATGGACAAAATAGCCTGAGCCAGGTGATTTCGGACTGTCTAGGTGTCGAACTAGATCTGGGCTAACTTGAGGTAGACATACAATCGGATCTTTGTTCAGAAGAGCAGAGTCTTTGGTAAAAATCCCTAATGCAGAATTTATCACACTGTGGTCACAGGTGAGACCGAAGACTGTCCGGATTTCCGGAATAATATGAGATGCAGCAGATTGCCCAAGATGGTGGGCGAGAAGCCTATTTGCATTTTCACCAAACTCATTATAAGTGGATCTAGACTCATCCATCCAAAAATATTTGGGAGGGAAATAATTCTCACCTGCACTGACAAGACTTTTATTTTGAAAATAGCAAACAATATTTCAGGAAGTCAGGTTTCAGGTTGATTTCGCATATCGCAAAACTCACATCTTTCTGTTTTATTTGAGAGTTAAACACCCAAACATGTCTGTGGATTGGTTAGGTTATGGTTATGCAGCTCTTATAACGATAGGAGGGATTATTGGATATGCTAAAGCAGGTAAAGATCTCACGTATGTGCCTAACGACAGAAAAACTATTTTTAATGTGGATTCAAACGAATGAATGTTTTTACCAAACTTTTAGCGATGTAGATGTACCCGAATTTGTTAAATGCTTATTTCAACGACATGGAAACTCGCCTTGAAATCTTAATGTATTTAAAAGGTAAATCTCACTCTTATATGTGAGAGAGAAAAAAAATAGGATTGTTATACAATAATGTATTATACAGGTTTGTAGATCAAACAGATAGCATATGTATGCGTGGTATTCTCATGACAATGCGACGAAAGCGCCTTACCTGAAGTTTCTTTGAACGGAACTTCCTAATATGGTCAGACATGCTCGTCTTCCTGCTGCAGGTAGTTTCATGTCTTTGGTCGCCGGGCTGCTGTTCGGCATTGCAGCATTTGTTGGTGCTTCTCAAATGTCAAAGAATGACAGAAATATATGGGTTTCACTGGGTAAGTATCTGTTTATCTCTTGATTTTCTCTTTAAAAAAATGTTTTGGAAATTTATAAAAAATAAAGACCAGTTGTATGTGTATATATATATATATATATAAGTGTGTATTCATTTGAAGGCACTTCTGGATCTCTGACATCTGTAATGGGAGTGAGATTTCTGAGTTCATGGAAGATAATGCCAGCGGGACTGATGGCAGGAGCAAGGCAGGAATATTTATTTTATTGAATCCAAACTTTTTTTTCTAAAAGACTCTGATATTTGCATAAAATATGTATCATATATGTTTTCCTCTTTTTTT
This sequence comes from Moxostoma hubbsi, assembly GCA_032164185.1. Taxonomy (NCBI): domain Eukaryota; kingdom Metazoa; phylum Chordata; class Actinopteri; order Cypriniformes; family Catostomidae; genus Moxostoma; species Moxostoma hubbsi. Next base: position 23,500,015 of record JAVLUX010000037.1, on the reverse strand, counting down.
TCTTCTTCTTTGCAGTTTGTTAATGTTCCTCAGGATAGGTGTGAAAGTGTTTCAGACCTCCCAAAAGAAGAAAAGATGAACCAAAACTGAACACGCAGACCCTGTGGGACATTTTAAAGATATGAGACCAAAAAATAAAATACACATATATTTTGAAATAAACGAAATAATACATTTTGTTCATATTAAATCTCTTGCAAATTAAAAATGTATTTGCATTTTTTTTTTAAATAAACTTTTCTACAGACTGTGTAGATTGTTGCTTTGTGTATTTGAATTAAAACTTTGGATTTTGATTTTACAAATGTGGATATATTCCTGTAATTTATGTGCATTTTTTTTGTACATGCATTTTATGTGCTCATCACATGTGATTTTAACATTCTTCTGTTCAAGATGTCCCGGGCAGCCAGAAAAAAATATTTTCAAACTATTTTGATATCTTATTTTTCTTATGTCTTCTAAGTCTCTTGTGTCATCTAAAAGTTATACATATTTCAACCAGAAGCACATTATTCAAATAGTTAGTCACAGATTCAGGTATTGACTTTGACCTGTAGGGGACGCTAAAACATTTTATTTATGTTTTTAGACCACAAAAAGGGCTGTTCTTTAGCATGTAAACGTGAATCAAACTTTGCCCATTTAAAATCCTGTTTTTCCCTGCACAAGCAACAAGATTGTGGGGGAAAAAATGGGCTTTAGCTATTTTTTATTATTAAACAATATGAGTAAATCTTCATGACAAAAATAAATAAATAAATAAATGCCATAATAGAATAAATACACTATTCATTATGCAAAGACTCTTTCGACTTCATCTTAAAAAACTGATTTAAAAACTGCCACAAAAAAAAAAAAAAAAAAAAAAAAGATGATTTATTATGTTTTTTCCTCCCACACATCTACTGCTGCCATTCATTTATATGAAGATTTCTGATGCATTTGTGTGCATAATCTTTCTGGGACAACTAAATGACTTGCCTCAATCAAACATAGTGCAATCACATTATCAGACACTCAGTATTGTTGCTTGAATATTATATTCTCAGAATACTACAGACAGAGCTTCAGGTGTCCTCATTAAGCCTCATTAGTGAGTTTACATGGTCTCATGGGTATAAGGCAACCTTGGGACTCAAATAGATTATTATCCACCCAGAGCCCTCAACAGGGTTTTTCAATTACAGATTACTAAATGCATGTGAATGTGCATGAAAAATGCACCTTGATGTGTCCATCCATTGTCCGACCAGGATTTTCAGTGGATGGGCTTTTGGTTTCTTTACGGTAAGGTGGACATGCAGTGTCAGCACAGGCAGATGTCAGGTGATCCACCGACTACTGCGCGTAGGTTGGACTAAGAAGAATGCAAAATGACATTTTGTAAATACAGGAGCATCGTTCTTGGATTACGCATGGATGGAAAATGCAACGTGTATTATCAGCTCGCGTGGTGACGCGCTGAATCACTGGGGGTAATAGAGGGTTTATTGTATATTTATGATCAAATATCAATAGTGAGCGCGCTTGGCCACATCATGGGGCTGTGCTACAGTCTGCGTCCCCGTTTGTTTGGGGACCTCAGCGGATCTATTTCCAACGCCAACTCAGAGTCGGACCACCAGTCTCCGGATGCAGGGATGATGATGATGCCGTCTTGCGTCCGGGGATCGCGGCAGCACGATGATGAATCCGGGGGGAACAACGGCAAGACATCATCCACCTCGCCTTTACGAACCGGAGACGCCGGTAAGATCCCGGCCGGGGAGCTCCGCCGTGGAGACACGGACAGAGCGCTTGTCCAGAACGGAGGCGGAGGAGGTGGCGGAAAGAGGAGGCTACAGGTGCTCCAGACGCCCAGCAGCGCCCAAAAGCAGAAGAACTGGGATAAACTGGTGGTGGAGGAGAAGGAGGCCGAGAAGGAGGCTAAGAAAGTCAGTAAGAACATTGACAGGGCCTTGAAGGAACTCAAGCGGGAATATAAACAGACGCATCGTCTGCTTCTCTTAGGTGGGTGATGCTGAAGTACATCTGCATGTTGGGTTGCTTTATAACGGTCCCCGTTAATATTATTGTGGCATTGACATGTGTAAGCATGGGTGACATTGACGTCATAATGCCTTGCTAAAATCCGTGTTAACACTGGATGTCTGAATAGCACTATAATGCATTGATCGTAATACTTTTGAATCATAATCTTATAACGTCTTAATACATTTTATAATATAATAATTTCTAATGCTTTTAAATATTGATTAGAGGTCAACCAATATTTTTTTTCATACTTTTTTTTTTAATTTAAATTACGATTATTTTAATTTGTAAGTGTCTGATATCTGATTTTTACTAGCTAATCATGAGATTACAATAATACAAACAATATAAATATTTTTTATAATAATATTAAGAACAATTACCGTTTTTAAATGACCGGTACAGATTATATAAATGTTTAAAATAATCAAGTATTTTTATGCTATTTTTAAATGACCGATTATTACCGATATACTGAACTGATTTTTACTAATGACTACCTTATCATTAGTTTACAACAATAAAACATCATAAATATTTTGATTATAATATTAAGAACAATTGTAGACAACTGTTTTTAAATGTCCAATACAGATTTATTTTAATGTTTAAAATAATTAACCAATATATTATATTATAAATGACAGACACTGATTGATTTAATTTGTAGGTGTCTTTTTTAATGACCGATACATGTTATAAGTGTCTGATAACAGATATGGAGAATTGTTTTTTGCTACTAATTAATCATTAGATCACAACAATAAAATTCAAAATATAAAAATGATAAATTAACAATTAAAAGAATAACAATACTATTGTTGACAAATGAAGTAAACTCTGGCAAAGATAATTTGGAGTTGTCATTTATTGGTAGATCCGAAGCAACTGATAACCAATTAAGTAAAAAAGTGTGAATAATGTATTATAATGTTTATTATAAAGGGATTATGACTATCTTTTATATGCATTTCAGTGTCTCTATTGCGTTACACACAGTCTAAACTGGCTTTAAGTTAAGTGTTATTTTTTTAATTTATATTTTTTATCAGTTTGATCTGCATATTTAGGTTATTTTTAATTATGTAAACTGTAAAGTTTTCTCACCAGGAAGTGTATTTGATGATTTTTGCCATTAAAGAGGAAACTACTATTTAATAGATGCATATTTAATAGATGTAGAAATAGTTTTGTTTATAATGTGCAATTAAGGATGACATCAGATATTAAAACTGACCTTATGTAGTTTGTCAGCATGGATATCATGCTTTGATAAGATACCGGTATTAGTCATAGTAAAAATAATGTAATCTTAGACCTTTGGGACATTGGCAGTTCCAACATGATCACACGTAACCCTAAACAACCTGCAAAACTGAAGATGTCTAAAAAGTTATCTAATTTTGACTTGGAAGAACAGTGCAAACGGCTTCTAATTCCAGATAGTTCTTAAGTGCTGGCACATTGAGTGTAGTGTGTTGCTAAGTTATGTCTGTGGTAGCTGCCTACTAAATCAGTTTGTGTGTATACCTGTTTCCATTGGCATGAGTCATTAAGATTAAAGATTAGACTTTGCAGCAATTTCAAATTGATTCATTCATTTATTCATTGTCCTTTCCTGCTGGTAACATTGTAGACATGGTTAAATCCACTGGATAACTTTGTAGCCCACACTGGGAAACTGAATTATTACACATTACCAATATTTGCTTGCAGTTTTGAGATGTTATGTGAGATGGTACATAACATATAGATGGACAGAGGTAATCTGGGCCACCAAACTCAAAGTCGAGTAGACATTTGGTAGCTGTTTATATGTAGAGGAGAAATCTGCATGTTTTACTGACACATGGTTCATTTGATCTCTGATTTAGTGGACCAGATATGGAGATCGCAGTGCCACCTAAAAAACATAAACAGTATTAATAATTTCAAGATAAAGTCAAGTTTCATAATTTAGCACTATTGCATATGAAAGTCTGATGTTAGACTGGTAAACAACTGTGACTGGAGATATGCAGGTGCTGTGTTTTCAGAAATTGATCATAAAATGTAAAAATAGAAATAAGATAGTCATCCAAGACGTGGATTAGAAATTAACTTTAACGGAGGTTCTGGGTGAGTTATCTTTAAGCTTTATGGTGCAGTTGTTTTTTAGTTCCTACGGATGACACATCCTTGGGAATATCTTTGTACAAGTTGCTCTGTTTCAATATCTTTACTATTTCAATATCTAGTATATCAAGTAGTAGATAACACCGCCATAAAGCTAATATCATCACCTTTTAACAGCGGCCGGGAACAGGTATTTTTGCCCAAGCTATTTTGGGACCAGTTGCTTAACACAAAAACAGCATACGGTAATTCAAGTGTCTCCTAGACAAATAGCACATTTATATCTTTTATAATGAATGCCTTGTCCATAAATAGCCAGAAGGGGTGGGGGTGGGTGGGGGGTGTTCTTTTGAATAGTTTGATTATGGCGGTAACAAACCACATGCAGGGAATCCTTTAGGCAAAAAACCATCATACTTCTACATAAGCTTTTATTGTTCCTTAATGTATGCGTTGCAATGTTAAGTGTATGTGGTCCGTAAACTGAACTTTGTCACCCTGTAAAAAGGTTTTATCATTTACTGAAGGTGTACTTTGGCTCTAGTGTGGCCCTTGCAGCATATGGCTAGCTAATTGTAATGAAAGTATTATGCAATATTCTCTGCCGTTGAAGGATTTGAGCTGTAGGTCAGAAACATGCAGCTTTTGTCCTGTAAACATGGTGAGATCACAAAGCATCAACCATTCGGCCAAAATCCCAATGTAAGTTAGGTCTACAAACATTGATTAATTGCACTAGTTTATGAATTATACTAGGTTTGTGTTGCCATAGGCAGTGTTAGAAATTAAGCAAATTCTGCCCCATGGATTAGATTTTCATGGGATTTATTTGACCTTTTTATGAAGGCAATTTTTACAAATTACTGTATGTAAAATATAGTAAATACAATTTTAAAATGCGTTTAATCTGTTTTACCAATTTAAATGTATTAATACAAATTTTCAAGATTGAGAATTAATTACAGCTTACGCTTAAAATTAAATCAACATATTTATGCAATATGCATAACTAGACTATAACAGTATATTAAGAAATACAGGAAAGCAGAAGAATTCAGTACAGCTGCATTTTTGTCAATATTTGTGGTATTTTTGCCCTGGGCCTCCTTTAATTTCTGACCCTGGCCATAGAGCCCTTCCACTAGTTAAAAGATGACTTTCAGTAAGGGTTTAAGATTTGTTGGAAAATGTGAATGGAATTAATTTATTTTAATTGCAGAAAATTTCAGCCTTTTTTAAGTTGTAAGTAAAGGTAGGATTACATAAACTAATAATGTTATATGATATTTATAGTTTTGTTTTATGACCGTAATTTTTACACCTAAAGTCCAAATATGATAAAGGGGATCATAAAGTTTCTTTAAAGTTGAGCAGTAAACCAATAAACCAATATTGAATCCAATATGGCGTGTTTATTCTAAAGGCTGCATTTATGGATGACCAATACTCTATTTTCTCTTCCAAATGAGAGTTTCTTTTCTGCTAGCTTAGAAGTAGTTGGATCCTATATTTTATTATTATAAAATGAGCTGCTAATGTTTACTAAGTGGAAATTAGGCCTAATAGTTAACTTCTATTTTGTCTGGTTATGCTGTAAATGCTCTGTAATTGTATTTAACAACATGAAAATATCATTGACTTAGTTGGATAAATATATATAGAAATGAAGGTACAAATACCTTATTCTATTTTTATAATCTGAAAGTCATTCAAAAGTCATTCCAGAACCACCATTTGCACAATGTTAATGTTTTCTGTACTGTTAAACCCATTTGAGCCAGTACTTGGTCATTTGCGTATATATTTTGACCTTGTAAATACCCGTGTCTTAAAGGTGACGAGCTGGATTTACTATATTTAATAGAGCCTTTCGTTTCAAACATAGCCCATTGTATTTAAGGATAATGCTTGATCATTTTTCCACAATTGCTTAATGTTAAAGAGACTCAGAACGTTGGAGTTTATTATTATTTAACTGAACATCTTCCATCAGTTCACAGGAATCTTAAAAGCTTTTTATAGTGATTATATGAGAAGTTTAAATTGATATCTGTCCTTAAGCAGAAAATAGGAGAAGTCAAATTTAAATGCTATTCAATGAGTCACAAACTCATTTTATAATATTATTTATTATAAAATTATTTTAGATTAAATAAATTAAATACAATAAATAAAAAGCGAAATGTGGAAAAATATGCATAAAAATGTTACGTACAAATTAATCTTTGTCACAGAGGTTGCATGTTACTATGTATCTCTTTTCCGAGTATTTAAAAATATTTTCAAAAGTTTTACAAATGTACACAATTTTATGAATGCTCAAAAATGGACATTTAAACATGAGGTGCACATTTTCACTGAATTTGAAAGTTAAACTTTTAGACAGGTAGCCTCTTACGTGTACATTGTCATATGCACTGTTAATTCTTCAGCATTGTTAAATGTTTAATGATCATAACATGACCTGGAAACTGTAGCAATAACCACACTTAAAGTAATAAGGACATTCCTACTTCAGGACACGGTCTATGATCATTAAATATATATAATGTGGGATGCAAACGTCTGAGAACAAATTGCTTTCATTTAAACCCAGAAATAAACAGTAAGTTGTAAGATTTTTATTATTTGAAAACAAAGGAAAGTTATAGCATAAAGTGAAGGTTCAATATTTTATATTCTGCTTTGTTTACTATTAAATGTAAGCAAATTTAGACATTAATTCCAAAGGGCATTGGTTTGCTGGTCTTAGCTGGTCTCCCAGTCTGATCAGACTGGTCTGCTGGCTGGTTCTAGAGGGGTTTTGGTCACTTATGAGCTGCTCCGGCTGGGAGACCAGCTTGCTGAAGTCCAGCTTGACCACTCTGGGAGATGTGTTTCAACCAGTTAACCCTAGTTAAATCAGTTAAGACCAGCTTTATTCACCAGCTTTATTCACCAGCTTTATTCACCAGGTTTATTCACCATTAATCAGACTAACTGAGTGGAATCATTCAGTCTGAATTGGTACTCTGTTGCTATGGCATTTCAATTAAAAATAGACAGTGGAATAGCCAAGGGTGGGTATGGGCCCACCAAAATTAGACCCAGGCCCACCCAGAATATTAGAGATTTTTTTTTTTTTTACTTCAAATATATGTTTATAAAATAGTTAACAAATGCATAAATTCTGCTTTCTGAAAGTGTGAAAGAACTGTTTGAATGTGCCGCCTTTCAATGTTTCTGGAAAAGTTTGCCCCATCTATTTTTGAGGCCCACCTAAATGTAATTTCCTGGCTACACCCTTGATATGTGGTATGTACTCATGGGCCAATATAGAATTAATAAGTTTATCTTTCTGATGTAACCCTTTGAATGGGATTCTGTCATTTGATTTGTCTAACTAACAAACTAAATAATATAATATGATTTAGAATTTTTCATGAAAGGCATTTTCAAAATAAATTTATTAAAAATTATAGCATGTGTATTTTATCCATTCTGCAAAAAAATAATGATTGTTATTAATTTATTACCAAATGTATTCCATATGTTTTAAGCTTTTATTTTGAATTTAGAAGCGGTACAGGGAATATATTTTATTCGACATTATAGACATTATAGTTTTATCGTCTGTTAATGCCTGATCTTCTGTAAATCTGCTTTGAAATGATGTGTGTTGTGAAAGGCGCTATACAAATAAAATTGAAAATACAGTACAGTAAACAACCAGACTAATAATAAAATAAATACATTTATAAATTAATAAAATAAAGCACATAACTATAAATACAATTTACTAACATAAAATAAATTAATACAATTACATCAATAAAAAATATCAGTTAATAAAAAATAAATTAAAAACAGAATAATAAATAAATACAAATGCCTACAAATAACACTCTTAAACATTGTCTTTCCAATGAATTTATTATTATTATTTTTTTTTTAAAAGATGTTTTGATTGCTATGTGTAACATAGTCATAAAATAACTTTCGAGTTGAGTTTTGAAGCAGTAACCTTGCATTTGTGTCCTCTAATAATATATTATATGACACGTCATCATCTTAAACATGTTGTACTCAAATCTAAATATGTTTCAATGTATGAGTAAATGCACATTGTTCTACACTGGAACATTCTTTTACTCGCATTGTAACATCCGTTTCTTGTTACAATGTTTCAACGTTCGGGCGCTACTTTGTAACGGGTTTCCTGGGTTCTCAGCGGTCATTACCAGCGGTCACAGATAGGGGCAGTGCTGAGCCACAGACCACAGCAGATGCTCAGGCAGAGACTATCACACAGCAAAAACACAGAGAGAGGGCGAGTGAAGGGAAGAGCGCCTGGCAAGGGGCTCAAAAGAGACCCCCAAATCCAGATGTCAAGTTCATATCTCACCCTACAGATCGATATGTGATCGATTCGTCGCCCGGATGATACCTGACAGGCTACCCGGTTCTGGTTGATACATTGCAACAGAGAGAGAGAGAGAGAGAGAGAGAGAGAGAAAGAGAGAGAGAGAGAGAAAAAAAAACCTTCCCGTGGACATTTCTCCCTTTTTATTTTTTTTTAACGCACCATTCTGGATTTACTTCAACCTTTGGAACTGTAATTGGATATATCATTCGTGAGGAGAGCACACAGATCGGGTCCGAGGGAGTAAGATGGGGTGTTTGGGCAGCGGTAAAACCGAAGACCAGCGCATCGACGAGAAAGCACAGCGCGAGGCCAACAAGAAAATAGAGACACAGATACAAAAGGAGAGACAGGCTTATAGAGCCACGCACCGACTCTTGTTATTGGGTAAGACGAGACGTGAGGCATTTTATCTGGCATATAAGAACCATACGAGACCGTGTTTTCAAACGCACCTTGTTTGACAGCTCTTCATGGCTGCGTATCAAGATCAACCCGCTATATCGAAAGTATCTGCCTGGCCCTTGTGCATATGCATCTTTACATGTATTTAAAAAGACTGTGTTTGTTTTCATAGGGGCTGGAGAGTCGGGAAAGAGCACTATCGTTAAGCAGATGAGAATACTTCATGTCAACGGGTTTAATGCAGAGTGAGTAGACATTTACTAATGACATTAGCACCAAATGCACATGTGTATATGGCGTTACATGAAGGCAAAGTCTTGTTTTGTATACATTATCTATAGGCAGTGGGTGTTGGGCCTTGTAAGCCACAGCATGGCGAATGAAATCCTTATAAATGCTTAACTTGTGACTGATGTAGCACAACATGCTATGAGCTAGTGTATTAAAGCAACATCATCCCTGTTATTACGATGTAACTATAAATGGAAGGATTTATGGAAATGCATGCATGTATGAAAGTCATTAGACCCTATGAAGGGATCTTAAACTAAATGGTAATGGTCTGCCCATAATCAATAGCATACTATAGGCTATTGCTCATGATGCTTTAGGATTGAAAATAGGCCTCTGTGTGTGTTAAAGTTTCATGCCTGCTTCTATAAAAAACAAATCTAGCTATGTAAACGCCTAGTTACCTGTAATATTATTGTAAAAAGTCTGACTGTTTGTATGAATATGTGTTTTATTGTTGAAAATAATACTGCAGTTGTCAATTGAAAGGAATAGTTCACCAAAAATGAAAATTTGGTCACGAGTTATTCACCCTTGTGCTGTGGGACACTAAAGGTTTTCAAGCTCCAAAAAGTACAACCCTCCCCAATAAATGAGTCCACGTGGCTCATATGCCATATTCTAAGTCTTCTGAAGTCTTACGATAGTTTTGTGTGAGGAACTGAAATTTAAGTTGTTATGCACTGATAATATACGCCATTGTGGAAATTCACCATTCACAGTCAGCCATGATTGATTTAATCAGTGTAAGTGTCCAATAACGGGCGGTTATAGAGATTAAGCAAGTACATTTTACGTTTATGCATTTGGCAGACGCTTTTATCCAAAGCGATGTACAGTGCACTTATTACAGGGACAATCACCTCAGAGCAACCTGGAGTTAAGTGCCTTGCTCAAGGACACAATGGTGGTGGCTGTGGGGATCGAACCAGCAACCTTCTGATTACCAGTTATGTGCTTTATAAGGACTAGTGATAAATCGCATCCACGTCTCGCTGGAGTGAAGCATCAGCATTTTCCCAGCGTCGCGTTCAAGACAATTGGTTGAAGTATCATTATGTGGACCGTGCCGGCACTAATTGCAAAACAAGATGTTCTCTGCAAGCACTTTTCATCTGGAGTTCAAAGCGTGAATCTCTTTGGGAAATAAAAACAAAAGCGTGTGAATCATATAAATGCGGCTTCACGATTGTTGTAGCAAAATGGATAGCCACGATTAATATTGTGGAGGATGAGTGATTAAAATTTTAATGCCCATCGCAAAGAAAGCTCTACCGATGGGGGGACTAGTTCTTTCAATTAGTCAACCTCCCACTTACACTTTGGTGAATGTTTAATCGCACTTGAGTCGGAGCAATTTTTGTGCATTTCTCTCTTTAATCTGTGAAATGCTTTATTTGGAAAATGTTAATAATACATTTATTGTTACATATTGTTTTCCAAGAAGGAACTAAATGCATTTTGAAAGGAAAAGAGGGATATAGAGTCAAATTTCAGCACCTTTGTGTAATTGCCCTTGTAAAATAAATACATATTTTAATAGACTGACTGCACTTGTTTTTTTCATTTTTGGGTGAACTATTCCTTTTTAAGAAATCGGTCTCCCAAACAGTAGAACCAGTAGTTGGAGATGTGCAATTCAGTCAAACACTTGAATTATTTTTGTGCATGTGGTTTTTTTTTTAATTAATTTTTTACCAAATTTAAATGTTTCATATTTTCTCACGCAGAGAGAAGAAACAGAAAATTCAAGACATTCGTAAAAATGTGAAGGATGCCATCGTGGTAAGTGAACTTCTATTCAGTCCTGATGTTATTTCTAGAATTAGTTTTAATGAGATGCTCTCAGTCTCAATGCTCATAATACTTTCTTTTCTTTTCCAGACCATAGTGTCAGCCATGAGCACTTTAATACCACCTGTCCCACTTGCTAATCCAAAAGACCAGTTTAGGATCGACTACATCAAAAGCATAGCTCCACTCTCTGACTTTGATTACACACAGGTAAGGAGCCTCATTTGCATAATTTTCCCCAAGATGCTTTGAATGGAATTTGAATATTTAATAATTTGTTCAGGTTACTGAACACAAAGATTACTTTGATTGTTTTGTGGTTTTTAAACCGCTCACTGAGGTATTTTGTTTCCTGGTTCCCATGGTCATAGACAACATGATGGAAATATGGTTTCTATAGTGAATATACATTTTTTCTCTTTATTTTTGATCTCATATGTGAATACAATTTGTTCAGGCCTACATAATAACATTAGTGAATACATTTTTCTTTCGTATTGGTTCTTATCGATCAATTGGTCGAACTGTTCGCAGATTGGTTTGAATGATTCATAAGAATATGACTATTTTCAGGGTTCCCACAGTCATGGAAAACCTGAAATATCAGAGTTTTTAAATCATGTTTTCCAGGCCTGGAAAGGTCATTGAAATTAATAAAATCTCAAAAGGTATGGAAATTTCCTTTGAATATATTCAAAAGTTTTTCACTGTTCAAAAACATCCCATGAGCTAAATATTGCTTTTGTGTAGAGTGCAACTTGCTTGCAAGCCAAAGTGATGTGCAAATGGTCAACAAATCTGTCTAACTGATGGAGCAGCAAATCAGCCTGTATCAAAATGATTTTTAAATCTCTAAAATTTGACCATTTATCAAAAATGCCTGGCAAGGTCATAGAAAAATCATGGAAATTAATTGGTCAGAAAAAGTGGGAACCCTGTTGTCTTCGCCACATGTTTTGTGTGATTGCAATCCAGATTTAAGGAAATCTAGTTATTTCTTTTCATAATATTTTTGTGTACCCGAAGAGTATGTTACTGCTTCTGAAAGTTTGAATATCAAACAGAGGAAACTTATTTTGGGGGAATACAGATGCTGACTGCCATATTGTTGTTTGTGTGTTATTTAAAGGGGTAGTTAACACTTGTAACTTTACGGTCATTTTTATTTTTACATTGCGATTCCAACATGCAAAAACTGCTGTTGTGTTTTGGTTAAAGAATGGGAAAATAAAGAAAAAAAATGGCTCCATACATTTTTCAGAAGTGTGGAAAAAAAGTCATTTCTAGCAAAACTTTTAAAGGTAATTAATGTTTTAAAAGATGTAGCTGTTCCTTTTAAAATGAATTGACAGATAACATATATCTAAAATAATATAGATACTATTTCTGTTCAGGATTTTGTGATGTTGTACGTGATAAAGGTAATGAAAGTGATGACAAAAAGTGGTAAAATATCTGTATCAGAATATAATTGCTAAAATCAGTATCGGCCAAATAAAGTCATTTCATATTGGTGCATCCCTTCTTCAGTTACACATTTTTTGGCCTAATTAGTCCAAACATTGTATTTCTGTCTGGTATGATGCATATTGTGTCAAGATTAGCCTGTTTGCTATGATATAATTCAGTTAATGCCATGCATTTTTGTGCTAGCATGCAACTATTCAACATCAAGTAAATGTCTTGCATCAGAAGCTTTTTACGTTAAATAAATGAAAGGATTGTGATGGTTATTTTGAGTTCACATGTAGGATTTAATTAAGATATTGACTAATCCAGGAGACCCTGATTAATCCACAGGACACAGAATGCTGATTTTCACGTGAAAATGTTGCATTGCACTTTAGATGTCAGTAGGTTGAGTGTAACTCAGGACAAATAATCACTAACATTTTATTGATATTCTTTTTGCTTAGTGAATGAGATTTAATGTATATGTTTGTAAATTGAATGTCAATATAATACAAATTTAAACAGTGCGACAGTGAATAGTTTTGTTGTTTTTATTAAATCTGTATGAACATTGATTTTTATATTAACAGGCTGAAGTTGATTGCCATTTTCACTTTTGTTAATTTCATGTGTATGTTGTTTTAATGAAAATGTTATTGAATTCCTACATATTCCTGATTATATCTGTCTGATTGACATTTGTAGGCATAGATTTACTGCTACTGACCTTTTCTGTTCATTTTTAGGGAACGGCAAATACCAAAAGCTGTAATAATTTACCGTTTTAAATGTTTTTGGAAAACTTTTGTAAACTCCAAAACTGGTCTTTTTTAGCATTTTATTGCACTCTGTTGTTTGGTCTATTATTATTTGTATATTCTAGCATATGTAATATATTAGCCATTATAATTAGGATTTTTGATCACTTAAAATGGTTCTGAGATGTACAGAAATTTAAAAAGTAATTTCAATTGCTCATTTATCAAAGCAAAATTACAATTAATGTTTTATAACTTTGTGTGAAATTGTTAGTCATCTATGAAAAGAAACAGCTGTTTGAATGCTTATAAGAACAGATGTGCTTAGAGCAGCAATGAATACATAGTGACCAGCCAGTGTGATCATTTGGCTTATTTTCAGAACAGCCAAAGGCTAAACGGAAATACATTTTATGAATGTAGCTGTACGTTTTTTTAAAGTTATCTGTTCAAGTACTGTTTTGTAAAATGTAAAATGAAGTACTAACCGTGAGGAAGATCATTCCAAAAAATGTTGATTGCTAATGCTATTGTAATCTAACATGAGAATATGATTTTTGTTTTTGGTATGCAAAATCACTTCAGTAAGAAATGCAAGTGGTGTGTTGATGAAAATATTTGTATAATTTCCTCTGCAGGAGTTTTTCGACAATGCGAAGAAGCTTTGGGACGATGAAGGGGTTAAGGCGTGTTATGAGCGGTCCAACGAGTATCAACTGATCGACTGTGCGCATTAGTGAGTACCAACTTGAATATATGCATTTTGTAGATGCTTTTACCAAAGTGACTTATCGTGTATTCCAGCTGAATGGTATGTGAGTTGTCTGGGAATTGAACTCCTGACCTTGGCATAGTAGGTGCCATGCTCTACCAGTTGAGGTACAGGAACATGAGTTGTCTTTTTTTATAATTAGGTTATAGGGCTAGACAAAAACTCACTGTCATTCTCTATTAATATCTGTAGCAGCTGTGATATTTGTTTGCCTTTAATTTAGATTTTTTTTATTTGTGCTTATAGTTATGGTGGTATTTATATTCCATAATTGAAATATAAAGCCATTGCACTGGCATGTTAACACTCGCATATAAGAATGTGTCTTATATAAATGCCCCTTAAGAAACACTTTTGATCAGGGTCAGGTGAACCCGAAACCAGCCTAATTATACAAAGCTTCCTTAAATTTAGGGCTAGGTATCGCTAGACTTGATTTGATTCCAGTGCACAAGCTTTAGATTCAGATTTTGATACAATTTGATTATAACTGAAATATACCCAAATTAATCAGAATTTGCCCATATTGCTTTCTCTCTCTCTCTCTCTCTCTCTCTCTCTCTCTCTCTCTTTATATATATATATATATATATATATATATATATATATATATATATATATATATATATATATATATATTAGGCATCTTGTTGTTAATGCAACTCACCACTTTGTTGCTTTAGAAAATATGTAGTTTTGCATTTACCTATTTTGCACATAATTGTGTATAGGAATGTACCGATCCGGTACCTGGATCAGTATCGTCTCCGATACTGACGGTTTAAACCAGATCTGGTATGGGTCAGATGAGCCCGATCCAAATCCAAAATGCAATTCAGGAACACAGTTCTCAAATTGTTTGATGCATAGCCCACATAAAGAATATGGCAAGCAGCTGTCCCAAACAAATTAATTATTTTAATGTAAATTAAATTAATAATCAGCCATTATGATTTTTGTCATACTCGTGCAGGCCTAACACGAACAACATCTCAGCTGTAGATGCTCAATAGTTCATGTATCGGATTGGATCAGGAGATAAAAAGTGGTATTGGCGCATCCCTAATTGTGAATCATGTTGTGCTATATGTGTATTATAAAGGTTGTCAATTTTATTAACTATGCAGATTGAGACGTTCTACACAGATGTTTATGTCATCTACCGTTGACTATGTGTTAGAGCAGTACAGTCGTTTATCCTGAAGAACAGTGTCTGTGTGTCAGGTATACAAAGCTGAAGAGAGTGGGCAGGTCATGAGAGTTGGTCAGCAGTTTGTAGGGCACAGATAGCATCACTAGCTAGTGCAGTGCCTGACACATAATGGCGACTGTTGTCTTTCCATCAGAAAAGGCCTGGAGAATCTCAGACAAACTTCTCTCAATACAGGCTTGTTCTTCATGGAATGCTTTTACAATATTGAGAATTCCTCTGTTATACAACTTCAAATCAGTGTCTGCTCTAATATGTTTTGCGACTATCCAGGTTCACCCATGAGTGTATAATATTTGTGTTTATTTTAGAAAGATTTCAGTTAAAAATAATTGCAACCACTTTGTAATGTTTCGAGTAATGTTTGCACATTTGTGTTTTAACTTTGAAGATCAACCTTGGAGATCAGGTTGTTTTAGTACATTTTCTAACTCATGCGGCGAACTGTTCGGCCAGAAATGTACTTCACAATACGCCCACGTAGGGGTGAGCACTTGGCCAACACATTGCCAATGCGCGGTCTGGTTGAACTTGCTTAACTTGCATTTTTGCTTAACTCTGTTACAAACCTCAGCACTCAAGGCGGTGATAGAGGTACCTTCAAATGTCTGTGCAATTACACTGTGTTTAATCAAGTAAGCTGCTATAAATATAATGATATTTATATATTATATAAATATAATATAAATATAATGAACTTACTTGCTTGGCAATATTCTCTATAAACTGTTGCTCTGCCATGACAGTCGTAGACTTGACTTGAGAGCTCATCACAGAATTGGACAGTTCACACTAATGTCCGCTAAAGCGTCCCATGTGGCATGTTGAGAATGAAATTCTAATCTGAAACATTTTGGAACACAAAAGCGCACGTAATCAAGCTTGCGTATCTAGAAGCGTCCGCATTCACATACTTGCGTAGTATTTCAGCCTTAAAATTAAGTTTGTACATTACCACATGCATTACATTCTTATGTTATTGGCATTTTTGTCAATCACTGCTAATTATTTGGCAAAGTTGTCATTTTACACATGTCTTTTCATATTGAGAGTTAAAGTGGAATTTTATGTTGTTTAAAAACATATTCTGTTTATAGCATTGATTTGTGATTGTGAAGCAGCCGACCGCCATTTTTTAATGGCTGATACTGGTGCTGATTTCTAGACAGCATGGCTGATATATTTACAATTAACTTATAATAAAATGTAATGAGATGTACACAAAATTGAGTAAATAAATTAACCCGTATTATAATAAAACCCATATTTTACCCAAAATGTACTCAAAATACACTGCAAATATTATTAAACAATTCACAAATTCATAAAAAAACATAAATATAGTAAAATACACTAACCTGAAAATATATTGAGAGTAACATGCCAATAGTCACATTTCATTAGTGTATTTGTTTAAAATTAATATAAACATATTTAACCTAAATGTAGTAAAATACACTGACATATAATATTTTAAGTGTAACATACCAACACTCACATTTTATATATTTAGTGTATTTAAACAGTATATATAAAAAAATGTAAGCAGTATATTTAAACATATTATGTGCATTTAGAGTTCACGTGTGCTTTGCAATATTAAAATGAATGATTAATTGATTGATTGTTCATTTTCATAACAATCGATTATGAAAATGTCCGAAAATTGACATCACTAAAATACCAAAATTGCTTGGTGTAAACGTTTATAATATTTGTTATAAATATTTAATATTTGTTTATATTAATTTTGTAACACTGTACAATAACTGTTCTATTTTAGAACATTAGTAAATGTATTAGTTGTCATGAACAATGAACAATATAGCCAATAATTTTAGTGCATTTATTAATCTTGGTTGATTTCTGAAAATACAGTTCTCTTTTTTTTTTTTTTTTTTTTGTTAGTTGGTAATGCATTATGTTTACATACATTTGTATATGACGAGATTAACATTTAACCAAGATTAATAAGTGCTTTCAAAGTATTGTTCATACTTAGTTCCTGTTAACTAATGTACATGGTTAACTAATGTTAAGAAATACAACCTTATTGTAAAGAGTAACCAGTAATATTAACAATTAAATGTTTGTAATTTGTTCATAATACTAACAATATAACATATAATAATCAACATATATAATTAATTGACAATAACAATTGTAAATGCATAAACGACAAAACCAGCATAATGCCAAGTGAATTTGTGCCAAAATATTGACGAGTGTTTCCTCGTACATTTTTAAAGTTGATAAGCCTTTTTATTTTGCTATCCTGTCTGTGAAAGATGGTTAGTTGCATTACATTAAGCATAGTTTCTCCCTGCTGTCCACGACCCAATCAGAACAGACCTGCGACCCATTTTTGAGGTTAAAAATAGAAAAATGGCTTTCCATTGTCGCACACAAACACACATCTGTATGGAATAGTGTTGGTGAGACCAAGATCAAACTGTTTTGATAAAGGACACTTATAAAGCAATAGTGAAAGCACCAGTCCGACCGCGAGAGATCCCAGTTGTGTGTGCAGCTCTGCAGGCCTGGCTGGATGGAGATTGTGGTTGGGCTGTCTGTCACCCGCCCTCCCTCTCTGCCAGAGCTTATGTAAAGGAACAGAGCGGCCGGGGCAAGCTGAGCTATTTATAGCACAGCACTGCAGAGCACTCACTGGCGGAGGGCGTCACGTGTGTGTGCGCGCCGCCGAATCAAAGGGAGTATCCCGGCAATGCGCGTAAACAAAGGAAGGTCAGAGAGAGAAGGTGAGAAGCAGAAAAGGCCTGTGTGTGTGTGTGTGGTTCATATCAGGCCCTCATAAGTGCTTAAAGCGGATAAACATTCACTAATATACTGCGGCTCATGCTCTCTCTCCCTTTTTTCTCACATATATGCACAAACACGCACACGTGCAGTTGATAAAAATAGCAACAGATTAGGAATTCCTTTTTTTAGCATTTGGGTTTCTATTTAGAATAAATTTGCCAGCATGTAGCAAAAAATAGAACGGGCGTAGCAAAATGCTCAAAACCGCCGAAACTATGACTATGATTTTCATTGGACAAACTGTGCCAAATAGGTATTAATTTAAAAAAAATAATGTTTTTGTTACTTTAAGCTTGAAGTGTTTAAGATTATTGCTTGCCTTGCCAACATAATTTTAACAACTTTAATGGGATACTATGTTTCACCCAAAAATGTAAATTCTGTTATTTACTCACATTCTTGTTGTTCCAAACCTATATGACTTTCTTTTTTCTGTGAAACACAAAAGGAGATGTTAGGCTTAATGTTTACCATATGTAGTCTTTTGACACTTACAAGCATGAACCTAGTGCAAACCCAAAGTTATACATATGTAGAAAATACAAACAAGCCCATCCGAAACATTTTAAATGTTGATTTATGTTACCATGTTAAGTAACATATCATTAGCAGTCAAGGATTGTAATTTTTAAAGGATAGATTGTGAACTATCCTTTTAATGTTTGATACACAGGCCCAGAAAGCCTTCATACCCGCAGCTCTTGGGCTTTTGAACTCACCAGGACATGTCAAACATTCTCATATTGTTCAGTGTGAACTGGATTTACTGGTTTTAGAATGGCTCCAGGTACAATTTTCCTGTGTTTTGTGCTCTCGAATCAACCTCCTGTTCCTAAACAGTGTACACAGTGGTTGTTTAGTACAATTTGGGCTTGATTATCTTATCTTTTGTGCAGAACGTTCCCAAGAAGGTACTCAAAGAACAAAGCGATGAATTGGATTAACAGCGTGAAGGATGTTATTTCAGAATAAGGGCAACCGAGGAAGATTAATTGAAAAATGGAAATATAAACAGACTAGTTTAAAATAACTGTCATTAAAATATATTATGATTACTGAAATTTTGTTCCATGTTAGTGGCTGACCAATATACACTATATATTGTATTATTAAATGAGATATATATATATAATTTGGCAATTATTAGATATGATAATAATTGCCGTTGTGCGTGAAAATCCGGTTTGAGTATTTTTGAGAATGGTGCCAAAAACAAAAAATATCCAGTGTGTGTGTGTATGTGTGTATGTGTGTATGTGTGTGTGTGTGTGTGTGTGTGTGTGTGTGTGTGTATATATATATATATTCATTCACCTCTGTTAATTGGCTAGACATAGTACATCTCAAAATTTATTATCTCAAAATGGTGAATAAAATTGGCCTTACCAAAATATTGGTCTATCTGTATTTTATATAATTGTACTACATTTCAAATCCATTCATGGTTTCACAACAATGAAGTTTAAATGAAGTGTCCTTGGGCAAGACACTGAACACCAAGTTGCTCCCAATTGCAGGCTAGTGCCTTGCATGGCAGCTCTGCCGCCATTGGTGTATGAATGTGTGTGTGAATGAGTCACAGTGTAAAGCACTTTGAATACCGTTAAGGTTAAAAAGGTGCTATATAAGTGCAGACTTTTATCCCATGGTGTCACAGGGTCCGCATATCTTCTGTAACGCTGTCCAGCCACCGCTTCTTTGGTCTTCCATGTGGTCGGTGCCCTCTTGGGTCAAAACGGAGGGCCATTCTTGCTGCAGTGTTCATCACCGCGCATAACATGACCGTACCATCGGAGGCAAGCTTCCCTCCTTCTAGATCCAGATCTTCTCCACAATCGGGCAAATCCAAGTCTGCATCGGACGTCCTCGTTCTTTACATGATCAAGGTGGGTCAAACCAAATTTTCACCGGAGCATCTTCATCTCCATGGCATGGATGACTTGCTCATGCTTCTTTGTCGTGGGCCAGCACTCTGTTATTAAGTTATTTGAACTGGGTGATCTTCAAATCCTGTCCGTCGTTGCTGATGGTGCCATTAGTTTGGGGGCCACACTCCAAATGCTCGTTCTTTTGGACGTTGAGCCGCATTTCGTCCTCACTAAGCCGATCTTTCCTATTCTGCGCATGGTGTTGAAGCGCAGGGCAGGTCTCTTGTGAAAGCACCACGTCGTCTGCATACAGGAGTGTCCAGGGGAACGGTGATTGCAGGTCAGCCGTTGCCGTATCCACGCAGAGGATGAACAGTAGGGGCGAGAGTGCTGATCCTTGGTGGACACCGACAGTGATTTCAAAAGGTTGTGAAATCCCGGTGTGACATTGAACCACACTTGTGATGTTATGGTAAAGAAGTTGGGACCAACTCACATACACTTCTGGGACACCATGGGATTGCAGTGCTTGCCAGATGAGGTCGCATCCTTTGATGAAACCACACTGGTTAGGCGTGATGACAACAATATTTCGGAGGCGTTGTTCCAGTTTTTGCTCGAATATCTTAATCGTGTGGCATAGGTGTATTGGCCGGTAGTTGATGTACTCACTGACATCCCCCTTTCCTTTCCAAATCGGCGCAGTCATGCTGGTCGTCCAGGCACGGGGAGGCTTATTCTTGGCTGTGACTCAGTTGAAGAGTGCGGTGAGAAATGCTGCTTCACGCTCTCTGAGCATCTTCCAGATCTTGGCCGGTTTATCATCAAGGCCAGTCGCCTTTTCATTCTTCATCTTCTTAATTGCCTTCAGTGGGTCCAAAGGTGGGCTGAGGGATTGTTATTGGCTGGTGTGGGAATTCTTCATTGCAGATGCCGGCAAAGTAGTTGGACCATCAACCAAGGATAGCTGGTGGGTCTCCCAAGATCTGATTATCAGCCCCCCTGACTTGCATGACCTGGTGATGTCTTGAGTCAAATGGTGGCGGGACTTAGCGAGGCGGTATATATTGTTTACCCCTTCTGGTTAGTTCAGCTGGGCATACAGGTCCTGGTAGTGGCGGCTCTTTGCTGCGGCCACTGCCCATTTTGCTTCTGATTTCAGCAATATTATCGGTCAGATCAACACTGAGCTTTGTACTC
Organism: Moxostoma hubbsi; assembly: GCA_032164185.1. Classification (NCBI taxonomy): domain Eukaryota; kingdom Metazoa; phylum Chordata; class Actinopteri; order Cypriniformes; family Catostomidae; genus Moxostoma; species Moxostoma hubbsi. Next base: position 23,478,891 of record JAVLUX010000037.1, on the reverse strand, counting down.
CACCAGGTCTTCAATACCTGCTTCTTTTCCTTAATTGCCTGTTGCACTTCTTTCCACCACCACATTTGCTTATAGATACATTTTCAGCCTGGCTTTGTCCTTCCCATAGTTTCCACTGCTGCCCGATGTATTGTCTCAACAGCTTCATTCCAAATGGCCTCCACCGTTTGATCAGAATTCACTGTGAAGTTGGCCATTAAGGCTGTCAGTTTGTTCTTGTGTATGTTAATTTTCCACTACTTAATCCATTTAGGGCAAGTTGTTAGTGTTTTCACCCACTGCAGCTGATCCATTTGAATGCCCAGCTCAAGGAGTCGGTGCTGGATGGTCGACGCTGTCATACGGGATCACTTTGGTGTTAGTCACCTGCTTCAGGTCTCGCCTCCGGCAATCCAGTAGTCGAGTTGCGTGGCCACTGTTGGTGTAGTTGGCAAGGAGCGTAGGTCTATTCTTGAAATATGTGTTAGTCATGGCTTGGTCATGGGCTTTGGCACAGTCCAGTATGCGCCACCCATCATCATTTGGCATGCCGAGTCCTTGCCCTCCGTGACACTGCACGTATCCCTGCCCCTTCGATCCGACGTGACCATTCAGAACGCCTCCCAGGATGATGGACTCATCTGGTGCCATCGTCCGTAGGTGCACATTGAGGCTCTCCCAGAAATCTTCCTTCTCGTTGTCTGTACATCTAGTCTGCTGCACATAGCAAGAGATGCCTTGGGCAGTTGTTCATTTCGATTTGATCTTGATGGAAATGAGCCGGTCAGACACTCTGCTGACTTTAACGATCTTGTCAAGGAAGCATTGACTGACCATGACCATTTCTTGTCAAGCTGGTGCTGTTGTAGATCACTTTTCCAATCTTTTCCACTTAGTCTCTTGGACGCATGCAATGTCAACCCGCCTGTTCTTCAGTGCATTGTCTAATTCACGATGGTGTCTGGAGAGTGTTCCAATGTATATCTTGGTGAGTCGTTGTAGTTGTTGTAGTCTTTGTTGTTGTTGTCCTTGTTGTTCTCATTGTCAGACTAGCTTCTTTGATCTTAAGTTACTCGGGCGGGGGCAGCACACACCGCTTTCGGGGGACGCCCTAGTACAGTGATCCAATTTTCGGTAAGACATTTCCATAGATGGAACTAAAAAGATGCCTCAACAGACATGCTACTCCGCCTGCCGTCGAGGACTTCCACTGTTTCTCAAGGGTCTTTAAGATCCTTGCTAGGCACAGTGAGGAGGTGGTGGTAGGATATTGTCGGCCCTTAACAACAACATTCATATTGCATAATATTGTTTAGCACAAACATTTTTAAATTCACCCCTCGTTCATTAAAAAAGTTACTTACAATGGAATTGAATGGGGCTAGTCCATAAACATTACAATACACACGGTTTCAAAAGTACAACAACAAAATGCTAACATAACATGATTTTAGTGGGATAAAATCACTTATTAACCTAAAGTCTTTTAAGTTATAGCCTAAAGCTATCCAATATTACAACATATTTGTCATGATGACGGAACGATGATAAATTCTGTAATCCAGGTAATCTATTTATCACACTAAAATCATGTTAACGTGTCATGTTTACATCTTGTGGCAGTGGCTATACTTTTGAAACGGCGTGTATTTTTACATTTACAGACTGGCCCCATTTACTTCCATTGTATGTGGCTTAATGTTGAATTTTTGCATTCATTTTTAAGTAATTGCAAATAATTGCACTCAAGTTCTTCGTTACATCATGTTACGAAAAAAGTATTTGTTAAAGTGCCGAATTTATGTGTTTGTAAAGTCAGCTTGAATACTACGGAATATTTAGATATGCAGTACATAAAGCAACCGGTGGAATTTGTGTGAATTGTTTTATTTGACATTCGTGTTAAAGTCTATGTTAAAACATTTTGTACGTGCAGAACGGCACAACATTGAGGCTGGAACTCGGCATGTACATCTTGTCATTACACATAATGTGCATGTTGTTGTTGGCTGAAAGACACCCTGTTCCTTGGGCATTTTATTCACATACTCTGTTCTCCTACACTTGAACACACATCTCACAACTGTCCAATGCTGATAAAGACTCTTGTGTCTTATAGTCATTAAGATGTATGGTTGCTGTTGCTTAAGAGCAAGAGCAAGAGTTTAAAGAGCTCTCGGTATAGGAAAAAGATACTGAGAGAGATGAGCTGTGTTAACAGTGTTGTCGATAGAGCTGTGGTTACTTTGTGAGTACAGATCACAGGGAGAAAATCTTCACAACTCAAGGAGGTTTACAAAAGCTGAGCAGACAATGCGCTCTCTGGAGGTCATCAGTGGAAATGCAAGTGCGTGTTTGTTTTTGATTACAGGTTAGAGGAGTTTATACAGTGAATCAAACAACAAGGGTACATAGAGTGGGGTCCAATTGTCTGAGACCACACTAAAAATCGTGAATTCGAAATCTAACTCAAACCTGGAAATTAACCACATTTTACCTGAAATTCGGACTAAGAATGTAAAATAAGGAAGAAATGTTTTAGATGCTGCACTTTTAAGTCACTGATCAGATGTAAGCAAATGTGTGACATTGAATTGACTATTTACTTTTTGGTCAGAAGGTCTGATTTCCTTGCTTCCACTGAAACACAAGAGGACATACCAGATAATAAGAAATTCTTAAATTCATGTATGCTTTTCGTTTTAGGTTTTCCTTCAGACTGTTGGCTGATAATGTCATTTGTAATGAGAGAAAAAAAATATTGTATTAGAAAAATGCAGAATAGAAGCATTTTCACAAGTGGTTTCAGTCTTTTGGACTTCCTCTGTACATTTTGGTGGCAAATATCTGGATATACTGTATGGATCTATTCATTTTACTACCATGCCCACATATAATCAAGCCGACTGTCAGAAGAGCACATGAGGTGACATCACTACCTCTGAAGCATCGAACAAATCTTTTATACACTGGAAGAATCACATAGCCAGAAGTTTGCGAGGAGTAATTTCAGAATGCAATTTGTACACGTTTTACTTGTTAAATGCAAAGTCTGTTATTGTAAGTACTGAAATACTATGAAGAGAGAAGAAAAAAATGGAAGGAAAAAGCGGTAACGCTACAAGACATCAGTTTACATTACAGGAACAATACATATGCTGCACTTATTAATCTTGTTTAAAGTCAATTAAAACATATACAACTAATAATCTAAAAAAGTATTAGTATATGTTTAGTTAACACATGGTAAATGGTCTGCACTTATATAGCACCTTATTAACCTTAACGGTATTCAAAGTGCTTTACACTGTGACTCATTCACACACACATTCATACACCAATGGCGGCACAGCTGCCATGCAAGGTGCTAGCCTGCCATTGGGAGCAACTTGGGGTTCAGTGTCTTGCCCAAGGACACTTCGGCATGTGGAGTCGTGTGGGTCGAGAATCGAACCACCAACCCTGCGATTAGTGGCCGACCTGCTCTACCACCTGAGCCACAGCCGCCCCAACACATCACGATAATTAACATAAACATAAATTAACATTAACTAAGATTAATAAATGCTGTAAAATTATTTGTAATTGTTAGTTCATGATACACTGGATAAATGAGATTACTGGTTATCTACCGGTATATCGCACACACCTACTTAATACATACGTAGCATTTTTGCATCACGCTTTAACTAAATTCAACTTATCTGGTCATTTTATGTCAGCACAACTTTTTATTTTTCAAGAAAACCTTTGTTAAATACACACACATGTATCAGTTAATTTAACTTTATTTCCTTTATGTATGTCACTGGAATAAGATTTGGCCTCTAATAGCAAGTTGTTACAAATTAACACTATTATAACGCATTATTGCTCCACTTAATTTACATGGCGCTAAATAAAATAATAACTGAGGTCAGTCATTAAACTTGATTCCACAAAGAACTGCAGATAAAGCTGCACTTCAGCTACGCACATTCACCTGCGCAAGAATAAATTACAGGGCTTGAACAGGATCCAAGATGAACACTTATGGACCACTAATCACCATAATGGTGACTTTACACAAAACAGCTAATTACAATTAAACAACATTATTATACTCAAAATTGCTAACATATCTATGAATGCTTAATAACAAATAATTAAATCCTCACATAATCAACATTTTGGCCAAACCAACATGCTTAAATTGTTCAAGCAAAAGGGCTGATGGGTATTCCTCACAACCTCAGATCTGTACTTAATTGTTTGAGTTAGTAGTACTTAAAATCTTAATTTTATGGATTTCTAAGGTATAAAAGTTCAAGGAACTCATGATTATCCATTAACTTTATGAAACTCGCCTTAAAAGTTCACCTTAAAATTGATATTATGTGCTGTATACATTAATAAAAATGTACATTTCTGAGTAGAAGTTATTTATTTGTAGTTGTTGAGCAAAATAAATAGTTTTTGTTTCAGTGTACTTGATGCATTAGAACTTTATTGCAAAGCATTGCTGAAAAACGTTTTGATCATGTGACTTTCATTAATCATCATTCTGTAATATTATTTATTATAAATACTGAAATACTGAAATGTGACTACTTTTTGCACTTAATATAATCGTACAAAGTTATCAAAACAAATGTTTACCAAGTCACTAAGTCTTTAATACATTGTGTACAAGTTATAGCATCTGAACAAATTAATTTTCCTCTATCTCTTTATCTTTTTTGTTTTGTTTTGCCAATGCAGATACAGATTGTCTTGTTGTCACAAGTTTCTGGGATAAGTCTATATTTGTTTCTGTGAGTGCTGATAGCACTAAAATCACATGATGGTCACAGAGTGTTGGAGTAATTCTGCCTTTCTGCAGGAAAGTGAGGAGAAAGAGATGGGCTTGTTATCTAACATACTTAAGCAGCATACTTGCTGTAGGGATGTTTTCAGGGGTTCAGTTCTCATTCAGGTCCATTGAGAGTATATTAGTATAAATTGTGTCAAGACATTTCAAATGGATTTTCTTAATCAATTTTGCCACTTATGTTTTGACTGAGATGCTGAAAGTACGTCTGTAAATCGGCCAACTGGACAAAGTACTATTTGGTCTGTCCAGTTATTATCTGATAGTGTTAATAATACCAAATTAATTGTGCATGGAAGTATGCTAATTTTGATTTGAAAGATTGTCTGGTAGATGTTATTTATTGATCGTATTGTCCTTGAACATGGTGGAGTTATGCTCGATATTGATATTATGTAGTGAAAAATACACTGTAAATGCATTAGCTTTGTCAAAAAAAAAAAAAAATTATAATAATTTTTATGAACATTTTTAAATGTACATATTCTTTTTGTATTTGTCTTCAGTTTTCTTGACCGTATCGACGCAGTAAGACAAAGTGACTATACTCCAACAGATCAGGTAACACAACCATAGTTTGAGCATTTTCACAATTTTCCAGTACAAATTGTTCATTTCTAGATAGGACACTACTTAAATGTCTTCATTTTACCTCATGTTTACTTTAAAGGGATAAATCCCCAAAAATGAAAATGCTGTCTTCATTTACTCACTCTCATGTCATACCAATTGTGCATGATTTTTGTTTTCTGCAGAACACAAATAAAGCTTTTTAGAAGTATTTCTCTGCTCTGTAGGTCCATACGATGCAAGTGGATGGTGGCCAGAATGTTTTTTGGCCTAAAAAGCATATAAATGCAGCATAAAATATTCCAGTTGTTAAATCCATGCCTTTAGAAGTAATATGATAGGTGTGGAAGAGAAACAGATCAATATTTGAGTCAGTTTTTATTTTACTATAAAGGCCCAGGTATACTTTGTTTTTGAGCGTTCTGGATCGGCTCGTGCCTGGTCGACAGCGATTTCTTTGTGAGTATACTCTTCTGACCACGAGTGAATACGACGTTTGACGCATTCTCACTACAACTTCTTTGTGAAACTCTTTCAGTACAGTCAATAACAGGCACATGCGTCAGCGATGAACACTGCCGAGCACACGTACATGGGTCAAGAAAATCTAGGCTGTGCTGATGACGCATTTTGCATCACACATACTATATATATGTGTGAAGCAATCCGCAACATGGACACCCGAAGTATACTTTGGCCTTAAATCTCCACTTTTACGTTCTTCCTTTGTTTTTGCAGATTCTAATACTTCCTGCATATCGCCACATACTGGGCAGGAAGGAAAATTTATTGTTAAAAAGGATTTAAATATTGATCTTTTCCACACCTATCATATCTCTTCCGAAGACATGGATTTAACCACTACTCGCATGGATTACTCTTATGTCCTTTATGGAGCTTCAATGTTCTGGGCACCATTCACTTGCATTATATAGACCTACAGAGCTGAGATATTCTTATGAGATTGAGTGAATAATGAAAGACGTTTCATGTTTGGGTGAATTATTCCTTTCATTTACCTTCATTGTAACTCATTTTATGAGAGAAACGTAACGTTTAGCCAATTTGCTCCAAAAACCAAAAAGCTTGTTTTGTTTTTTTTCCCCCCCTTACACACATCTGTTTTTTTCTTTCAGGATTTGCTTCGCTGCAGAGTGTTAACATCAGGGATTTTTGAAACACGATTTCAAGTAGACAAAGTCAACTTTCAGTAAGTCCATTTACTTTTGAGTAGCTATCTAGTAAAATGTTATTTGTGATTGTACTTTGGATCTCTTGAAAAATGGAAATAACCAAATTTGTCTACTTTGCCATTATTTTAAAACTTGAGTGCAGCGTCATGTCTCCATATGTCCACCAGAGGGAGACATCCTACAACCTCATTTCTATGTCTCTCTTTTTTTCCCAGTATGTTTGATGTGGGAGGTCAGAGAGATGAAAGGAGAAAATGGATTCAGTGTTTTAATGGTACATTCAGTGTGTTTGTGTGTGTGTCTTATATTAATTTGCATTGAATTGTGGATGTTTATGCTTGTGAGTGGACATGCACACATATGTTAAACATTCATCTTTTTGAACAATGTCACCTTAAGTATCTAGATTAATTGGTATATCTATATATTCTCTTGTGGTGTTTAAATACTTTTAGATGCATTTGTTTATATAATATGTAAAGTTGAAATTAAATTAAAAAAATTTGAATAGACATTAATGTACTTAGTGCTGATTTGCTGTTTTTTTCCACAGACGTCACAGCGATCATCTTTGTGGTAGCGAGCAGCAGCTATAACATGGTCATAAGGGAAGACAACAACACAAACAGGCTACGGGAAGCACTTGATCTTTTTCGCAGTATCTGGAACAACAGGTGATACGTTGTCTTAACTCATTCTCTTCATCATATTAGACATATGCACTCTATGGCAGATGCTTCTTGGAAACTGTCTATATCTACGCATGCACAGCAGTATTTACAAATGTGCTTCTAGTATATGCCACATGCTTGTAGTGAAAACGTTATTGACCCTGATTTCTGTCTATATTGTTCTCTGTTTGTCTACAGATGGTTAAGGACGATTTCTGTCATATTGTTCCTCAACAAACAGGACATGCTGGCAGAGAAAGTATTAGCTGGAAAATCCAAAATCGAAGATTATTTCCCTGAATATGCTCGTTACACCTTACCAGACAAAGGTAGAGTTCTCACTATGCTGACATCTTAAAAAGAATAGTTCACCCAAAAAATTTGTATTCTTTAGAGCCTGAAATTTAAAGGGGACCTATTATGCAAAATTCACTTTTACATGGTGTTTGAACATAAATGTGTGTTGGCAGTGTGTGTACACAACCACCCTATAATGATACAGATCCACCCAGTTCTTTTGTTTAAATCCTCATTAATCATAAGCGCTGTCTCAGAACAAGCCGTTCACAGATTCAGGCCCCGCCCATGACTGTTGACGGACATGTTTGTTTGTGTGTATTGTTTCGTTATAGCGCATAGCGAATATTATAACAGTATTTGTGTGAGTGTTTGTGTGTTGCTCATCCATTGTCGCAAAACTGCTGAAAAACTCTACAAGAAATAAATAAATGTAGCAAATAATAATTCGGAAACTTCCTGGATCATTCTCGAAGTTGTTACCTCTGACGGTGTCTTTCCCTCATCAGTGTCTGACTCCAGTTCAAACATATCGGGCTGAACGCCACTATTTTCACTGTCAGTCTGAAGCACAGATGTCAAAACTCTGCCCTATTCTGGATACTCATTTGCATTTAAAGACACACACACACACACACAAACAGCTCGTTTTTATTCCCACCCAAAAATGGGCATTTTCAACATGGTATAATAAATGATCTGTTGGGCAATTTGAGCTGAAAATTCACAGACATATTCTGGGGTGACCAAAAATTTGAATTACATCTTGTGAAAAGGGGCATAATAGGTGCCCTTTAAGTATTTTTGTGTGTGTGTGTGAAAATCTTAACTGGCTGTTACGCATTCACAAGCGCTGTGAGAGAATCTTGTTCACAGGAGTTTGTGTGTTCATGCAAGAACTTGTGGTGTTTAGCACTAAAATATCTCAAGTTCTTGCGTGAACATGCATGCCACTGTGAATGAGTTCCTCTCATGCACTTGTGCAACAGACTTTAAGGTTTTCACAGAAAAATGACAAAAATTTCAGGCTGTTTCTCACCTAAATGTATTGCATGCCTTCTGAAGACTTGGAATATGATACACAAGCCACATGGATTACTTTTATGACACTTTTGGGTCTTTTTTTTAAGCTTTAATGTGAGTCTCTATCAACTGCCATTGTATTGAATAGACGGACTGGGATATTCATGAAAAATTGTTCTTTTTGTGTTCTGCATAAGAAAGAAAGTTATATGGGTTTGGAACGAAATGATGGTAAATAATGACGGAATTGTCATTTTTGGGTCAATTTTAAGTGGACTATTGCTTTATGATTGCAGACTGCTAAAGATTATTTGTTCAGTGTTACATTTTTGTAAAGTTGGCGGTGTCAATCTTGTGATTGTAACGGGACACACTTTCCTGTAATTTTTAAAGACTAAAATGCTAAAGCTTTAGATTGTGGAAGATAATGCTTGCATTCATTTGGTAACATATTTGATCAAATGGTTCAACACTGTTTGTATTTATCGGTATTTCAATTTTCTCTTTCAGTAACTCCAGAACCTGGAGAAGACCTCCGAGTGACAAGAGCCAAGTTTTTCATTCGCGACGAGTTTCTGGTTAGTTTTTTTTAATAAAATTTTTGTCATTTTGTACTATCAGCATTCCCACAGTAATGGGGGAAAAAAACAGGGAATTTTAACATTGCGATTTCCAGGCCTGGAAAAATCATGGGGAGTAATAAAATATAAAAATTCATACAAAAGTTATGCAAATGTCTAAAGTGACAAAAAACAAAGTTTTCTAGTTATGCTCAGCTATAAAAAATAACAAGAAATGGCTTTATGTGAGTAAAATCTCCTTTAAATGATGATTAAATGTTAAGTAAACTAATTTATAGAGAATATATATAGAATGAATGTAAATATTATTCACTATGCAGAATAATAATGTACATGGCAGCTATTATAGACTGCAAAAGAGTTGTTATTGAATATTTTGAAATGCTAGTAAAATATTAGTTTATATCTTAAATGGGTAAAATTATTTGGGTAACATAACATAGAAAAACACGCAAGGCATGTTTGCATATTTGTAGCAAATGTTTTAAATCCGTCTCCACCCCAATTTATTTTCTTTCACTACTTCGATTACAATTGATTAAAGTGATTTGGCTGCGCCATGTCCTGTCTCTTTATAATGTACCACCATTGGATACATATCATTTGCCAATCTGATTGCATTTTTATGTTCCACGTAATGTTGCACACAGCGATTCCTGAGTATCTGTTATATCAAACACTGTTGATATTCGAACTCAGCTGCCAAAACAAACACACCTCCCTTCAGTGCTCCTTTGGAAGCTCCTCCCTCAATTTATCATAATCCTTCCATTCCACTTTGTTTTTGTCCCATTTACAGAGCCAGGGCTGTGTACAAATACTAGATTTGTATTTATTTTTTCAGCCCACCCACAGAACGGACCGCTAGCAGACTGTGGAGATATTTGCAGAATTTGACACAAAGTGTGTATTTTAGAATTACTGAACACACCTTTTAATCAGTCTTTAAAACGTCACTTTGTGTGTTCAATATAAAAAGCTTAAAATTTTCCACATTGTAATCAACACATTAGACAAGCAGCATTGCAATTGACAAAGGGTCTCATTTTATAAGTAAATTGTTTGTGCACATCGGGGAAACGTTTTTGTTTTCAAAACATTAGGGCAGTGATTGGAGTGTCCACATGGGTACATACCGATCGGCTGACCGAGCCGAATCATCGAAAAACTGGGTGCACGTCTATAATTAAAAAAACTTTGCTTAAAGGGATAGTTCACCCAAAAATTACAATTCTCTCATTTACTCACCCTCATCCCATCCCATCCCAGATGTGTATGACTTTCTTTCATCTGCTGAATACAAACAAAGGTTTTTAGAAGAATACTTTAGCTCTGTAGGTCCATACAATGGAAGTGAATGGTGACCAGAACTTTGAAGCTCCAAATAGGAAATCCATAAGACTCCAGTGGTTAAAACCATGTCTTCTGAAGTGATATGATAGGTGTGGGTGAAAAACAGATCAAAGTTTAAGTAATTTTTTACAATAAATTATCCTACCTCCCAAGTAGGTGATGATATGCACAACAAAAGTAGAAGAAAGTGAAAGTGGAGATTTATAGTAAAAACTTTGTGATTTTTGGAGCTTCAAAGATCTGGCCACCATTCACTTGCATTGTGAGAACCTACAGAGATATTCTTCTAAAAATATTCATTTGTGTTCTGCTGAAAAAAGAAAGTCATACACATCTGGGATGGCATGAGGGACAGGAAATGCTAAGAATTTTCATTTTTATGTGAACTACTCCTTTAACATAGGATTGCTCTGTTGTTGTTGTTTTATAACCGATTTTTAACTCTGAATATATCTTAAATTTATATTTGGTTTTCACTTTTTGCCTCTCTTTTTACAGAGGATCAGTACAGAAAGCGGAGACGGCCGTCACTACTGTTACCCTCATTTTACATGTGCAGTGGACACAGAAAACATCCGGCGGGTCTTCAACGACTGTCGAGACATCATCCAGAGAATGCACCTGCGGCAGTACGAACTCTTGTGATCTCACCTCGATTCGCCGGTGACCATGTCCTCCCTTTTTATAAACCTGTCTCCAAACTCCCCCTGCCCTGTCCACACCCCGAAACGAGGCCAAAAACGCAGATGAAAGATACTACTGACGTTTGGATGACCACCCTTCTGTCTTTTTAAGTAAATTTTTTTTGTTATGTCATTATTTGGGGCAGTTGGGTGGATGACTAGGAGTGTCACTGTTTTTTTTTTCCCCCCGATGTTTTTATTTCATGAATTGTTTTTCGATTTACCTTTTATTTTTGCCATTCCATGAAGCCTCTGGCTACCTCCTTATTTTTTTATTAAAATCAAAATGATCTGGTCGTGCATATATGTCCTGGCATCTGCCAGTTTATGAAGATTGCATCACCTTGTGACCTCCAGGAGCCCTAGTCTCGCACCCGAACCTTGACCTTCTGACCTCTAGGGCTCTCTGCTGCTTTCTGTCTGAACACTGAAGAGCACCCATGGTGGGTTGGTGGGGAGGGGGGGCCTTGTCGTACACTGGGAAAAGGAGAACAAGACAGCGGCGTGAAGTAATGCACTTTTTCATCAGGTTTTGATTGACTTTTTTGCTTTCTGAAGATGGACACACAATGTAGCATCACATGAATTTATCTCCCAATTAAGGATGCGGGCGGGATGAGAGGAGGAGGGCGGATCCTCTTTAATATATAAGGGGGCGGAGCCTTTATAATGAGGAGGCAGGGCTCTTGGAACATTATTAGAGCCGCAGTCTGGCCACTTAAAGACAAAAGTCCTTCTCAACTGTCCACACACTTGTCTATCAAGACCCCATTTCTTATTTTAGTTTCTTAACTTGTACAGACTGTGCAAGGGTTATTTTTCTTTTCTGTACAGACTATAAAATGTTATATTATTTTGTACAACTTTATCGAAAGAGAGTAAAAAAATCTACTTGTAGATCTTTGTGCCTTGATTATGGCTGTACCTGTAAATGAAGCTGAGACATATGTTTTTGACTGCGCTGTACAGCTTGATGTCACCCCTGTCGGCAGAATGGACTGTGGATGGGGACTTACTCTGTAGAGTTCCGTTTCTTTTACGTTCGGTTATTTGTTTGTTTATCTGCTTTATTAATATAAAAAGAGAAAAAGTTATTTGTTAAAAATAAATAAATATAGCAACGAAAAATCCTAAAGACCTGTATACATTATGCAAATTGACCCCTTACCTGAGGTTATGATGAGACAAAACAGCACCATGCCTTTCTTCTTCTTGTTTTCTGTTTAATTTGAATTCTCAGCTTTAAAAAAAAATACAAAAATCGAAAAAAAGTTGAAGTGTCCAAAATCACAACCTGGAGTTGTTTTCAAAGGAACTTTTTTGGATATGAAGTATGTCTGCGATTATATATTCACGTTTGTGTCTGTGAGTGCGTGCGTGTACACATACAGATTACAAACAACATTGAGCCACAGATGCATGACATTTGTGTGTGTGTGTGTGTGTGTGTGTGTGTGTGTGTGTGCAGGAGTGCATTGTGTGCACTCTTTTATAAATGTGCGTACATGTAAATTTATAGGTCTACATAAATATATATGTACAATTCTACATGTTTAATTGTGTGTGTGTGTGTGTGTGTGTGTGTGTGTGTGTTAGTGTATACATACCTTTGTATGTATACGGTGAAGATGTGTATCTACACATATAGGCATGCATGTCTGGAGTGAAATGAATAAATGAGAGTGCAATATTGAAAGCAACTGTGTGTGTCCCACAATTTTCACCATACACAAAAATCTCTTCTAATAATCATTAGAAAGTTGCTAGCAAATTGAGAGATTATTAATTGCTTCAAAATCAGTATTCTCAGTGATATCAGTTTATATTTGAGCAATTATAAAATGTAAACTGATTTATAGTACACGTTTCAAATATACTGTTTCATATATCAACAACATCAGGACTTCAAGTGCTGATATTTACCAAGACATTCATTTTATTTATATTAAATAAAGTTGTTTTTTCCTATTCATCTGAACACCCTGGGCAGTCCTAATTTATTTTGCTTTTACCAAAACTTTTCAGTCGAGTTCAGTCTACCACAACACCATAAATTATGTTACACACTTACATTTTGGTTGACACAAAATTTGTATTTTTTAAGTTCAAACACAATTGCAATATATGAGTTATTACTCCAGTAAACTACATCTCCAAAACCTTTATACACTTGTAAATGCTGTGTGCTTAAATTCATGTTGCACAAGAAATACTTTTTAAATAAACCTCCTAAAGTCATAAGATTTTGTGTTACATGGTTCTCAAGTTAATCTCCTGCAAATATTCTGTCAGACTACAAAACTCCATACATTCACATTAAAACACATGCATAGATTAAAACTAAAATGCTGAACACATGTTGAATCATGTCTTCAGTGCAGGATGACTTGTCCAAGCTCCTGGTGTTTGGCACATTGTCCACAACAGCATTCGATTAAACAATCCACAGTGTATTACACCAAACAACAACTCACAGCAATCAACTTCTTGGTTTATGTGTATTAAACACAACAGAGAAAATTGAAAATATACTCTCATATTGTACCGTATATACAGGGATATTGAGGTATGCTAATTCTATACAGTACAGAAAAAACATTCAGATATACCACAGATTATTGCTAGAATCCAAACTAGTTACATTGACTTTGGCAGTTCCTCTTCCCTGTATTTCGTAGAGTTTTTCTTAAGCCTGGTTCATGCAGAACGATTTTAGGTACAATTTTTGGATATTGTAAAAGAAGTCTCATCATAAGGCTAAATTGGCAGTTTTTGATTGCCCAGTGTGACGTATTTACTGGCGGCAAATGCAATAAAACTAGAATTTTTGCGTAGCAATTGATAAGATGACATATTATACCCAGTCAGTGCTGTCAATTGGGACGATTGGGACCAAAGTCTTAGCTGTGATGTGTATCACACAGTTTGCCATGGCTTTTACCCAAGATATTACCGTACTGTCTGACAAGCAACATAGTTAAGAAATATAAAAATCGTAGAGTGTGTATCCGGCTTTAGAAGTCTCTTACAGTATGTCCTGATCTGTTATGTCCATATTCGCACATACAGATGGTGCATCAGAAAGCTCACCGTTCCCAAGCGCATCTACACATTTTATTTCACACTTAAAGGAACTTAAGTAAAAGGAAGTCTTCATTGGATAGGATATACTGCCAGACAATATTTCACAGAGGTGTTCTCATTTAAGACTAGGGCAAATGTATGTACAGATTTTGCAAGTTATAGAGAAGAATCCCTCCTGAGTGGTTTTCATTAAATTCCTCCCCGGTTAATGCTTTTCAAATGGGTTCCTCTTTGGGATCGGACGAGTGACTTGTTCGGTTGGCGTGTAGCTGCGAGTTTGTGCAGAAACCTGCGTTTTGAAGCTCTGCAGACCTCCCTGTTTTCCTCTCTGGACCTCCTCTTCCTCTCTATCAAGACTGGCAAAGCTGTTGAGCCTGTCGGCTCTGGCATGGTGTGAATAGCTGGTTGCAGGTTCGCTTGTCACATGAATGGGTATGGCCTTCTCTCGACTTGATCGAGAGCTGGTGTTTGCCGAGGTTCCTGCCACAAACATGTTGGAAACATGCTCCTTAAAGGAGCTGAAGAAGCCCATGTGTGGTTTTGTGGGTGCCACAGGACGTCCGACACTCAACAAGACGGGTTTGCCAACGACAGGTTCATTCATTTCTCTCTGCAAGACGGAAATCTGTGTTTCAACAGTGGCGTGCTGGGCCTTGCTGCTGGCAAAAGTTTCACCTTCCTGAGGGACATAATCCTCAAGAATTCGATTTCCACATGTTAGTAATTTGCAGTTTCGAGCACCAAGTTCAGCATCGTCATCTTCTGGTTCCAAGACAATGGTTCCTCCATCGTCACCATCCAGATTTGAATCAACCAAGACACATAGGTCACTAATTTCTCCAGTTGTCAGCATATTGTCGACCCCTGATGTTCCTTCAGACATCTTCTGTGCATTATTCTCTTCATCTGTACCAGCAGAAGATTGTAAAGTCACAGCACCCATTGGTGTCGTCTCCACCAACTTGTTGTTGGAGTTATTGGTGTTTGGGTTGCCAGGTGGTGCCAGTTTGCCAGGTGAAACGCCCCTTCTCCTTGGAAACTTGGGTGATTTGTTCACTTTATACTCGATTATCTCCTCGACTTCAACCCATCTAGGGCTCCTAGCTGTGGCACCCTTGGGCTCTGGAATGTGCAGTGTCGGTACAGTCTTCATGGACAGTGTTTGTCTCTGTCTGGGTGGTTCAGGTGTTGATGTCTCGGATCGGAAAGCTCTCATGGGGGACGCATGCCGTTTCATACGAGTGTTTTTCACCATTGTAGTGATGGTCTCCTCGCTTATAGCAAGAAAAAGCACATAGGTTTTTCAGTATAGTTTATTACAAAGTACAGTTCTGTCCTCCAACATAAGGTAGCAATAATAAAAATTTTCAATTCGTAACACTAAATAGCTTACAGCTTACTAACAAACCCCAATTTAGGCAAAGGTTATCATTACTAATGACCGACACACAAATGGATCATCAATATATGAAGAACAGAATTATGAAGTATCAGAAATAACAATGCAAACCAGTTAAGTGGCCAGTTTATTTACACTGCAAGTATATTTCCAGGGTTGTATGTGAAAGGAATGTTCCAGGTTTAATACATGTCAAGCTGTACGCCATTTGTGGCATAATGTTGATTACTAAAAATTTTTTAGACTCATCCCTCGTTTCTTAAAAAAAAAAAAAGCGGTTACAGCGAGGAACTTACAATGGAAGTGAATGGGGCAGGTTGATAAAAATGTAAATACACACTGTTTTAAAATATAGCCACAAGACGTAAACATTACACGTGCTAACATGCTTTTTAACATTAAATTATAACACAAAATATCTTGTGGCTTCACGTTTGAAACAGTGTATTTTAGCGTTTATGGCCTCGCTCTATTCACATCTATCGTACTGTAAATGCCTTACTGCAACGGAACTGTAAGCACTTTTTTTTTAATTAACGAGGGATGAGTCAAAATAAGTTTTGGTAATCAAAAAGTATTTAAAAAAAGATTTAGGTGCATGCTAAAATTCAATGGGTCAAACACAAGACTTACATAATTATGGCTTTCTTTGGTGCTTTCATCTCTTTTTCTGTTACTTGTTGAAAAAACAAAATAAAATATTGATATTAAAGGAGTTGCATTAATAATCAAAAACATAGACTTTACTATATCTTTAAAAAAATATATATTTTTATTAATTTATTCATTGCTTTTGTAAAAAGGTACAAACATTTCTCAGTAATGCTTGAATACAAAAAATATCTTTAGAAAGATTTTTTAAATTAATTTCTATATTTTTTAATTCTAGATTTAGGTCAATCTGTGCCCCAAAAATAAAAGACAAAGACATTTTCTGGAGTGTGACAACTTCTAAAACCTCTCCCAGCGTTTATGCAAACTTTTATGACTGGCTTTGCTGACATTGTGGCATATGTTTCTCGACAGATGTCTCTCACCTTCTATGGTGATGGCCTGACCCGCTCTCCGTTCTCCTGACACTGCCACAGCAGGAGTGATCAGCTGAGCAGCACACCTGGCACTGCCCAGACGGTTCGACAGCTGCAGATAAACAATACGTTATAATTGTCCACTTTACTTACAGTATAAAGTATTGTATGTGTAATTACAAGCGTTGTGCAGGTTCATACCTCACAATCATACTGCCCCAGGTCTCTTTCTCCAGGGTTCTTGATAACTAGAACCAGCACTCCACTGCGTGATTCACTGTATGTCTGATACTTCTCCTGGTCTGTCAGTAGTTTACCATCCTTAAACCATCTGCCCCAGGAAATAGAGGTCAAAATCAGGATTATGCCGGAGATTTTTTTTTATTATTATTATATTTAGTTTCATATTCTGAAAAAAAAAAAACTGGTATTACACTCTTAGCGGCCATTCACACATAAAGCATTTTTGTGTTTTTAATTGATTTTCCTATATGGACGTTTATTCAGCTTCAAGTTAAAAAGAACTTTTAAAGTTGCATTTTGAGACACATGCATTATGTTATATTCACAAATATGTTCCGTCTTAATGGACCCTTTGAGTTCTTCAAGGAATTTGACTTGCATAATTATTTAAAGTAGTTAATAATGAACAGATTTTATTAATTATTCAGGTTTCCAGGGCTCATTATATTATTTAAACGGAAGTGACTACCTGATCTTGGGACTTGGAGCACTTTGAATGGTGCAAGTGAACTGAGCGTCCTCTCCTGGAAACAGGGTGGCGTTCCGGAACTTATTCACAAAGCGTGGAGGCACTGAAAGAGGATGAACAGAAATGAGAAGGAATTTCTTGCTATTTCAATTAATTTAATTTCAGTATAATTAAACTTTTCATATAGAGCTTTTAACATTGGATTTTGACATAAACTACAGTTGCTGCACTAAATTGGACGCATCTAGTTGCTCTAGCTGTGTTCCAGATTGCTTAGTTGCTCACCATGCACAGTGACTTTGCCCAGTGTGCTTGCGTTGCCCGCAGAGCTGCTGGCAAAGCACATGTACTGGCCTGAGTCATCGGCAGTCATGTTGTCCAAAATGAGCGTGCAGGAGCCGTCTGGGTCCTCAATAATGATATGATGAGGATCCGCTTCTACGGCGCGTCCGTCTATGTCAGAAATGGATTTGGGTTAATCTACTTCAGTTACAAGAACAACCACAGAATCCATCAGACAGAGAATCACACAAGATTTGGTTCCTTGCCTTTGTACCAGGTGACCTGAGGTTTGGGTGCTCCGGTGACCTTACAGGCGAGTTTAACTG
Source organism: Moxostoma hubbsi (assembly GCA_032164185.1). Lineage (NCBI taxonomy): Eukaryota > Metazoa > Chordata > Actinopteri > Cypriniformes > Catostomidae > Moxostoma > Moxostoma hubbsi. The sequence continues at coordinate 23,460,861 of JAVLUX010000037.1, read as the reverse complement.
TCTGTCCGAGCTCGGCTGTACAATCTGTTAATACGGTGTCAAAATCGGGAGGGCCTGTTCAATCCAGATAAACAGATATATTTAGGCAATAATATGTTGTGTTAAAAGCCTCCAGGCCTGACCAAATATCAAAATGTAACATTGGGAAAGCAGTGTGACACATTGATAGTGATATCTGTTGTATTTGTGAAAATCAGCATGATTTTTTAAGTTTGCCACTTTGTATGGATGATATAGGACAGATCCAAAGCCTTTAATGACACTAAAATATAAAGCATAATAGTTTATGCTCATTTTATTGTTATTGATTATAAATGTAACATATATGATACAGAAGCATCAACTATTCTGTACTTGTTTGTTCTAGCTCAATTGTGAGCAGTGCAAACAGAAATAGCTGGCTTACTCCATGCAGGCACGCTGTAGCGTTGCTGAAGTTCACGAAGGTCTCGGAGCCATGAATTCTTAATGATAACAGTCCGCGCCTGCAGTGTGTATTTTCTCACAGAATCCTCACGTTCATGCCAGATCTCAAACGCTCTCTCATCTCCCTCAACGGTCTCATTTACATCAATGTTTGTGAGCTAGAGAAAGATAGTTACAAATCAGAAACAAAATTTTTTTTAATGTTGCACTAATGATATGTTTAAAGTAATAGTTCACCCAAAAATGAAAATGATCTCATCATTTACTCACCCTCATGCCATACCAGATGTGTATGACTTTCTTTCTTCTGCAGAACACAAACAAAGATTTTTAGAAGTATATTTCAGCTCTGTAGGTCCAATTGCAAAATGTAAGTGAATGGTGACCAAAATTTTAAAGCTTCGAAAGGACAAAAAGGCAGCATTTTGAGTGGTTTAAACAACATCATCTGAAGCGATCTAATCAATTTTGGATGAGAACAGACCAAAATATAACTCCTTTTTTAGTATAAATCTTGACATCGGCAGTCTCCTTGGCAATCATGATTTCAAGCTTGATTACACTTCCTAGCACCATCTAGCGCTCTGTGCATGCATCATGCACTAGGAAGTGTACTCAAGCTTGAAATCATTATCGTGCTACTGGTAAGATGTGAACAATTACAGTGAAAAATAATTTTATTTTTGTCTGTTCTCATGGATTAAACCACTGGAGACATATGCATTACTTTTATGCTGCCTTTATGTACTTATTGGAGCTTCAAAGTTTTGCTCACCATTCACTTGCATCGTATGGACCTACAGAGCTGAGATATTATCTTTGTTTGTTTTCTGCAGAAATAATAAAGTCACACATCTGGGATGGCATGAGGGTGAGTAAACGATGAGAGAATTTTCATTTTTGGGTGAAATTTTCCTTTTAAAATGTTTCTCATGCAATTACAAGCTTTCCAGTACATTTTTACTAAGCTTATTACTACCTTCATCATATTTTTGAAGACATATGCTTGGCTATCTGTATTTGTGTCCCTCTTCTGCTTGCAGATGACCACATGATTTTTGAAGAGGAAAACGTGGCGATGGTGACCCCTGGAAGAGGTTCGAACCCCAGGAGCACCTTCCCAAACAGTGAAAGGGCCCTGCAGAACAAAGACAAACCCAGCAGCAAAGTTGGTAAATGTAACTTAAATTAAGTAACAGGTACATTGGTAATGTAAATGCAAACCTTCACAATTAATCACATAGCACACATCCTGTATATGCCAAAAACAATTTAAACAACTTAAAAATGCAGCTTTAAAGGACCTCTAGTATAATCATAACAATGCTTATTTAAAGACATTATGCTACAGTAATGTACTGTGTACATTAAAAAGATAATTTGTACAGGAAACAGGCAGTGCCCTGTACCTGTCTAATAGGTTCTCCCAGTGCCTCCAGATTGGCGGGGTAGTTCTCAATGAGAGACATGTGGTGTGTGTTCTCTGAGCGCTGGGAGAGGGACGACACCATGGCATAGGCCTGCTCCAACAAACAGCAGTTCTGACCATTTTTTGCTTTGTTGTGGATCATGTCCTGGGATAAATCACAGGGAATTGGGAAGGAAGGTCCACTTCAAATGTTATTTAAGACTTATATCATGCATACTAGATAAAACCATTCTTAAATACATTTGAATATAATTACTTGTGTATTATGACACAACAAATTGCATTTTCTTAACAACTAAAACGTGCAAAAGCAATTAAAGTGAAGTGGTATTCAAGTGTTTAGTACCTTCAGCAATGCCCTGTATTTTTGGATTCTCTCCAGTGGTCTTTGAAGATAAGTGTTAATACTCAGCACAAGACCACAAGAGGGATCCACTTTTGCCAACTCAGATTCTGTGTAATCCTAATAAAAATAGCGTAAAACATGTTAAGTTCAGACAAAACTATTTAGAAAGAGAACAAATAGTTCTACCTTAAGAAATCCATCACAGAGCGTATAAACAAAGTATAATAAAACAATTTGTGGTCACATTTGGAACCAACCTTGAAGTATTGGTGCACCGCCTTCTCACTGATGGCTGACTCAGCTTGAGCCTGTCTAATGAGGTACTGCAGATATTTCTCGAAACCCTCAGAATTCCTCAGGAAATGCATGGCAATGTCATCATCTGTATCACACTCACGCAGACCAGGCAGCAGAGAGCTGGAAATATCAAACCACCATACAGTACACTTATTACATGGACTGTGGTGATAGAATCTGGATTGACCCTTACAAGGTTTGAACCTACACCCTTTTGGTAACCAGTTTAGATCTCTTGAACTTGTCTGCACCACCCACTAGTCAACTTCATGTTTCTGTTTTACAATAGCTTTCTCCACTGTCATAGTTCTCTGAAAACTCCAATGAATGACAAATACACCTAACAGGATGAGTTTCATTTGATTAATATGAACTTCTTAAGTTTTACATGGCAGAGATATCAGTTTACAGTTTAGAATTAACTATATTAAATATTATATAATTGTCTGAACATTTTACCTGCTGTGGAAAGATTTCAAATCATCGATGTTACGGAAGATTGCTTCCTTTTGACTGGCAATATCAGGCGGTGTGCTCTCCTCGTCCACACGCTTCAGATGATGTGATGTGAAGAACTCAATCTCCTTCAGAAACATAGACTCTGTGCTGATCAGCTCCTGGACAAGTTGACTGTGAAAGATAATGTGATATTTGTGTTGTTATGTACTATAATCAGTATTGTACTTATTATTAATATATTGCAAGATTAACCTCTTAAACTCTGGCACATTTTTGGCCGCTGAATGCAATTTTTCACACCCAAATTTAAAAGCTCACCCTACACTCATACAGTGGACTAATTGCAAAAAAATACAAAAATAAAAACAAAAAACAGTATATATATTCAAAAACAGATTCCAATTATTATTAAATAATACTGTATACATTTACAATCTTTTGAAGAACACATATTTATTATTCTCTTTATATTGTTGTTGATGTTGTCGTAACTGTAAGCATTTAATTCTGGTACTGTTTTCTCTATATCCCTGCAAATAATGTATTTAATTCCACTAGACAGCAGCAAGTGCTAGGAAAAATATACAGATCAGAAATGTAGGCTGCGCTTTAACACAGCTGAGCACTCAGTCTATTTTGACATCCAGTCTATTTTGGATTGTATGCATGTTCCCCAGTGTTTCATTGAATATCTTGGCCTCTGAATGGAGTAGAAGCTCAATATACAGTAGATGTCGTTGTAAAGATGAGATCCTCAGACGTACAATGATATATAACATTCCATCATCAATAGTTGATAACATATTTTGCAGAGGATTTGTTTATCATGCTTTTTCTGTCGACTGCTAATTTTCCGGCACATCTGAGATATAACATTGGATTGTTTAACCAAGCAAGCACACATATAAGTAAACAATGGCTTATTTTGAAGAAAACAACCTAAGGTAAGAGCTGTAGAGTTTGTGGCTGCTTGCGGCTTACAGAAGCAGTGATCGGAAGTGAAATTCGATGTTTGTCTTTGATGTCGTACAGAAATTAAATGTTCACTTCATGATTTTTTGGAAAAACGTTCAAACTGTGTTTTTTTGGGTGACAAAATAAACTGTAGATTCACATTCCTGAGAATAAGAACTTTAATTTGATATATGACGTATCTATTTAAGTATTATGACAAAAACTTATATTTTATACTTTTATCATATTTCTACATCACCTCTTAATGGCACACAATTGTGACGCAGAGGTTTTCAGGCTTTATTTTGTTACTTTATATAACATAAATGCAAAAGAGATGGATTTGTATGAAAAGTTCAGGTTCTAAGCTTTCAAATAGTACCACAAATGAGTGACTTGTGTGTTAGGGGACTTTTACATTTTAAGCATAAACTTACTGCATGCTTGTAGCCTTGCCCACGGACCTGCCGGACCCAGTTTTTTCATTTATGTTTTTTATTATGGCTTTGACATAATTTGGGTCCTGTGTGCTGAACGTTGTGTCATTCTTAGCATGTGTCAACATTTACCAGAGCTTCTTCTTGTACTCTGTCTCAGTGACTTCCTCTCTGGTGGATTCTGGGAGATCTGCTGTATCTGTGGACAGCTACAACACAACCAATCCATTATTAGTGCGGGTTCGCTAGACACCACTGCATTTATAACTACTGTACAAACCAATTCTCGTATTTTGCTCCTTTTACATCCAATATTTCTTAAAAAGGGGGCCCATTTTTTACCCACAGTCCCATTAAGACTTTTAAGGCCATTTAAATCAACATTTGCACATGAATATTAAAATTGTGAATTTGGGTACCCACTATCTGCAGTAGTTTATTTTAACGAACACTGAACTGACCTTAAGCCTCTTGTCGAGATATGCAGGTGAGACCCAACCCTGGCGTGATGGTGTGGATTTGGTGGGCTTGGTACGGACCAGCCATTTAAGTGGGTGGGCCGAATCCAGAACTTCAACATACTGGCCCTCTTTCAAAGCAATGGTCTCTTTACTGACACCCATGGAGTTGTAGTCAGCCATCGCAACGTAGATATCAAACATCTGCAAAATCATGATGCATTATTAACTGTATGCGCACCACAGCTTGAACAGAAATAAAGGGAAAATTGCTGGTGTTCTAGGTCTAATTATGGTTTTAGACACATAGATAAGTAAGGTGGTTATAATAAAATTGCTTTGAAAGGGTAAGTCCAGGTATTATATGTTATGTTATATGTATCGACATTTTGTTGATGACATTGAGTAACATTTGTAATACCTCTCCTCTGGCATCTCCTTCATCAGACTCGGATGATGAGTCGACGATTAGAGACGGGGGGCGTGATCTGCCATGATACGGAGATGGTGATGGTGTTTTTGTTTCATCATCACTGTCAGCTCCGGGGACACGTAATGAAGCTTGAAGCAGACAGTGATGTAGATCAGAAGGGAAAGAGAAAAGAGAGATTATGTGTCAATATTATTATGAGTTAAGTATAAATTCTGAAAACTTTGGTTTTAGCATCAGATATTCATGGAATTGCAACATCTCATTTGCTCAGATTAAGATTTTCAACTGACATTCATTTGATAAATTTTCATATCAAATTACGATATCCTCTCTGGATATGCCACACAACTGCTTGTTTTGTCACTTGTCATAACTATACTGGACTACTGTAACGCTCTCATTGCAGGCCTCCCTGCATGTGCAATTAGACCTCTGCAAATGATCTAGAATGCAGCTGCACGTCTGGTCTTTAATGAACCAAAGAGAGCACATGTTTCACCACTCTTTGTCTCTCTCCACTGGCTGCCGGTTGATGCACGTATCACATTCAAGACTCTGATGCTGGCATACAAAACTGTCACTGGGTCTTCTTCAGCATACCTAAAAACATTTCTGCAATGCTACGTTCACAGCAGAGAAGGAATTTCGCCTGGTACCAACACAAAGAGGCACCAAAACACTTCCTGGACTTTTGGCTTCATCATACCACATTGGTGGAATGACATTCCCAACTCCATCCGTGAAGCTGACTCACTTTCTTCAAAAAACAGCTAAAAACACATCTTTTCCACAAGCACTTAACCAGTCACTAAAAAAAAATAAAATAAAATACTTTACTCTGTTTTTGAATACTACTATTCTGATGCTAGTGAAACTTTGTAATATGGCACTTTTCATACCACTGTCCTTAAGATGATTCAATGTTTTCCTCTTTTGTAAGTCGCTTTGGATAGAAGCGTCTGCTAAATGAATAAATGTAAATATAATGTAAATCAATGCTCTCTAAATTTTATTTGACACTTTGAATGGTAAATTTCTCAAAATGTCAACTTGCTGTAGTATTCTTGAACAATTGTGTTTCTGTGGTAATCTGAATATTTGTCATTGCTGTTAAAACAGTAGTTCCCGAACTGTGGCGTGGGTGCCATATAAATAATATGATGCAAAATTTGCCTTGCTTAATTTCCATGTTATCGTTCATTTTGTCACACAGTTAAACACGGTTTCAAATTGCGCGCCTAATTCAATTGGCGCGAAGCCGCGAACTGACCGTTGATAATTCATACGGAGATGCGGACGAGTCAATCGCAAAGAAGACGGGCAGTCTGAAGAGAAATCTTATGGTAATATTTATGAATAAATAATATAATTTAAAGACATTTTAACATCTTTCCATTATATAGGAATCTTTAAACGTTTTAACTTAAGGTGTAAAGCTGTCTCATTACTCCCAATTTTGTGCAAACACGCAGGCTCAATCCATCTCACCAAGAATAAAGCAGATGTTCTTATTTATATGTTCTGCAATTTATAAACGCATCAAAATATTTTATGAAACAAAGTTAAATTTGTCTTGCATTTGTTTTTGTTTTTTTAGAAACATAAAATGGTCAAGTTACAATAATGAGCAAACAGTTAAAAGTAAATATCCCCTCAGAACAATGCCAAAATCCATATGTTTACATAATTTAAAGAAATATTCCGGGTTCAATACAAGTTAAACTCAATCGACAGCATTTGTGGCATTATATTGATTACCATAAAAATACCACAAAAGGTTATTTAGACTTCCTTTACAAATAATTAAAAGGTTACAGTGAGGCACTTAGCCTACAGTGGAAGTGAATGGGGGCCAAAATTTTACGTTAAAAATACTCACTTTTTCAAAAGTATAGCTATAATAAATGAACAGTATGCATGTAAACATGATTATTATGCGTGTAAACTGAAGTATTAATGTAAATAATAAAAAATAAAAATTCTAAACTCCACATTTCTGCCTTTAAGCTCTCTAAAAACTGGCCACATTCACTTCCATTGTAAGTGCCTCACTGTAACCTTTTATTTATTTGTAAAGGAAGTCTAAATAACTTTTTGTGGTACTATTTGTGGTAATCAATATAATGCCACAAATGCGGTCGATAACTTGATTTTTGAAGAAAAGTAGGGATGAATCGAAATACATTTTTGTGTTAATCAACATTATGTTTACTATTATGTATACTATAATTTAGCATGCTAGTATATCATGCTTGTAACAACACATTTGTGCATCTATACATCTAAATATGCCAGTTAGTGGTTCAACCATTTTTACTTCTGTGTATACTTAAACAGAGACACCTTGCAAGTTTTTAATGATTTACTTTGTTAAAAAAATTAGACATTTTGCATCCATTGAATTTAAAAAAGTCCAGTTTATTCAGAACGGTGACAAAATGGCCCTGATTTTAAAGAACTATGACTATTACCCTATCACTTTTCTTACCATAATACAATTTTGTAAAAAAAAAAAAAAAAAAAAAAATGTAAAGTTGTTTTTTGAAGTTGTTTATAAATTGTGCTATAAATAGCCATACAATTAGATATATAACACCAAAGCATCATGGAGAAAAATTAATGGTTTAATTGTGTTAAACAGGAAGATCTACAGATACATACTGGTTACTCTGGGCCAAGATTTCATCCACTGAAGCGCTTGATGGTTCTGTAAGCTGTCTGAACAAATCAATGCTTCAGTGAAAATGTAAGTGTATGGAGGTAGGTGAGGATGAATGGATGGATAGTTTGATGGATAGATAAAAGAATGGAGCCGGTGAATTGTGAAGGAGTAATGGAATCCAGAGGGAGAGAGGGAATTTTTTAAAAGCAAGGAAAGTCTAGGGAAATACACAAAGTGTGTCCATAACATTTTCCTGAGAAGGAAAAGAAGAAAGTCTCGAGAGTACAATTAAGTATTTGAAATGTTTTCCAATAGAATTTGAGACAGGTGTTGCTCCATTTCAGTACTCAGTACACCCTTTGCATTTGGACACACACAAAGCTCACTCAAAAACAAAGCAAAAACCATTTTGAGTGGATATTAGGATACATCTGTAAAGAAATACTACAATAAAAAGACAAAGATTATGACCAATACTGCAATATCATGACATACAATAACTGATTAACAAATCAAAGACAGGAACATTTTCATTTATATAGTAATAAATACAGTGCAGTGGAAGGCACAAAAATGTTTAGCTCACTATTACTTGCTGAAAAAGATCCAGCTATAAAATTTTACCTTGAGTGATCTTCGCAGATACCATTTCCGTGATTTGAGTTGTGAGCTTTTGTAAGAATTCCTCTGTACCCACTTCACCCAAGTAAGGTAGTTTGACCTCTCCTGAGATGTGATAACAATAGACATTTCTATTGTTGCACATTACTTTACATATGATGTCACTCTGATACAATCTGACAGTGCAAATATTGTTTAAATTAAATATAAAATGGAATATTCACCTTTGCCCTCTTCTTCTGGTGGGCTGATAGTAATGCCAAGAACACTGGAGACAAAATAAGATTATAAAAAATCATTCATTTCTAAATTTCATGTGTGGTCACTTATGAAAAATGAAATGTGAAACAGTATTGTTGTTTTTTTTTAGTTGAAAAGTTTAAATGATTAGCCTAAAAGAATATAAATACAATTTTCTGAACTTACTCTGGCCTAATTTCACCCTTTTGTTCCGGTGCTGTTGGACAAAAAATAAATTAAAAATACAGTGTTAGTGTGTTAAAAATGTGCAAAAATCAAATTAGGTCGATAATTCAATTCTTATGGTGTGTTCACATACAACGCGAATCGAGTGTTTCGAGTGGCGTGAATAAATAAAGTCAATGCAAAGACATGAATAGATGCAAATTTGCTGGGGCGGCGCAAATTAAGCGAATGGCGCGAAGCAGAAACGTGAAACTTGAGCAAAATAGCCGCATGAGGCAAGTAGCGAAAGCCTATCAGCATTGAGATTGTCCAGATGTCACTGACGTACTGACATAGTAGCAGAAGAAATCAGGAAAAATGGATGAGAAAATAGTTGTAGCGGTGTGTGGGCACCCGAAATTGTATGACACAACATCAACGTATTTGGGACTTCCACAACAGATACAGAGCAGCAATCATTGTGATATCAGCCATGGTTGATGGCGTAAAGACAAGTTGTCATAGAAGCCCGATCTGCTGAAGGGGGAATACTCGTGGGTTCTCGTTAATTGCGCGAATGTGAGTTTAAACACAATTTGAATCCAGCGGTCAAATTTTTTTTTCCGCCTTGTGTGTGAACCCACCATAAGGAGAAAGAAAAGAAAGACAATGATAAACATAGCCTGAATCATTTTACATATCTTTTGTATATAAAGACACTACATATTTTGGTAACACAAATACAATTTAATATATAAATATTTGAAAATAGCTAGGATAGGCTCCAGCACTACCCATGACCCTGCAATGGACAAGCGGCTATAGAAGGTGAGTGGATGGATGGATGGAATATTTGAAAATACTCTTTTAAAAAATGTCATGAGATCCTGACCTCTATATTCAATACTAAAACCATAAGTTCTTACCAGACACCACGTCCAGTCGGGCTGTGTTAACTGACTGTCCAGCTCGGTTAGTGGTGATACAGGTGTACATGCCACTATGTTCTTTTCCCACTTCCATGAGAATTAGACTATGCTGACGGCCAGAGCTGGCCACCTTGTAGCCTGGTGTGTCTGCCTTGATCCACAAAACGTCCTTATCTGACACCTCCTTTAACCAGTTCACAGATGGGGTTGGGGAACCTTTGGAAGATTTTGACATGTCTTCACATTTACACCTTATATAATTTACACCAGAACATTTTTGTTTAATGCTAGCTTCTATTTCTCAAAATTAAATGTAAATTGTGGTAACAGTACCTTCCACTTTGACTGACAACGTTATACTTGCTCCCTGTTTCACCCTCCTGTTGCTGAACCTCTCCAGGAAGCGTGGGGGCACAAGTGGCACCTTTGAATCTATTTGTGGCAGAATACAATTGGCACAGCAAAATACATGCATAATCTTTCATATTAATACTGCAAATTGCCTTCAAAAAACTAATATGGAAATCACAAATCTAAACACACTGCATATGCATCAGTCCCACCATGTGCTGTAAACAAGAATACTGTATGTGACATCACAATGAGTTTACCTCCCATTCTTCTCTGTTCATGGACTGGATGCTCTCCTGGACCTAATGAAAACAACAACAACAAATAAACAATAAACAAAACAAACAGTCTATTTAGGTTGTGTCTCTAATATAATAGTACCAGTACAGTACAAATTAATTTGAATATGAGAAAAACCATTACATTTAATAAAAAGCTTAGCTGTAATTATCATTGATAAATATTCTCAATTTCAATCTCAAACTCCCATTCAAGTGATTTATTGACACATACAAATATCTAAAGGATACTTACCCAATACATTCAATCGTGCTGAAGAGTAGGCAGAGCCAGCAATGTTGCTAATGAATGCTGAGTACTCTCCGGTATCTTCGCGGTTCACATCCAAAATCTCAAGACTGTGCTTATCTCGCTCGGTTGTCAATAAATGTCTACTGGAGGCTTGAAGAGGAATCCCATCTTTGAACCAGTAAACCCTCGGTGAGGGAAATCCTGCAGAAATAGTAGAGTTTTGTGTGATGGAATAAATATAACATTAATAGAATACTAGAATCTGAAATTAAACAGAATTTGCATCCATAAAGAAAACAAAGCTGACCTTTGACCTTAACACTCATCTTGGCAATGGGTGCTCCAGGACTAAGGAAAAGATCATGTAACTCATTCACAACCTGAGGAAGCTGTTCATCCTCAGCCACTGATTCAAAGGCCTCTGTGTCCCTGAGCTCTGAGCTAGAATGTAAAATACAGCAAACAAAAAACAAAACATAAATCTATGTAGAACTAGCAATACATTTGTTATTTGGGTTGGCAGTTTGTGGAAAACAATTGTAATATTTGGCATGCATCATTAAAATCACTCTTAAATTATGGAATTATTAAATCTTACCTAGATGCATAGCCTTTAGCACTGACATAGGAGGATGTCTCTGTGACATCAGCTGCTGTATCATAGTCTGAGCTACATGACACTACAGAAAATATGCGAGCTTGTATCAATAATCAACAATCTGAAACCATTTAGAATCTTAAATATTAGGTACATTTGACTTGAATCAATAATCAAATGACAAATAAAAAACAGCACAAAATAGTTGAGAACCTCTGCTTAATATTCTGAATAAAACTAATGTACATGCTTAAACATTTTCTGTAAATTCAACAGAGTACAAGAGCATTTATCTAAAGAATTTAAGTGTATATTTGCTGGATCTAAAGCTAGAGCGATGACAATTCAAACATCATTCTGACAATACACACACAGGCATATCCTTATTGTTCACAGATGCAATGGTAAAAGCTTTTCTCTATATATTTGCAGCCCAGTTGTGAGTTTAGAGGTTGAATAACACTTTCTTTTAACAGTGTACTACTCACTGTCTACCCTCAGCTCAGCCTTGCTGGAGGTGATGCCACTGTCATTTTCTGCCATGCATCGGTACACCCCCATATCTGTGGGGAGCACAGCTGTAATGATCAGCTGGTGACGGCCCTCTAGGTCTTCATTGATCATATAGTGGTCATTCTCCTCCAGCAGCTTCCCATCCTTGAACCAACGCACATTAGGATGGGGCGTGCCGATGATCACACAGTCAAAGCTAACAGGAAATCCATCATGAACGTCCTGGCTACGGAGCTCCTTCAGGAAGACAGGGGCCGCTGGGAGGTCGGTAGGTGATGGTTAAGATAAAAGGGCGAAGAGCAAACAAAACCGAAAGAAGAGAACATAGCAATACTTTTGAGGAGGAATGCCGAAGCAGGCAAAAACATTCAGTAGCTTTTAGATTCACAAAGAGCAAGTCGTTCAACATTTATTTTCTAAGTATCAAAAATGCTGCAGGTGCTGCCCTGTCATGACTAACAAAACCAAGCATTCTAACATGCAAATTTACAATTAACCAAACAATGGCAACAAGAACATTAACAGTAAAACCACATAGAAGAGTAACAGATGCCATACCAGGGACTCCTGTCAGGAAACCGGGCATTGGTCTATCCTGAGTTGGGGTTTGGGAGCCGTCTTGGGAGAAGCCCATCTTCGTGATACGTAGTTCTACCTTAGTACCTGCTTCTATGATGGCAGTTTCAATGGGTACTCCTTGATGGGTAAACATTTCCTGGAAGCGCTGGGAAGCCACTTGGGCTTCAGCATGGTCATCAAAGCGAATGTAGATATAAAGATCTTCTTCCCGGTATGATTGTAAATTTGGTGGAGGTAAATCACCTTCATCGGCACTCACAAAAGGTTCCTCCTGTAGATCTGGAGGAAGGCGAGTACACAGGAGTCTTCGTAATCTCTTGCTTGCCTGTCGCACAGACTCATCCAACTCACTTCCAGAGGAACTCTCAGCTTCACTATCTGCACTGTAACCCAGACTAAGAGGTCGTCTTCCAGAAGATTCTCGCAGTGACCCTACAGTGACTTTCCCACTATGGGTGGTAACGCCAAACTTATTTGTGACCTCACAAGTATAGACACCCGTATCTTTGGTTGTGGCAGCAGTCACCAAAAGAGAGCAGGTGCCATCATTGTAGATGTCAATATGGTGGTGCTTGCCATCTGATAATGATTCACCATCCTTCAGCCAGCAAACCTTCTCTGGCTTTCCTTCCACAATGCACTCCAGATGAATTGTCCCATTGGGCTCCTTAGTCTGATCCTTGAATACTTCTTTGAAAACTGGTCGCATATCCTTCCTGGCCTTAATACATTTGAAGGGTGCCTGAATCTTGACAGTAGCCTCCAGCAAGTCATCCCCTTTGTTAGCCTCCATAAGAGGCTCCACAGCTGTCTTTGTAACTGAATGTTCAGTCATCTGAAAGTGCTCAAACAGCTTCTTTGTGGCGATGGTCTCAGCTTGACTTTCCACAGTTAGGGAGGACTTGCTGCTTTTCTTAAGGTAAGACACCAGACTTGTCCCACTGAGAGATTCTTCATCAGAACTGTTGTATTGATTAGGCTCTGCTCTGATTTTAGAAGCTGGCTCAGCAGGTCTCTCTTCATCTTTAATTTCCTTTTCAGGTACTTTGCCCTCTGTGCTTTGCGCCTTTACTTTTCCATCTTCTTCTGGCAACTCTGAGATTGAATCTAATGTAGGCTCCCGGCTCATTCTTCGCTTCTTGGCCACTGCTTCCCACAGAGCATGTAAATCTCCTTCAGAACCAGCCTCAGGAGGCAGTTTGGGCTGGCTGCCCGCGTCCTGAGAAAGTGTTGTGTCATCTCCTGTAATCAGGGAGCCACCATATATAAGTCTCACTCATGCACCAGGCTACACACAAGAAGCATTTACACGTTGGTAAAATAAACTAGTTAAAAATGTATAAAGTTTATTTTGAAATATGATGAGATTAAGCAAAGTAAAATACCTTCAAGGATGAGGTTTACGGAGGTCTTTGCCTCCTCTGAGGCTACACATGAATAGACACCCTGGTCTGTAGACTGGAAATCTTTTATGAGCAAAACTTGGCTCTTGCCCTCTGTTACTAATTGGTACTTGACCCCAATCTCTATCTCTCTTTTGTCCTTCAGCCATGTGACTGATTTACTCTCGGCAGAAAGCTCACATTCCAAATGCACCATCTTTCCTTTTTGGAGCTCAGAGCAGCGTAATGTTTTGGTCACGGTCACTGGTACTTCTGAAGACCAAAGGTCAATTTAAAGAATAATTTAAGGAATGCAGAATAATTCAACAAGAACAAACAAAAGTCCTTCTTATATTATTGAATACTACAAAAAATATTTTTTTCTTCTAGCTTCTAGGGCAAGCTGCTAATATCAAGCCTTCTTTATGGACTCATTTAAAGGCAGTTAGGTTAGATGAGCATACAAAAAATAGACTAAGTGAAACATTTGGTTCTGAATGCACTATAAGCATCTGCTTACCAAGCTTTATGGTTTGTGGAAGCTGGACAGGCTCTCCAATGCCAGCTCTGTTAATGGCTGCCACTCGGAACCTGTAACCTGCCCCAGGGATGAGGTTCTCCACCAAAAACTCAGTATTAACCACTGGTTCTGTGTGGCAGGGCAGCCAGAGGACACTATCCACTAGACGCATTTCCACACGGTAACCCAGGATTGGGCTTCCCCCATCATTGAGAGGAGTGAACCAAGACAGGGTGACAAACTTTGTTCCTTTACTGACTAGCTCTGGGTCTTCTGGGGGATCTGGCACAGCTACAAATATTAAGACAGAGAAAATGGTCTGAAGAAATTATTGAACAATTTAAGTAATAAATTAGAAATAAAATAATATTTTTCCATGTAATCCCATTGCCACAAAATAACACTTACTAATTGTCATGAGTTTGGCCACTGATAAGGCATTCCGAGCTGCAAAAGTGATTTCCTGTGTAGGCTGAACTTTGGCTTTCTTCAAAATGAGGCTGTATGAAGAGCCACTGGTTCTTATGACCCAGTGGTCATCTCGTTGAAGTTCAACACCGTTGGCATACCATGTCACCTCACTTTCTGGCACAGCTTCATTCAAAATGCAAGTGAACTCCACTTGCTCTCCTGCAATAGCTGTCTTATCTTCTAAAGGCTTAACCACTTCCAGTTGCCAGGCTACATCAAAATACATTCATAACATACAAATTTGTGAAGAATTGGAAGCATATTATGCTAGTAAATAAATAAATATATAACTTTTAATATAGAAAAGAAACTTGATTGTTATTACAAACACAATCTTACTGGTTAACTACTGGCCAATAAAACATAAGCTGACAGTTTTATTTCATAGAACACTATGTACCAACACAAATGCAATTGCATTCTAAAGATATTTAACTTAATGATAGTGAAAGAGAAATGCAATACCTTTGACAGAAAGACGGGCAGTAGTTGATGCTGTACCAACTTGGAACGTAACCCTTGTGTTTTCACAAGGATGCAGGCCCTTTAATAGCAGAAGATGCCGCCGGCCACTCTCAAAGGAAACTATCTCCACATTTGCAGACTCCTTCAGAGGCTTGCCATCGATTAGCCAGCGGCATTCTTTAGTTTCAGGACGAGACAAGGAGCATTCAAAAAGGGCTTCCCCACCATTAATGGTTTCTACGTTACTTAGCTCTTGGAGAATGTCAATGGGCTTCGCTGCAAGAGAGAGAAAGAGAGCACTGAAAATGCCTGAAAAACCACTGTGCAGTACTGTGACTTACAGTAAAACATTAGCTAATGTTTTAGAGTCTAAAACATTAGCATTATTGCAGCCAATTTACACTTAATAATTCTGCAAACTTTTCACTAGCATAAAGCATTAGGTTGTGTAAGTTGCAAGAGTAGACATGCTAAAAGCACATGATGCTTATTGGATAGCCAAACTCTTGCAAACTGAGCATAAATTAAAGACTTTTTTTATTTAATATGTGGATGCCTCTGAACGTTAGCTCAGAGGTCCACAAAAGACCTTATGCTATGTCAAAATATCAAATTCTTTCCCTAAATGTAAAAAAATGTGTTCTAATTAACCCGTTGCGGTAAACCTCCAACAGAGCTGACAGCTTAAACTCTGATATGGTTATCTGACTTGGGACGATACAGTATCCCTGTGTCTCAATCAGCTCCCTAGCTCCCTATGTCGTGAATCAGTATATCGTAAACACAAATTTGGGCACTGGCAAGGGGACATTTTGGGTTCCACTGAACATTGGGACATTATGACTCAATCACCTGTGACACATTAATGAGCTCGTGCATTGAAGTGCAACTGTTAATCAGCACCATCGCTGTATATATGACACTATCACTCATTTTCATTAAATGTACAGTGTTATTATAACAGATAAATGGCTGAAATAAAGAAATTAAAATATATAGGAGTGTATTTTATACCTTATTTTAACAACTCAAATATTTAAAAGATTGTTTCACTTTCGTGGTTATTATGAATAAAAGACATTACAAACAGCATCTCATTAAAGAGGAAATAAGGCTTGGACTTCATAGTTTTAAACTTGTGCTCATCATCTAATGACTTGAGAGACTTCAGAATATATGATGACATTTCCAGTAAGGGAACATTATACAATGCACCATGGTTTTTACGGTGCATTGTGGAGTTTATTTAGGAGTGAACGTTTTAGTGCACAGAATTTTTTTTTACATTTATTTTTTAGCCATAGAAATGTCAGACTCCCTGATCAGTGCCCTGACTACTGAACTGGGAGCTGATTGAGACGGAGCCTGTCTCCACTATGCTGACACTTAAGTGTCTTTGCGATAATCCATGCTTTAAGTTATGGATGACAATCAGATTCTCTTTTCGGCTGCAGGTGCGCTCACCTTGCACCCTTAGGTGCACCACAACAGAGGTTCCTTCTGCCTCACAAGAGTACCCATATCCTGGAGCTCCACACAGCTAATGTACAACCATGCAACAGTCCAGTCCTGTTCCACTATTACCCTGTGACCATCCTTACAGCCTTAACTGGCCTGGAATACTGACAGATGAACTCTGCAGGCTGGTTCTCTGCTAAATGTTGTTCCTCCATGGCACTGACCACCTCCACATTGGGATCTAAAAAAGGTGGGTGGTGGGGATAAGTAACATTGGGATCACAAAACCCAAGTGCACTTTGGAGTAGAGTTCTTTACCTCAAGCCTCCTTCAGCCATTGGGAAGTATTCAGTCATATTTGCAACTGAAATACAAACTTGGTGCTTTATCCAGTTCAGATCAGGGGAAATGTTTTCAGCCACTGACTATAATTACAACATCATTATCTGAGCCAATGCTCTTTCAAGCTTGTCAACTAAGTTTGTCAACTTTTGCTTCTCCTCTCTAAACTGATCAAGGACCAGATCAATTAAAGCCAACAGAGCCCTAGTTGCAATGTCATGTAAAACTGGGACCAAATCCTGGAAAAGGATTGTGCACTTTGACTAAAACATTTTAGTGGTGCCATCCCTATATAGTAGAGGTGGTGGTGGCGTAGTGGCTAGAGCACAGGGCTGCTAATCAGAAGGTCGCTGGTTCGAATCCCACAGCCACCACCATTGTGTCCTTGAGCAAGGCACTTAACTCCAGGATGCTCTGGGGGGGATTGTCCTTGTAATAAATGCACTGTAAGTCGCTTTGGATAAAAGTGTCTGCCAAATGTATATAAAGTCTATGTACAAGTATAATGTCAATGTACAAGCTCAAAATCAGTGTACTAATATAAAAAATGTGTTTGCCAATTTAGTAATTAGCAAGCCATGATGTTGCAGCCACTTTAATGACTGCTTTAGGTTAATGCTTCCATGAATTTCCTTTAAAAATATTTGCATTGTTGTAAACTGGCTTCCTGTGTACTAACAAATGCTACAAATTCCCTTGCCAACATGTTTCATGTTTCAGCCATCCCTAATTCTTATTATTTTTATTTTAAGTCATTCATTTAGTTAGGTTTAACATTAAATTATTTCCACGTACCCCCTGGTACCCAGGGAATCAGTGCTTTATATCACATGTAATCCAGTCCACAGCAGATTTCATAGAGTACAAAATTCCACCTTTTCTAGTTTAGGAACAGATCCGGACACCAAACTTGGTGTCTCTAAATTGATTATATAGAATAACTGATAAAAAAATCCCAAACTATCCTTTTTGAATGTCTAAGTTAATTTAGGAAATTCATGGACACAACAGTAGTCCAGTGCTCTTTTTCTGTCAAGCCTATAAATGGAAAACTTTCAGTCCCCCCAGCCCTTGCTCTCCATCTAGTATCTTTAACAAACAGCTTGGCAGAGGACGTCAGGCCATCTGTTTTGAACAGGACTATGCCCGAGTCATTGGGAGAGAGATTATTTAAGGGGAGGGTGTGGAGGTGATCTTCACCCTCACTTATTTCACTGAAGGTACTGTTCTCCAAACGAATGCCATCTAGCCACCACTGAACTCTGCCTTTGGCACGGCGAGAGAGCTGGCAGGAGAAAATTGCCTGTTCACCCACAACAACATCTGTGTTCTTTATACCCAAAACTATGAAGACTTCAGTCTCTGCAAAGACCAAAGAAAAAATCCCCTCAGATACCAAAAATAGTCCATACAGTGCATCTCATCCAATTTAAAAACCAAAGAGGCTTTCTATTACCAAGATACAAATAGCACACTGATTTAAGAGTGATATTTGATAGCTTGCACTGTTATTGATGCTGTGGTCAACTGGTCTCCAGCATCACACATGTAGTAGCCACTGTCTTCGGGATCCAAATAATGAATATGGAGTTCCAGTACACATCATTCCTGCTTCATCTCATATTTCCTACTGGATAGGAGCACCACTCCACCCTTTCTCCATTCTACACATACAACTGGCTTAGAGAGCTCACAGCGCAAGGTGACGCTATCTCCCTCAATTGCCTTCTGGTTGTCTAATTCCTTGCGGAAGAATGCAGGTAGTCCTGATGTTGGAGATGAGAAAAGCTGTAAAATGCCTTTTTTAAAAGGCTGGCTATACCTCATGATCTGCTGGACTGTGAAGGTGTCACACTCTTCTTTGTTCCAAAAGAGTTACACAGAGAATCAAGTTGGGTCTTCTTGGAACCCATTTACTCCTGAATTTATCCTCTCCTCACCTCTGTATCACTCAACAGAGGCCTCAGAGTCAGAAGTCATGCAGCACAGGGTCACTGTTTGACCCTCTTTGGCAGTTATATACAGAAGCTTCTCTAAAAATACAACTATGGAATGGAGAAACCCAAGCCAAAGTGCTGTCACTCAGATACTCAAAGTCACTGAACATTTAGCTTATGTGGTGTGTGTTTACGATGGCAATTTTAAAAGAGTTTTAATCTGGAGTATGCATAGTTTTTCTGCCTGCCATGGCGTCTTGCACATAATCGTGTGTTCTTTCCTTTCAAAGTATACTCTATTAACCATCAGCCTGTATGGATGCGTTCAATGCATGCATGCTGTGACTGCTTTGTAACACTCTTTAGGACAGTCAACTCCAGAAAAATGCGCAGATGATGCCCACAAGGGTGCATTGTAACAAAAATTTGGCTTTACACGCACCTTACATGACCTTGCTAATGACAAAATGTTTGTCACATGCACTGTGCTATACATGTAGACGCAAACAAACAACCAAAGTATACTTTCGGCTTTACAGACAACAAAAGTATACTTTCGGCTTTACCAATTCTTTATATAAACTATATATATATATATACAGTATATATATATATATATATATATATATATATATATATATATATATATGTTGGAAAGAAGCTGAATATTATAGAATAAAATGGAGTAAAAACAAATAGAAGCCTTGTGTTATTACGGCACAAAATTATGCCATTATGGCACTTGCCATCCTTTATCTTTGGGTTTCTCCTGCACCACCAAGTAAGCAATGCTCTTCTCATGGCCAACCACAAAGGCTACATAACCTGACTCATCTGATGAGACCATTTTCAGCACTAGGCTGTATTCTCTCCCTTGGCAGCTGATTTGATTCAAGTCATTGTTTTGAAGTGGTTGGAGCCGAGCCACCACTCAACATTTGTAACCCCTGTATGGGACACCTCACACTGGAAGATAGCATCCTCACTCTTTATCACAATCACATCTTTTAATTCTCGTGTGATTTTTACACATTCTGGGAATGGATGGAAGGAAGGTGATGAAAGGTACTATCGAGGATCATCCGATAAATCAAATGAGGTAAATCTCCCACTACTGACGCAGCTGCCTGTCTAACACTTTTTTCCCTCCTGACAGTTGTAATTTATCATAATAAACTTGGGATTTTGATGTGACATTATACAATTAAATACCAGAATATTGGAGAGTATCATTGATGCTTTACTTTAAATAATGTATTCTGATTACTTGGATAATGCCAAACATATCAACAATCTAAAACATAGGAAGGCTACTTAATGTATTTGTAAACTGGGATGCCCAGAGATGTATGTAGTAATTTGTACTTTTGCATCCACAGAGGAACAATGTGAAATATGCTAACATGGAGCCCATCTCGAAAGAAGAATCAAGCTTGTTACCTTTAACGGTCAGGGTGGATTTGCTTTGTTTGTCTCCTGCTTCACATATGTACTCCCCACCATCCTCTACTGATAGCTTATGGACTACCAAGGTTTGGATTGTGCCATCCCTCTTTATGAAATACTTCTTTCCATTAGATAGGACCTGTGTACCCTTCTTCCATTTCACATTGTCATCAGGGAGGGAGGTCTCACAACTTAATGAGGCATCTTCCCCTTCTGTGACTTCTTGGCTTGTCAGCTCCTTTGCAAATGATAGCACTGGGATTGCTGGCAGGAAACAGTGAAAAAGAAACTATACTGTAGGACAAGTTCGAAGACATCCAACACCCCAGACATGCATATTATAATATCATGAGGTGTTAACTATTTTTTCTTTTTTTATTCTAATCGCAGTCAGAAAAAAAACAAAAAACAACCTTGGCTTGCAATGCTTGAATCAGAAATCACAAAACCTTTTTCAGCACTCTTTGCTGTCATAGTTCATATTCATTCAAAGTAAAACCAGAATGCATAATGGTCAACCTTCAAATAATAAGCTTGGATAAACTTGGTTCTTCTTTCACATCTAAATTTAGTCTTCACAATTATAAAGCTTAAAATTACATACCATCAGTGGTCAAGATAATGATTGACAAGTGAAGACAAGACAGATAATTCACATGCATGGACAAATTTCCTTGCTGTGGTTATTGCTTTGGTTGTAGTTCAGAAGAAGTATGGAATGGACATGCCAAAGTGGCATTAAGTGCCATCTGGTGTAGTTGAAGAATAACCAGCACAGAAGAACCTAACCTAGCCCATATGATTATCTAAAATGGATTATAATTTAAAATATTTTGAAACGTGGCACTTTAAAGCATGCATCCTAGAAATGACAAATGAAAAATACAATATTGATAGTATGTTTTGTGGAATGTATGGAATAAAGTATATAGATATATAGACAGGATGATGAAGTCGTTAATGAAGTAAAAGGCACACTGCAACATTGTGCATGTGTTTGAAATACAAATGTAAGATTGTGATGGTTAAAAATCACGATGTGAAATTAATTTATTGAAACAAGACTGTCACCTAGAGAATAAAAAAAATTCTTCAGTTTTACCTTTGACTGTAAGACAAGCAAAAGAAGTCTGGGCACCGACGTGGAAGGACACTGTGCCAGAGTCGTTTTGAGTAACACTTCTTAGTGTGAGTGGGTGCCTTTTGCCCTCTGCTTGAATTTCATTCATCTCAATATTCTGAAGTTGGACGTCTTGAAGCATCCACTAAACAATGTGTGCATTGTCATGAGAGATAAGGCATTCAAAATGGACATCCTCGCCTTCATTGAAAATGCTGCTATTTAAACCAGTTAAGATTGGGATATTAGGTTCTGTCCAACACAGACCGTTAAATGTAAATTCAGGTTTGAACAAAAGAAAGCAACATAAAACTTCAAGGCAAACATGCTCAAGGCATTCTGAGATCAAGGACAAGGAATAGCATGTGAAAGTAAAAAAAGGGGTAGATGAGATGTATAGGATGGTGTAGTACAGAAGTGTGATGATCAAAAGATGATGATCAGGTAAATTAGGAGGGATGAGGACCTTTATCAGGTGATCCCTACAATTCACGTGAGTTTGGCCGATGTCCTATCATGTTCTGTCTCACAGGAGTACTCGCCAGAGTCTCTTCCCTGCAGCTTGTAGATGATAAGTTTGGCCACTGCCCCA
The DNA here is from genome assembly GCA_032164185.1 of Moxostoma hubbsi. Lineage (NCBI taxonomy): Eukaryota > Metazoa > Chordata > Actinopteri > Cypriniformes > Catostomidae > Moxostoma > Moxostoma hubbsi. Next base: position 23,438,700 of record JAVLUX010000037.1, on the reverse strand, counting down.
TTTTGCTTGAGTTGATATTTGCTGCTTGCTTCTATTACAGTCTTGTCATTTCTCCAAATGATTTTTGCTTCAGGTTTGGTAAGTTCGCATCTGAAAACTGCATTTTGCTCAGCCTCAGTTTCCAGATCGTGCAGATTCGTTTTAAAAAGAACCGGATGTGCTGCAAATTGGTGAGTATGTTAAAAAGCTGTTTCAATGTCACTATGACAGCTGAAAAAGATACAGGACTACAGAAACTTTAATTGGACAGAAGGTTCAATCCAAGGCTACCCTTAACTACAAGATGTGCAACGCTTTGTTGGTCTACGCTATCACAAATATAGTCACCAGTGTCTTCTGGGTCAAGGTCATGTATGATCAGGTTGGGCTATGTAGCCATCCTGCTTTAGCTGATATTTAGCACAGGGGCAAAGGCTAATCTCACCCCCTGCCCCAATCAACTGGAATGTCTGGTTTGGAGAGCTCACATTGGAAGATGATTCCCTCCCTCAACCGTGTTCAGATTCTTCAGCTTTAGTATGAAAATGATTTGAAGAGCTGCCAATTCAAAGAGTGGTATAATATGGCAGAGATTTACTTCCATGCACATAGATTTAGTGCTTTAAGTTATAGATAAAGATTTTTCAAAGAAGTAAGACCAAGACATCATGCATGCCAGAGTCGAAACAACAATGAAATAAAGAAATCTGAGGTACACCAACATAATACACCAGGGAATCATTCAAACTTCACAACCATGGGATCAATGTGATGATGCATTTAAAAAAATGGATGAGATTGATGGAGAAATTGAAGAACTTGGCTTCTCCTACCATTAACCTTGATGTTGCCGGTTGTCACTTTGTCTCCACAATCACAAACATAGTCTTCTGCATCTTCATTTTTGAGATCAGTGATCTTCAGCTCAACAGTAGACCCAACTTGCTTTATGAGGTACTTTCCTTCCGAATGGATCATCTGTGTTCCTTTCCTCCAAATCACAGGATCTCCAGGTTTTGAGAGTCACCAGTGCAAAGTAACACTGTCCCCCTCTTGAAACTCTTGGTTCTGTAGCTCATTACCACCGGTAATGCTGAGGAATCAGGCAAAGTTGTTGAACCAGGAACAGCATCTTGCAAGATAATACTTGATAACAAGAAAATGCCTTCCACTGATAGGTGTAAAATACTTATTTTGCAAAGGCTTTACCTTGTGTACTTTAACCACCGTGTAAGATTTTTAGCAAAAAGCACAATCACAATGACATAACTGAAAAACTTGAAACCCAAAGCAACTTTGCCAAAGCAAAGCAACACATTATCGAAGACTAAATAAAACAGCACTATACCCTACCTAACATTACAGTAAATTAAGACCTTATAAGACTACTTATCTGACATTGAGATCACAAAATAAGTGTTTTTTTATATGTTGAAGGGATTACAAATAATAGTTCAATCGTACCATTGACTTTGATATTAGCTGTGGTCATGTTGTCTCCACAATCACAAACATGAGATCATTGATCTTAAGTTCAACAGTAGACTCATCTTGGTTCACTTGTGCTTCTTTCCTCCATTCCACAGGAGCCTCGGGTTTCGAGAGTTCGCAGTGGAGAGTAACACTGCCACCTTCATCACATGCTTGGCTTAGCAGTTCATGGGTAAACTTAACTGGAGGAACTGTTGAGGTAAGCACTGATTAAAATCGTCTAAAGTAGAAGGTATTTTACAACAGACAATATTTACACCATTCTGTGGTATCAAAGAAGGTGTTCAAGCAGTCTTAGTCTTATCATGTTCCTTTCTAGATAATACACCTAATAAAGAAAAGCTGTGAAATCTCTAAGATATGGCATCAAAGAAACAACAGGTTATATACTTTATAAATCCTATCTTGTCTCACGTATAAACATAAAAGCAACAGGGCTGTAAATTCTAAGTGATCGTTTAAAAGATTTAAGACTTTTAAGGGTTCACTAAGCCATTTAAAACGTCTGTGCACTAGCCATGTCTAATTCAGATAAATCAGCTTGAACAGACAAAATATGAACGTAAACTCGTGTCAAACTATTGCAGATATCAGAAAGACTTTTGCAGAAAATGTGAACTAGATACAATTACAGAACTAAAAAACAAGTTCACATGAAAAACAAACACCACTTGACAGTTTAAATTACAATACCACCATTAAACTAAAAAAGACTTATGAAGTGCAAAAGGCCACCACAAACTAAAAGTAATTTGATTATAACCATATGTTTGTGGAAGTGACCATCACATTAATGCGTTTGTAGTCATCAGTATAGTCATTCCCAAAACTGGCTGCTAAGCAGATTCAAATAAGGTGAACAGAACATCAAGTGTGCAAATAGTCTGTTGCAACAAAGACTATCTATTATCCTCTTTACCTCTGACATTGTTTGAGACTTGAAGTGAGTTAACCAGGTAAAATTAACATTCTTCTTAAGTATAACAACAAAGTGATAAAGCAGTACTGCATATAAAGTCAAAGGAGAAGAATGCATCAATGGCTACCGATTTTAAGTGAAAGAAAATAAGAGGCCACACATACAATGTGATATAAACATATCCTTTGTTAAAAAAAACTTAAAACCCTAAAACAGCATTAACTGTGTAATTAAATTTATAAAGTGCCACTTGTTCGACGTTCGAAGTGAAAGCAACAGTTCAGTAAATAGCACAAAACCTTAAAACGCTCAGGCTACTAAAATCAAAACAAGAAATGTGCAAAATAAAGATCTTCAGAAAGTATTTGCAAAGTAGTATTGATGCAGATATCGAAAGCTGTAGTAACGACCGGGGGTGGCTGTGGCTCAGGTGGTACAGCGGGTTGGCCACTAATCGCAGGGTTGGTGGTTCGATTCCCGGCCCACACGAGTCCACATGCCGAAGTGTCGTTGGGCAAGACACTGAACCTCAAGTTGCTCCCAATGGCAGGCTAGCGCCTTGCATGGCAGTTCTGCCTTCATTGGTGTGTGTATGAATGGGTGAATGAGATGCAGTGTAAAGCGCTTTGAATACCGCAAAGGTTAAAAAGGCGCTGTATAAGTGCAGACCATGCAAAAGCGAGTAATCGGCCACACATAACATAAGCCCCATTCACAACAAAGCATTACTAAGCTCTTTAACTGGAATTCATTTTGTCATTAGCACATAAAGGTCCTGCACAACAAACAGTCTCATACTACTGAGGTCTTGCTGCTTCTGAAAGTTTGTTTCAGGGGCAATAGAAAGAGTTGGGAACTTTGCAGCTGTGACAAAAGACAAATTCATGTAAACTGTGACCCTTGGCTGAACCAAGGATCATAAAACACAGATAATAATGCCCATATCAGACAAATATATCAAAGACAATGGTGGCGAATTCAGAACATTCAGATTCAGTTCTGCATTAAAAATAATTTATAGCAACATTCATGCATGGTGTCTGAACGACAGCCTAAAAATCTTTCAAAACAGCTCAGCATGGAGTATCCAAACAAGAACACAAGCTGCCGACCAAAAAGATAAAGCACAGAAGATTTGCACCATAGCTCTGTACCATTGACTGATGCCCCTTTTCAGTGGCCTGCTTTTGAAACCCTGCTTTGTTTGAAGGTGTTTGGGCCTTTAGAACTGTGGCAAAAGCAAAGATTTTCTAAGATGTAATCACAGACATTAACACAATCATGACCCAGAAAATGTCAGAGAAAACATGTATCCTTATTCAGCTTAGTCAGGCCACTTGCATACAATGTAATGCAATGTGACTTTCATTGTGCTTACTGTCTTTGTCAGAACATTAATGATATAAATGAATTAAAAACAGTTCATTCTGCCAAATTCAACTCATTTGTGAATGTTCAAATATTTATAGAGAAATGGACTGCACAAGCTGCTGACTAACATAGTTTAACTATAGCCAACAGATGGAACCGTTAGATTAAGGAAAGGACAAACCAGCACAGTTATCTGAGAAGAACTGGTGACCAACAAATATCTGAAGTACACTCAGCAGTGGTAGATATATCTGTTGTGGTCTCTTCTGATGAAATGATAAGAAATTAAAGTTTTCCAAAACTCTGCTTGACATATGAACTTATGAAATGTATTCGCTTAACTGAAGAAGAGATCACAAACTGGAAGAAACAGACAGCATACAGCATAGCAGGCAGAGCCACAGCAGGAATCAATAAACTTCCAGAAAGTTAAATCTAGACATTTGAAAAGGATTCACTTCCTTATGAATAACTTCTCAGGTTTTGGCTTTCTTTAGCATTTCATCTGTAAGAGGGTGTGACAAAATTGTGTCCTGAAGGCAGGGTCATGAATATACATATATAAAAAATTATCAACGCTGTGCACTGTGTGAGAGACACCTGAAATGATCAACTTGAGAATGGCAACAAACAAAACCACTAACAACACTAAATCGAGAGCAGCAAGACAGTATGTAAAACTCTACATGAATTGCTATGCTTAGCAGGTCTAAATGTTGAATCTTTGACAAAAACGTAAATTTATCATTGTAACGTGATTTAAGAAGGGAAAGGATGAGGCGAGAACTGGCTTGACAATATAAATAACGTTTTAATAATGAACTTACAGTAAAACAAAGGACACAAACACATGACGATGGACATGTCCGTAAATGATCTCTCTCTCGTTGCACCACCGTCCACCATCAGCCTTTATCCCTCTCGGAGGCTTGATTAGCCTGATATGGGACCGGGTGTGTATCATCACGACCCGGCCCCGCCCTCCGCACTGCCACAATCATGAAGACAGTGACAACAGAGGGGAATGCTTTATATAAATCTTATCTATGAGCTAATTAAGGCAAAATCCTGCTCTGATAACATTGGACTGGAGAGCAAGAAATTCAACCTTGAAGATGCTTCAGAAAGACTGAACTTGCACTTAGCATATACTGAAAAATGCTTTGTATAAAAAGTGTCAACCAAATGACAAGAAACCCAATTTCCAAGAGCCCTAAAAAACTCCCAGAAAAAAATAGGAATGGTTGATACCCATGATCTTCATATTGGCTGTGGTTTTCTTGTCCCCACATACACATGTGTAGTCTCCTTCATCTTCAACTTTGAGCTCTGAGTGATTTTCAGTTCCACCTTTAAGGCAGTCTGCTTGATAATGTACCTCCCTCCAGACTGGATAACCTGGTTTCCTTTTTTCCATTGCACCGGAACATCAGCTTTGGAAAGCACACAGGACAGAGTAGCACTGCCTCCTTCATCACGCTCCAGGTTCTGCATATCATGTGTGAAGACTACTGGCAATGCTAAGGAACCATGAATAGATGTTGGAATCAAGATGTTGAACCATCTTGCAAAGAAAACTGGTAAGTTTTGAGATTATGGACCATGCTGTAACATTAGTATTCTTTCCAACCTTGACAAAAGAACATAAAAATGTTTTGGGGGGGTCACTTGTGCTCCTTTTCTCCAAACCACTGGAACTCCTGGTTTGGAGAGCTCACAATGAAGAGTTAAACTGTCCCCCTCTTTACACTCCTGGTTCTGCAGTTCCCTTTTGAAGATCAGTGGTAATGCTGAGAAGCATTTGATATTGAGTTGATTTCAATAATGTGTTAGTATAATTTACTCTGCACAAAAGACAATTTGACACAGAAAACATTCTAAAAGCGTCCCAGAGACAACAAAAGTAAAGATTGTTAACAAAATGACAGAAACATTGAAGATATTACAAGGCAAATTTTGCACTGCCATTCATAATTTTAGTATTTGTGTATTTCACATAATTCCTTGTAAAGCTCCTTTTAAAAGTTCTCTTTAGAAAGCTAACCAGTGATTGGAAGTTTTGAATCAAATAGTGTGCATTTCTTTGTATAAGAAGTGTCTACCAAATAACAAGTATCCCATTTACAAACTCCCACAAAGAATAGGAATGGTTAAAACCCTTGATCTTTATATTGGCTTTCATTTTCTAACCAGAAAAGGTCAGAAAACCAAATAAACAGTAAAGGTTAAATTGAAAATAAAAAAGTCTCTGTTTGGAAAAAGAGTCAAGACATGCACATTTAAATGGTCAATTGGTCTCATACCCTTAATCTTAATGTGTGCGGAGGTCTTTTTGTCCCCACACAAACATGTGTATTGTCCAGCATCCTCAGGCTTGAGATTGGTGATCTTCAGCTCAACAGTTGGTCCAAGTTGCTTGATGAGGAACTTTTCCCCAGAATGGATCGCTTGTGTTCCTTTCTTCCAAACAGGAATTCCAGATTTCGAGAGTTCACTGTGCAATGTAACACTGACTCCTTCTTCACAGTCATGGCTCTGTAACTCACGCTTGAAGACCACTGGGAATGCTGAGGAGCAATTGTGCGATGAAATAAACCAAAGGTGTATAACATTAAGAAACGGATAAGACCTAGTAACCAGTAAACTTACACTATTGCAAGACTAATTGCATTGGCGGCTCAGCACATTACTTGCCCCAGAACAAACACTACGTTTAATATGCGAATCAGTCTACTGGATAATAAATGCATATAAATGAATTGGCTTTTATCCATACCATCCAAATTCTTCAAACTTAGAATATTCAACAGATAGCATGGAGATACAACGGAATAAGATGATGAAGGGCAAGTTGTGAAATATGGATGTTATGATACTTTGATGATCCTTTGTTATTTTGTATCAATAATGTGTTTAACATAATCTTTAATCACATTTGAATGATAATAAATTGAATGCTTATAATACATGTGTTATTTCAAAGACTCGGTTTATGACAAATTGACAGACTGCTGAAAGTTTACTGACAAAAGCAAAGACTAGTAACAGATATATATCAAGATGATATATCTGAAGATCTTTCCAATAAAACCCAAATTATATTCCAGATAATTAAGACAAGGATTCTACTGGTAACATGCATGTCCAGATTTCCATAGTACAAGATAAAGCATGCACACAAGCAAAAAGAAAGGAAGCATTCCTATCACAGTAGTTATAATGAGAAGCACAAGACTACCCTTGATATATTGACCACTTCATCCATGGCCAAAAACTGCTCATTATGTTTGGACTCTAAAAGTTGCTGCATGGTTTTGTAAATATATGCATTGAACAACCATATGAAATGAATGTAACATTTGGTCCAGGTACTGTTGAATGACTAGATTTAAAATTTCCAAGTACGTTTTTCAAAAACACTTTTCATCAAAATAACTTACATTAAACTTTCAATAGCTTTTAAGGTACCAATACTGTACATGCAAGAAGAAGTGCCAGCACAGTAGAACAGGAGATATCTCTGGCAGACTGATACAGAACAATGCATCCAGTATTTCCTCCAAAATTCCATTCATGCCAACTCCCAACATATTTATGTTGCTTTAATCCATGAATCCATCTGTGAAATTCCTGTCAGTAACATGGCTTGACCACACAGGATCACAAAGCAGATTAACTTTGATGAAATTAAAAAAAAAGAAAGTAAATGTGACAGGGCAGAAGGCAGGGCCGGGTTGTGATTTTACACAGGCTAATCAAGCCTCCAAGAGGGATAAAGGCTGACGGCGGACGGTGGTACGACAGAGAGAGAGCGTTTACAGGCAGCTGTCCGTCCTTTGTGTGTGTTTGTGTCTTTTGGTTTATTTCTTCATTAAACTATTATTTATATTGTCAAGCCAGTTCGTGCCTTCTCCTTTCCACTGATTTACTTTACAGTAAACAATACAATAGTTGTCATGCATCCAAAAAAAATTGAAAGGCAAATAGTCCTTCCCAGAACTTTAAAGAGCTTTGAGGGGAAAAGCATTCTCAGATTTGGTAAAGAAACTTAGTTCACATTTAAAAGTATTGATTGCAATCTTTTTACCATCTGAAACATGGCAATTAAAACAACATAAAAAGTTTTTGCAATTATCTGTTTTCTTCTCAGAGATTGTCAGACTCTTACCTTTCACCGTCAGCTTTGCTGTACTACTCGTAGAGCCAATGTCACAGGTGTATACCGCACTGTCATTCTTCTCCAGATCCTTCACTATGAGGATGAGGATGGTTCCCTTCTGTGTCAACTCATATCTTCCTCCTGCCTTGATCTCTTTCATACCTTTCATCCAGGTGAACTTAGAGGCAGGTTGAGCAGTCTCACATTCAAAGGAGACAGCACCTTTCTCTTCTGCAGTGGCATCCTTTAGCTCACGAATGAATTTGTTGGCAAGTTCTACAGAAGGGAGAAAATACCAAGGTAAATATATCCCCTCTAGATTAATTAATTGTGGCTTCTTTTTAAGGGTGTGATGATAGATCCTTGAAGGCAGAATTTAGCATAATGTGTATGCCAGTTTTGTATGGGACAGCTAAAGTGAAATTATATTAAATCTTTGCCTTTGATCTCCAGATTAGACTTTGAGGTTGGACCACCAGTTACTTCAGAACTGTTTTCTCCAGAGTCTTTTTCAGTGACATTATGGGCAGTTAGCTTCACAAGTGTCTGTTCCTGGTTGATTTCGTATTTCTGGCTCTTCCTGATAGATTTGCCTTCCTTCACATCCAGTCCAGCTTGAGAAAGCTCACAGGAGAATGTGGCGTCTTCACCAACTTTAGCACTGACATCTTGAAGCTCTTTGGAAAGGGTAGGAGCTTCACCTGTCCCAAAAAAAACGTATGCATGTTAAAGGTATATTTAAATTCAATCTTGTTTTCATTGTACACTCAGTGGCTACTTTTTAGCGACATCTGCTTGCTCACCCTCGACAGACAGAGTTGCCTTTGAGCTCACGTCCTTGTGAGAGAAGACCACCTCACCAGAGTCAGAAGCCGAGACTCCTTTGATTGTTAATGTATACTTGCGCCCTTTGCTGCTTATCTGAAAGCGGCCTCCAGCAGTGACAGTCTGGCCTTTGAGGGTCCAGACACACTCGGTTAAGCTTTCCCGGGACAAGATACACTCAAATGTACAGGTTTCACCTGCCTTGGCTTCAACAGATTTAAGACGCTTGGTGATCCCGATGTGGATGTCTGGGGTTGACAAAATGAGGGTAAGTAAATCGTGACAGGTTTTTAATTTTTGGTGTGAACCTACCCTTAAAGTATCAATTAGCTTTTTACTGAGAGCATTGCCAAGATTAAAAAAAAAAATCTAACCCTAATCATTGTTAAATATTTGATTAATATGAAACACTGTGTTTATACAACAAACAACTACAAATGAAACTACGGTGCGTCATTGTAACACATAGTACGACAGTTTGCTGTCATACCTCTAACAGTGACCTTGGACTTGGCGATGTCCGTGCCAAGATCGCAGCTGTACTCCCCAGCATCAGCTTGTGTGATGTCATGGATAGTTAGTCCCAAGGACTTGCCATCGTGGAGGAGCTCATACTTTTTGCCTGTTGCCAGGACAGTACCATCTTTGTGCCACACAGGGGCCACCCTTGGCTTTGAGGCTTCACACTTTAGGGTAACTGTGCCATTCACCTCTGCCACCACATCATCCAGCAACTTCAGGAAGACAGCCTTCTTCTCTGAATTTCAATAAACAGAAATTAGGGCATTAAATAGAAAACCTATGCAACAGCACATGGTCAAGAAACATTCTGAATTCTTCACTCTAAAATGTATATCAGAGTTTCATAGCTCCATTATCATTCTGTTAACCTGTTTATCTTAAAAGAGTGAATTCACTCATTGTACCACCTCACCTTTGACACTCAAGCAGACTGTTTCTCTTACATCCCTAATGCTGAATGAAACCTTCCCACCATCCTCAGGGGTCAGATTCTTGAGGGTAAGTGTATGGGTCTTATCTGCATGGGTGATGGCATTGACCTCATTGTTGTAGAGCGGCTTGTCATTAAGCATCCACTGGACCTCTTCGTCATCATAGTTAACTTCACAGGTGAACAAAGCATCACTGTCTTCATTTACCTCCACATCTTCCAGATGTTTAGTGATCTGGATTTTACGTTCTGTGACAAATTGACACCAGAATGCACGATCATGGTGACATAAAGAAAAATAAATTGTTTTTATAGAATTGAGCATTTGACCAGACCAAATCATTACGGAAACTCAGTAAAACATGAGATTATGTTGAACTTTTTCATAACACATTATTGGTTATAGTAGAACAAGTACACTGCAAAATATTTCAGTATTAAAATAATTCATTTTACACAACATGGAGTGGGGTTAAAAAACCTACTTTTACTCACTCTTTGTTTGTACATTTTACTCCAGCAATGTAGCATTAAATTAATTGCTTTTAAATGCGTACTAGCATTTCAGTGCTTATTTAATATACTTAGGAATTTACCAAATGACACATGGAAAACTTCCACAGGGAAGCTTAATTCATACCATGCAGGCTATTAGACAACACCACCTTGCTTTAATGGTGACAGACACCCTATTCAGAGCTGCAGACCTGAACACTTGGTGCACAAAACACAATGAAGTAACAATCAATAGATAATATTTTTGATCAGGAATGGGAAATTTTTAGTAAAAAGTAAATTTTAGACTTCACAAAACAAGAAGTTACCAAACTTAACAAAAGAAAGAAAAAAAGAACAATAAAAAAGTTTAAAAACTTCAAAAAAGTAAGTATAATGTACTTTTTATATGTACTTTATATTATTTGCATGAGACATGTTCTCAAATTAGCAAATAAATATGACTTTAGGATTGATACTGTACTTCATGATGCATTGTAAAGATAAAAAATCCTTATTAATTTTTACTTAAAAGCTAACTATAGCATTCATTTCAGATTTTTGAATTGAGTACAGATGTAGAATTTATTTAATATTTTCAAGTTCACGCTTATTCAATGTAGAATGTTCTTACTATTTTTGCTATATTTACTTTACCACAAAGTAAAACAAAAATTCAGTGCAGCTTAAAATGCAGTGACAGCTATAAGTAATCCTTAAATTGATTTCCATGAAAAGTGTTCCACTTTGGCTCTTTGAAAATAGCCTGACATACTGTAGCAACATTGTCTCATCCAATGGCATGAGTTTAAGGTGTTGTTCTCTTATTGTCCAACCACTGGAAGAAGAGGAGTGTTTAGAAAACCTGTCAAAAATGTTCGCAATTCCATTTGAAGATGTTACTATTGCTGTAAAAATCACAAACCTCATCCTTAACACTTTTATTTTCCTAATACAACAATACAAGTTAATAACTGCCACTGATATGCATCAAATCATTAAAGTCAAGGTCTAAAAATGAAGAATTCTCAGCAACAGAATGTGTGTGGCGTAGTCAGAGCGACATAGCCACAAGCAGCCCTAAATCTGATAGGCTGAGTGTATAAATAATAAATTTAAATAAATAATAATATAACATGTTTTTTCCTTAACAAAGCAAATTAAACACACTTTAAATGCCTTCTTAATGAATTTACCTTCTACTTTGAGGTTGGCTTTGCTCTCACAGACTCCAACCTGGCAGCGATACTCCCCAGAGTCCTCTGCGCTAAGAGCCTGGATGGTCAGCTGCACGCTGGTGTCCTTTTGCTTCATGCTGTACTTGCTGGAAGGCTTCAAAACAGTTTGCCCCTTAAACCAGCACGCTTCTTTTGGTGGGGCGGAGAACATGCAGCACAGTGTCGTGGAGGTCTTCTCCTTGGCTGTGACATTCTTCAGTGGCTCTAGTACTTCAATTGGACGCTCTGTAGGGTGATATGAACAGTGGCTTTAAAAACATAAACTGTTGGATGGACTATTTTGCAAATCTTCTTGAGCTGCAGTGTTGCTTTCATTAAAGTGAATTCCTAACCTTTCACTTTAAGTTCGGCCGTAGATTTGCTCTTTCCGGCAGTGAACTGTACGGGGCCTGACATAGAGGCCTTGGTCTTCTTAAATGTGAGGCAGTGCATGGTCCCCTCTTTCTCCATTTCGATATCTGCACTCTCTTTCAGTTGTTCCCCATTCAGAGTCCACTTCACTGGCTTGACTGTCTCCACGCTGACTTCCACTTCAAAGTGAGCAGCAAATGGCTCCATAACCTCCACAGAACTCAGCTCCTGAACTATACTGATAGCTTGTTCTGAAGGTTATGATGAGAAAATATAGTGCTCTATCAAAAATTAAATAATTATTCATGTTTCATGTAATAAAATGCATTCATGTTGTAGAATTCGAATAAAATAATTAGTACACAAATACATAACATATACAAATGGAAATGGAAATAAAACTAAATTATAATCCCAGGAAACTAAAGTTTAAAATAAATTAAATGTTTTACGGGAACAGATTAGGGGATCTGATCATTTTTTGTGAGGATACATTTATAAAACAACAGTTTAAGTCACATACCCCCCCCCCCCCCAAAAAAAAATTACATAAAGGTTCAAACTAATTCTTTTGCAGATCAATGAAAACTGATCCACAAACTGTTAAGAAATATGTAAATAGCACATTAGAAAATGTAATTAACAACATGCAATTACATTATGTGCACTCTTTTTTACATTCCATTTCAAAAGCTGTTTAGTTGCCTTTTTGTTTATGAATTCTGTCAAGCTTTTATCTTTAATTTTGTACTCTTTACTGGAAAAAAGTGTTTTACCCTATACTAGTAGTTGACATGAAGTCTTATCATCAAGTGTCCTCATCGACAGAGTCCACGTTAGTGATGGTGAGCTTCCTGTAGATGTCCTCACTGGTGATCTTGTGCTTCTTGCTGGATTTTATCTCCTACTTGTTCTTGTACCATGTGACTTAAGCACTAGCCCGTGACACCTGGCACTCTAAGTGTGTGTGGTGTTTGCACATGGCGATTTTGTCTGTCAATTTCTTCACAAATTTGACAGACAGCTCTGTAATGATTATACAGGGCCTTAGGGATCTACAGCTTACAAGTAGGATTAGTTATATAACAGTTCCGACACTACACAGCACAAGCTTTTGTTCATTAGTTTTAACACTCATTGCAAAATACATGCAGCATTTGGCAGTCTTTCCTCAATCACAAACCTTTAACCTTCAGCTTAGCAGTTGACGTCGCCTTGTCAGCTGTGAACTTGACTTCACCTGCATCCTCAGATTTCACGGATTTGAAAAGCAAAGTGTATGTTCTTCCTGAGATAGAAAGTTTAAATTGAGTTATGAATGAATGAACATTATATTTATATAGCACTTTTCTGACACTACATTCAAAACGCTTTAGACAGTGAACAGGGGACTCTCCTGCAGCATCCACCTGGATGATGCAACAGCAGCCAGTGTGTGCCAGTACGTTCACCACATACTAGATATTGATGGAGAGGAGAGAGTAGAATTATTGAGCCAATTTATGGATGGGGATTATTAGGAAGCCATGATTGATCAGGGCCAATGGGGGGATTTTGGCCAGGACACCAGGGTTACACCCCTACTTTACACAACCTTAGATTTCCCTAGAAGGTCTTCCATCCAGGTACTCACCAGGCTCAACCCTGCTTAGCTTCAGTGGGCAACAAATCTTGCTTAGAGTTACAATGACTTTTATTTATCTGATTTTGTGAAGTTCTCAATACAATTTCAAGCCCTTGGAGGTATTCTTCAACCTACATTAAATACTGCGAGTACACCACCTTTTTCTAGAGATCTGTTTCATTCAAAGCTACATACAAAGTTCATTCAGTTCAACTTACCCTCCTGCCTCATCTTGATGTTGTCTCCGGCTTTGAGCTTGGTGTCTCCTTTGTGCCACTGAGCCTCTACTTCACCGTAAGAGACCTCACAAACAAATGTTGCGCTCTCCTTCTCCATCACCTCTACGTCCTGAAGAGCCTTCACAATCTTTATGTCTTGGGCTACAAGCACGGAAAAGAGTTAAAGGTTTTAAAGACTATTTTGTCTTCCTGTTTTATCTGGCACAACAAATCTGGTTCTGATGCAAAATTGCAATGTGGATTGTATCATTTCCAAAATGTTGGGTCACTCTTTCATACAGGAGTGATTCATCTTTACCATGAACAGTGAGCTTGGCTGACGTGTTGTCATCTGTTGTTCTGCATATATACTGGCCCTGGTCCTCATGGGCACACTTTTGGATCAGGAGACTGTGCTTGTTGCCCTGGGAATGGATGACAAATTTCTTTCCTGGTTTCAGTTCCTCATCATCCTGATGGAATAAAATAGTTTAAAAAAAGTTAAATGAACCCTTTTTGTGCTTTCACATATTGTCCAGACATATTGTCTACCTCCATTTAAATTTGGTAACACATTTTACAAGATTTTACAATCATAATTGTAAATAAAATAAATAAAATACCAATACCTTAAACCACTTGACATCAGCATTTGCTCTTGACACCTCACATTCAAAAGTGACTTTCTCCTTTTCGGGAGCACTGATATCTTGTAGAGGTTTGAGGATCTTCACAGCAGGCTCTGTGCACCAAACACCAATAATTAAGGCTATAAGTGATCTTGATTTTGTTACCACTATAAACCCTTGAGATTTCCAACCCAGCATTAAACCATAATCACTCTCAAAATTACATTAAACGTTTAAAAGAGAAAACATAAACCCACATAGTGGGGTCTTTTGAAAATTTAAATTAAACCTGGAAATAACGATTTTGCAATTGCGATTCACCGAAAAGGGCTATATAGTTGATTGGCTTGTGATATGTGAATGGCTTTAATAGTGTTTATCCTCCCATTCAGTTGATGAAAAAATCATGCTGCGTCATCGTGAGGAAGGATTGCATCAAGATGCAGATTGGAATGCAGGTGCGAAAAACTTCATATAAATAAAATAGTCTGCTCCTATCTCACTGCTGCTTGACTTCATCTAGTGATTACATGGTTACAATGGCCATAATATAAGAATTATTTAAGATTGTACACAATTACGTGATCAGTAATCAAATAAGCAAATTTGTGACATTAATTGTGTTAACTAATTTTGTACAAAAGGACAGGTTTTAGTTAATTAAAGCACTTAAGATGCTCTGTGAAAATTCACATGCAGAATCATAATTATATCATAAGCAGTAGGTTTTGCACAAAATGTTCACTCAAACTGTTATGCTGATAATATATTTTGAAATGAAAGATAAACGATTAAATAAGAAAAATGCTAAATAGAAACATTTTCACAAGTGGACTCATACTCCAGATAATCGCACACATTTGTGGCCGTTGGCACTTAAACTGATCTGGTTGAACATTTTAAAGGTAGTCTTACTCTCCACTGTCAGTTTGGCCTGGGTCTTGTCATCCAGGGTTTCACAGGAGTAGTGTCCTCTGTCACCATATGTCACACTCTTCAGGACCAGAGTTTGCTTGGTACCCTCCACATGGATTTCCAGGTTTCCTCCTGGCTGTTGCACCACACCGTTCTTCATCCATTTCACAACTGTTGGAGGTTTGCTGAGCTCAACTTCCAACCGAACTGTGTCCTGCTCTTGCACAGTCATATCTGCAAGCTTCTTCTTGAAGGTTACAGGAAGTTCTGCAACAGGCATCAAGGAACATACATTACAGAACATACAACATACAGTAAAGGAAAGATACAGTGTTTACAGTGACAAAAGAGAACTAGTAACTAGTAAAAAAGAATAGAGTCACAAATGTATTCACTGTTTGATTTGTTTCATGTTGATATGTTGCATTATACATAGCAGTGGTCCTTACGTTGTACTTGCAGTGTGGCTTTGCACACTTTCCCTTCAGCATCAATACTGATCTCTCCTGCATTTTCTTGAGTGACAGCTGTGATGGTGAGGGAGTGGCTGCTTCCTCCATGAGCGATCTTAAATTTGGGACTGGCTGTTATGGGAATGTCATTACGCAGCCATCTGACGTTCACATCGTTTGGCGTGATGGAGCATTTGAAGATGGCATCTTTGCCTTCGTTTGCAACAACATTGTTCAGTTTGGTAGTGAACCTCACCAGGCGTGGGGCTATAATTGCATAAAGAGAAAATTATATTAGAAATCTGAGAGAAATGAAAGTTAATGAAGATGGGTACATTTATAAGAGAATTTTCATTTTTGGTTCATTTTAATGATGAATTGATGACCTTTAGCAAGCAAACACAGACACATATGGTTCTCACCTTTAGTGGTGACTTTGGTGGAGGTCTTGTCATCTTTGCATTCACAGCTGTACTCTCCTTCATCCTCCTGAGCCACTACAGACACAGTCAAGATGCAGCTCGTGCCATCGGTGCGGATGCTGTACCTGCCACCAGGTTTGATTTCCTTACCATTATGCTTCCAAAGGACATTACCTGTGGCTTTGTTGAGGCTGCAGGAAAGGATCATGGTGCTCTCTAATACTGCAGACAATGGCTGTAATGGCACCACAAATTTCAAAGGTGCTTCTGAGGGATGTATAAAAACAAAAAAACACACCATGATTGGGCCACACCTTGTACTTCATAAAAAGCATAAAAATTACACAAATGTCTCCAAATCAGGGGTAAATATAACCACATTTGAACTCCACAACAATAAAAACACTTCTTTATTTATCTATATGAAATTATTTGCTATAATATTGCAATATAGCTTTTACCTTTGACTTCAACCGTAAACTCAACCTTGTCTTCAGCCATCTGGCAAGAGTAAGTGCCACTGTCTATGGATTTGGAGGATTTAATGACAAGGACACGTGAGCGACCTTCCTGTTTCATCTCATACTTGGATCCTTCTTTCAGTTCCACTCCATCCCTGAACCACTTAACATTACAACTCTCTGAAGTCACCTCGGTTTTCAAAACAACCTTCTCTGTTGTTTCAACCACCACAGTTTCTTTTGACAATGATGTCTTCAGGAATTTGGGAGCAAAATCTAAGAAAAAAAAGCAAATCTTCACTAAACTGACGGTATAATTTGATGTTCTGGAGAAAGCCTCTCTGAGCTTCATGGACTGCTAAAAATAGTCTCTGGAAATGAAATATCATGCAAACTGATCTCACCATCTACTTGAATCTTAAAAACCAGCTTCTCATGTCCTGCCTCACAGGTATATTCTCCAGCATCCTTCTTCTCCACATTCTCCAGCACCAGCTGACGGCTCTTGCCCTTTGACTCCATGTGGACACTCTTACTGGAGCTCAACTGCTTGCCATTCTTGAACCATTTTACTTCAGTATTTGTGTCAAAAACGTCACAGCTAAGTGTGGCTTTCTTGGACTTTGAAACCTTCACTTCCTTCTGATAGGAGTCCTTGTTGGTGAAGGCAGCTTTGGGCTCTAATGAGGCAGTAGAAAGAGTTTACTTCATTCAAAGAGTGGTTTGTATATTTACTGAGAAAGTCAAATAAAGACACGAGAAGTCTGATATAGAATTTGGAAAGTGACAAGAAAATGCTCCATTCTAAGACAGGCCATGTCGAAATTAATCTGTTTTAATTTCAAACCACATTGATTTTGATATTTCTGTATATCATAGATGATATAATCAACAGTTTTACAAAAAGTTTGAAAATGGTTGTTTCTTTCAGCAAAAATAAATAAATAAATAAATAAATCTTAATGAAATACAAATTTTTGTTTCTCACTTTGCATAAGTGGGCAAAAAGATAAAATAAATCATAGCTGTTTAAACAGCTCAATGAGGTCTGCCAAGTATGGACACATTTAACAAACCAATGCAGACTGTTAACGTTATTTGATCAACCAATGAGTTAAAAAAAAGACCAAATTCACAGAACCAATCAGAACAGTCAATTATGCCATACCTTCCAACAGCATCTTAAAGACTAGCTTCTCATTTCCAGCCTCACAGGTGTATTCTCCAGCATCCTTCTTCTCCACATTCTCCAGCACCAGCTGACGGCTCTTGCCCTTTGACTCCATGTGGACACTCTTACTGGAGCTCAATTGCTTGCCGTCCTTGAGCCATTTCACTTCAGTCTTGATGTCAGAAACTTCACAGCTCAGTGTGGCTCTCTGGGAAGCTAATACCTTGACCTCCTTTTGATAGGAATCCTTGTTGGAGAAGGCAGCTTGAACATCTGGTGGGACAGTTGTAGTGAAACAAGGATACAATATCAGAAACACATATTTTTGTTTAAATATATAAATTGAGACACTTGTCTGAACAGTAGAACATGTTTTAAGCAAATAAATTAACTTATCTAATCATGTTGCAGACTTCTTTTGTTTCCCTAGCATTAAAATAGGCAAGAAATCTCTTTTACCTATAAATCTACTTAAATGGTAATTTGTTCTTGTCATAAAAAAACAAATTTAAATATATTTTTAGATATAACAATATCATAGCTTAATGAATGCTGTCTTTAACCAGATACTAGGCATTTGGCAAACTTGCTATATGTGAAGTTTTCATGTGTGAAGGTTAATATATTTTAATTTGGTTTCTTCCACAAGGAAGGAAAACTTCAATAAAAACAGAACTCAGAGAGACAAACACGGGGGTGTTTTTCATACCTGCCACCAGAATCTTGAAGACTAGCTTCTCATTTTTAACTTCACAGGTGTATTCTCCAGCATCTTTTTTCTCCACATTCTCCAGCACCAGCTGACGAGTCTTGCCCTTTGACTCCACATGGATGCTCTTACTGAGGCTCAATTGTTTGCCATCCTTGAACCATTTCACCTCAGTTTTGGTGTCAGAAACTTCACAGCTCAGTGTGGCTTTCTGGGAAACTGATACTTTGACCTCCTTCTGATAAGAGTCCTTGTTGGTGAAAGCAGCTTGAGTTTCTATGCAAAAAGTATGGAGGTGCAGGTTTATTATCATATACACCATAATTATCATCAATATAAGCTAATATACTTCACTGTAAAAAAAAAATCAAAATTACTAGAGGCACCATAAAGAAGATCAACTGTTCCTTCAGTAACCCTCCATAAGCATAAGAGAAAGGCTTTAAAGCTCTTTAAATATATTTTGAAGTACCTTAAGGACATAAATAGGATATTTTAGGCTACTTTAAAGGGTGTCTGGAGGATCTCCAGAGGGTTCTGCAGGTGTGATAGCTAAGGAACCCCAAATGGTGCCTCGATTATATTTCAATTTTACAGTGTAATTGATAAAACCAAATTAAACATGACAAAAATAATTTCCATACCTGCTACCTGAATCTTAAAGATCAGTTTCTCATTTTCAGCTTCACAGATGTATTCTCCAGCATCCCTCTTCTCCACATTCTCCAGCACCAGCTGACGAGTCTTACCCATTGACTCCATGTGGACGCTCTTACTGGAGCTCAACTGCTTGCCATCCTTGAACCATTTCACCTCAGTTTTGACGTCAGAAACTTCGCACCTCAGTGTGGCTTTCTGAGAAGCTGATACTTTGACTTCTTTCTGATAAGAGTCCTTTTTGGTAAAAGCAGCTTGAGTTTCTATGGGAGCAGTATGAGGGGTACACGCCAAAATTATCATGAAAACAAGAAAATATTCTCCACTGTAAAAAATAAATGCTACTTGTGACACAATTTGGGTGTTCTGAAGCTGCCACAACAAAGAAAACCACTGGAGACCCCCAAGACAACCTTTCGGTTAATTGTGAAACATATGTTTTGTTCATTTAAGAACTCTAAGGACTATCAACGGTTCCTTCAGTAACCCCATCATAAGACAAAGGCTTAGTAATTGAATACTCCAAATTAATGACCATACCTGCTACCTGAATCTTAAAGATCAGTTTCTCATTTCCAGCTTCACAGGTGTATTCTCCAGCATCTTTCTTCTCCACATTCTCCAGCACCAGCTGACGATTCTTGCCCTTTGACTCCATGTGGACGTTCTTACTGGAGCTCAACTGCTTGCCATCCTTGAACCATTTCACCTCAGTTTTGGTGTCAGAAACTTCACAGCTCAGTGTGGCTTTCTGGGAAGCTGATACTTTGACTTCTTTCTGATAAGAGTCCTTGTTGGAGAAGGCAGTTTGAATGTCTAGTGGAAAAATCATGGTGTCGGAATGCAATATTAGAAACAAACATCTCAATATTATAAACAATAAAAACAGCAAGAATCAAATTATTATTTATTGTCACACGACCAGGGCAAAACCAACAAGTAAAAAGACAAACACTGGGTTGTTGCTCTTACCTTCCACCTGAATCCTAAATAGCAGCTTCTCATGTCCTGCCTCACAGGTATATTCTCCAGCATCCTTCTTCTCCACATTCTCCAGCACCAACTGACGGCTCTTGCCCTTTGACTCCATGTGGACACTCTTACTGGAGCTCAACTGCTTGCCATCCTTGAACCATTTTACTTCAGTCTTGGTGTCAGAAATTTCGCAGCTCAATGTTGCTTTCTGGGAGGTGGAAACCTTCACTTCCTTCTGATAGGAGTCTTTGTTAGTGAAAGTAACCTGAGTTTCTGAAAGAACATTCATTGTGTTGGTGCCATAGTTATCAAAATATCTCAAACATATTAAAATAATAAATAAATGGCTTTTATTTCAAATTTTAATAACCACTAAGGGCTTGTTTTTCCAGACAATAATTAATTCTAGACTTATGGCACAAATGTTTTGATCAAGATTAGATACTTCAATTGATTAGAAATCAGCACTTCACTTTTGAGAGTTGCGTTTTAAAAGACCATAAGCATTGATGGACTAATAATGTCCATACTCTGACCTGACATTGGCATGATTATTGACATGGTACACTATGATATATGACTTACACAAGGCTTCTAACTTTTCACTTGATAACTTAATAACTTTTAATTTCAATTGTTAAATCATTCTGTATGAGCATTTAACTTTAAGCTTCACCAGCATTGTTCAAAAAACCATAAAGTTATAACATTAATTAAGAATTTTGGCATGTCTGATTAATCCTGTTCATTTAAATTTTTAGTTTCAGACTAATTAGTGCTTCATTTTACCTTTTATCTTGACCTGGAATGTCACCCTGTCCTCTGCCGTCTCACATGAGTAGTGGCCTTCATCGCTCTGCTTGGCACCCTTGATGACCAGCTTCCTTTGTGTCCCCTGAGACACAAAGGTTGTCCTCTTGTCCTCTGTTATTTCTTTCTGTTCTTTCTTCCACACAACAGAGGTTCCAGGAGAAGCGACCTCACAGCTCAACACCACGTCACCCACCAGAGCATCTCTCTCCTGGGGCTGAGCACGTGGCTTGCTTATAAACTTAGCTGTTTCTTCTGTCAGGGGAAAATGGAAGATTAGATACTGAAAAGATTGTGCTTTTTACATGATCAGTAACAGGAAATGGAATATAGAAAACAGATCACACATGGCATAAGAAACATCCACTGTCCATTTCTAAAGATAAACATTTAAACACTGAAAAAATGGTGTCACTCAAATATATATGTACAAACAGTATATGTTTTGCATTTATTTTGTCAGGAACTAAAATGTTGCAAAAATTGGAAACAATATCAAAAACATACATTTAATTTTAAGAATCAGACTTAAATAAAATTTACACAGTTTGTTTCGGTCATTTAATTTGATTGGTTGTTCCAAGAGTGCTGATTTTTCGTAGAACAGCACTGGGACTCGTCTCTGTTTGTGTCTATCTGCTTGTCTGTGTTTTGGTGAGTGTGTGTTGCTTGGTGGCATGCAAAGCTTAATACTATTGCTTCTTTTGGAATTATATTCATTAGCAGAGAACAAAAACCTCAAAAGCATATTGAATAGGATGCCTGTGAGTGTTTGAGTGCGATGCAGCTCTTTTACCTGACAACACACCCTCAAACGCTTTCTGTGGAGTAGCTCAAGCCCAGATGTCCCTGACTGTCTACACTGACATCTTACACCATTTATCCACTCAGTACTTTCTGTACTATGCTGGGATAGGAACCATTGACTGCAGAGCAAAGATTTTAACTAATGGAAAATGAAAATCCCCAAATACTCCCAAAAAAAAAGCCAGACGCAGTGCAACAAATGAAATAGGGTGCAATGAATTAAAAAGAACCAGTTATTAGGCCTTTTTGAAAGTTGAAGTTGTGTTTTACTTGTCTAAAAAATGTGTCTCTCCTGCGCAAGATGCTGATAAAACAGTGAAATGCAGTATAACAGTAGAGATCCATCTAGTGCATGTTTACATAAAAAATAAATCACAAAAGCACAGATGCACCCAAACATGTGAACGTCCCCCAGAGAACAGGAGGCTATGCCATATAACACAAATGTACCAAAGACAACTTAAAGATAATTTTAGGATTATAATTTAGGAGGAAAGTCTCTCTGTGTGTGTGATATTGAAAATGGCTTGTATCACCTTTAAGGGCAAGTTGAACAGATATTTTATCACCGTCACACGTGCACTCATAGATGCCCACATCCTCATGGGTAACGTTGTGGACTGTAAGTATACGTTTGCGTTCCACACTTGTGGCATCATATTTTCTACCCATTCTCAGTTCCTTCCCATTCTTCATCCAGACCACCTGTGGCACAGATAGGTTATTTTAATATTAAATGTTTAATAAAATGACTGATTTAAATTAGTGTTTAGTATTTAGAGATGTTAGAGTTCTTTCCTTTTGTTTTAAGAATGAATGTTGTTTCCATGATGGCCTTTAAAGCTATGTAATGTTTTAGATGTTAAAATACTTCTACCTCAGCCTAATATGCATTGACAACTATAAGTAACCAATTCCAAAGTCAATTTCCATGAAAACTATATTGCTCTGTTGGTTTGAGTGTCCTATCACAGCAACATCGGTTCAACCAATGGTGTGAGTTTAGGTGGGACAATCTGATTGTTCAACTAATCACAGATGGGGGATGCAGGAAAGCTGTCTGAAAACAATCATTGTTTTTGAGATTCTGTTTGGTGATGCTAGTGGTGAAAATTTTTTATTTTCAGCTTTAATAGTCCCTCTGAGATCATTTATTAATTTACAGTTGTTTTCTAATTTCAAACTCAATATAACTCATAATGCATGTTTTCACCTGGACACTTGAGTTGGACACTTCAGTATGCAACTGTGCAGAGGAATGTGCACTGAAGGTAAACACCTCCACTTGAGAAGATTTACTGGTGAACCGTGCAAGGGCGGCTAGAGAAGAAAGACAAAATATCAGATAAAGAACATGATTGAGTTGCAGAAACAGCATCTGCTGCAAGCAATACCCTTCCTTTCTTACCGTTCACATTAAGCGTGCAAACGCTCTGAGATCCACCACCCACAAACTTGACCTGCGCTCCATCCAGCGCCATAGACACCTCCCTGATGACCAGCGAGTGTGTGGTCTTTGAACGTGTGATCAGGTATTCAGATCCACTACGGATCATTCGTTCGTTTATAGTCCAGGAGCCTGAGCATACGGCTGAAAGCTCCACAATGAAGGTGGCTTCTTCTCCGACATGTGCACTGCAGCTCACCAGGCCTGTCTTTACTGATGCTGTGGGCTCTGAGCAGATCATTAGAATATTTTGATAAAAAACAACTGACTGATGTAGAATTATGTTTTAAAAATTCTTGAATGTTTATATTGTTTAAATTGAGGTATCACCAACAAAAATGTACATTGGTATTGCCATTTTCTCTAGATTATAAAAATGTATTTTCTAGAAAATAACTCACTGGGAGATTTAAGACATTACAGCATGATTTTCTGTAAAGCTGTTTTAAAATTATGTGTATTGTGAAAAGCACCATAAAAATGACAACTTGAACATGGCACAAAAAAAAAACGTTTTGACACTACCACAATGACAATATCATACACTAATTCTTGAGATAAGGGATTTTTTCAATCTTAGTTTTTATTTTTTAACACTAAATTAATTTTAAAGGGATATATTTGTAGACAAAGGTCTTGGATAATGAACCATGTAAGAGAACAGGTTTTTATAAAAAACACTTTTTTCTTAAAATTGACATTAATTTCATTACATTCATGACATTTCACTTCATAATTTACATCTTACTGTATTTTTTGTCAACTCCATCAGACACACTAAAAATATGCTATTTTAATTTGATACATCAAACAAGAGAGTAAAGTCTTTATATATCTAATAATGGTGTTCAGTAAAGGAGTTTATAAATTATATTCAGTACATACATTTTTTTTTTGTTTTCACACTATTATGAAAATGTGAGTTGACAAAATTAAATATTTTTCCATCTTAATGATGTGTTGTTCACTCTAGCCATTTAGTTTTTTTCCTCAGTTGAAGCTGCCTCAACCTAAACCAGTGGTTCTCAACCTTTTTTGATGAACGCCCCCTACTTCATTCCCTTCTTCTTCACTACCATGGTTAGATGTAGCATGATTTCTGTAATAATATACGTAGACCTACTCCAAATACATTTATAAACGAATATATATACAGTATATTAATAAGTTGTAAAAAGAATGTATTATATTCACTCACTCCCCTAATATGATATGACCATATTTATTAACAATCTATTTCTGCCTAAAGTACAGTTGGTGATGTAGAATTCTTTGCTGAGTTCAAATGGTTTCTGCTTCTCTTGCCTTGTTTCTCACTGATTCTCGCAAAGCTGCGATTTTAAAAGCTTGAGCTTTAAGAGCTTCGCGCTTGCAATGCTCTGTCCATTGAGCCGTGTCCATCTCCAGAGCCACACAGGTGCATTAGCCGAGGTTGTGCCACCGCCTGTGTTTTTGACGCTGCTAAACCAGATACTTCAGATGCTTCGCAAGACTTCAAAATCAGATGAACCATGGGACAAATGTGTATAATTAAGAACCAACTGATATACTCCAAGTCTAGATAAACGTTTTAATGCACAGAGGAACTTGACGATAGATTTTATTATTATGACTGATAAACACCCCCCATTTGTTTTTTTGTTTTTTTATCCCCTTTTATCCCAATCTGGAATGCCCAATTCCCACTACTTAGTAGGTCCTCGTGGTGGCACAGTTACTCACCTCAATCTGTGTGGCGTACCCAACTTACGCTGGATTCCAACTCATGACTCCAGGGGAGATAGTCAGCGTCAATACTCGCTTAACTACCCAGGTCCCATGATATGTTGAGGCAAATTTCTTGATTTTTAACATAAAGAGGACTTTTGCATGTTCTGTCCCTTATCTCAAGAATCAGTGCATGGTATTCTTTAAAGGAACCTTGATGTGCCATGTAAATACCATGGTATATGAATATGGCAATCAAACCATTCAGAGTACTTTTTTGTAAGGCTAAGTATGGCCACAGCAAATAACACAGTTAAACCTTGCTCACCAAGGTAGAACGTTCCAGGGATCTCCAAGTAGGCACTCTGACCAAAATCATTGACTGCTGAGATACGGAACTGGTAGCTCGCCTCCTCATGGATGTCACTGATGGTGTATTCAGTTCTAGACACAATTGTACTTGTGACTTTCACCCAGGTTTGGGCTCCCACTTTCCTACGTTCCACAAAGTACCCGGAGATGGGCACAGGCCGTTCACTGTTTGGCGGAGACCAGCACAATGTGATCGAGGACTCTGTCTTGTTCTGCACCATTGGCTCAACTGGGGGATCTGGGGGATGTTTCCTTGGTGCTGAAGACAAAGGATAAGAGGTTGTTAAAAAGAATAAAAAACAGAAAATCTGTATCCTTGGAAAAGACCATCTTTGACCAGCATGCATTTCCATGCTGAAATTCATACATGGGTAGGTTTTGGTCTGATTTATAAATGTACTCACCGGTGACAGAGAAGCGAGTTGAGGTCTTGCAGTCACCAGCGATGAAGGCCACTTCGCCCGAGTCCTCCGTGGTACATTCCCTAATAGTGAGGGAGTACTGTCTGTTTATGCGGCCGATGATAATTCGGGAGTCCTCCTTTAGCCTCTCCCCATTCCTGGTCCAGTGTGCATCATTTACTGGTTGCTCTAGTTCCACACAGAAGATCACAGTATCGCTAACTGGCACCACTGTCCTCCTAGGCAGCTTTTTAGTGATGTTGCCTAAATAAGAGTAAGAATAAGAGCACATTAAAACAGTCTCTTGTGTCTTACAATGAGTCAAGACCAGCAATAATTTCATAGGCGTTAGATACAGTATATCAAAGAATGACCCAAGAAGTATAAACTGCTATTTGTGTACAATAGAAAACTACTTTTTTGCTTTACACTAGGTAAACCACTGACATTATAACCAACATAATAAACAATATGGTAATTATGGTGATGGGGTTCCACTTAGATATTTACCCAGTACTGTAAGTTCGGCCACAGTGCGGCTGCCTTCCTTCATCTCGCAGATGTAGACAGCATCGTCATTAGTGGTGACATTGTGAATAGTGAGGCGACGCAGGGTGCCCTGCTCATCCATACGGTACTTGACACTTTCCTCCAGACGAGTCTCCTCCATGTACCAGCTGGCCTGGGTGTTCGACATGGGTACCTCACACTGCAGAGTCGCTGTTTCCTTTTCCTTCACCTCGACATCCTGCAGCTTCCTCTTGAACGGAATCTTTGGCTCTGACAAGGATACAAATAAGTAAACATTCAGAGGGCTATACAACTGTCAATCATGATTTGACAGGATTCTTCACCATTTGTTTGCAATTATAAATGTGACTTAAGCAATACACATCAAACCTGTCTATCAAATAAAACAATACATTATTGATGTTTTGAATATAATATTTCTAGAGTATGCATTATAAGTTCTTTCCACAACTTTGTAGGAAATAATCATTATATTTTAAGAGTTTTATTTTGCCAGCCACTTGAATGACAACTTTAAGAGTAAGTAGAGGCTTCTGACAAAACGCATGAGCTGGCAACGCACAAGTGAGAAGTGCCGATCCTAATATGGCTAGTGCCTAATTACCAGTGTGAGTCTTTCAGCAAATTAAATAATCTGATGTAATTACTGTGCATCAAGCTGATGAGCTTTATTTTGTGGCCACCAGCACACTTTCCAGATCATTCATGTGCCCCTGATTAACCAACAATTTTTTCTAGTTCTTCTTGACTGCCACACAACAAATGCTTTTTGTTTCTTGGTGTAAGTGGCCGTTCACATAGGACGTGTTCTTGCATTCAGTTGCCCACTTAAAAAAAAAGAAAATCTAAATTCTTTCTCCTTTCGCTAGATGGACATCTTTGCCCATTGCAATGTGTCTCAACTTGTGTCAAGATGCTGTCATGTTAATTGAAGAACCTGCATTCGGTTCAGTTACGATGTATTGTGTCTAGCTGTTTTTTAATGCAAGATCAAGTCCTACTCTGTGTTTTATCAACAGACATATGTCTGACATTCAATTTTCAGATGATCAAGTTGGTAATGCAGATCTCATTTACACAAAACAGCCTTAAATGTCATGAACTTTCCTGTCCTAATACCTACACAGGAATGTCTCTACACTTTGGACTGGGATGATTGATTGGCATCTGGCTAAGTTTCTGTGACCTTTCTCTGGGTGCCTATGGCATGAGTGTAACAATTAGAGCATAAGAACAAGCTTACAAAATATTATTGCTACACTTCTGGCTTAAATTAGAACAGTTCAACTAAATTTACACAGTATGGAGGTCATTATGTTTATTTTGGATTAGTTGGCAAATATTGTGGTCCTCAATAGCTTTGGATATGGATCAATGACAAATGTTGCAAACCCCACATGTTGTCACATGGAAAGTCACCCACGCAATGGAGCAACTAGCCATCACAACAACTGTGGACAATTCAACACCAGTAAAAAAATAGGTGTAACATTACACCCTCTTAAAGACTCTTGCTAGCACTTTGCCTTGACCAAGCTGGAAGGCAAAGATTAATAGATTCAAATTTAAAGGTTGGTGATTTTTCAAGCCAGCTGTATTTTAACATGGTCATACTGTATATTACTCTTAGTGTACACTGCTGAACTTTTCTGAAAATCAAATATAATTGTAATGCAAATTATAAAAGAAAAAAAAAACTTTTCTTACCTGTAAAAACTGATTTAAGCATTAATTGTAAACCATTACTGTAAATATTAAAATATATTTGTGACACCATTTGGGGTTCCTTAGCTTCCACACAAGAGGAACCCTCTGGACAACCTTTAAAGGCTCCTCAAATATCCTATGTGCTGAAGGAACTTCAATATGTATTTCAAGAGCCTCAAAGCCTTTAATTTATTTTGGAGTTACTTGAGAAACTATGGACAGTCCCTAGTGTTCTTTAGAGTTCTTGCAGGAACTTATGTTAAGATTTCTAGACAATTGAAATGGTGTCTGAAGGATCTCCCGAGGGTTCTACCAGTGTTGCATCTGAAGATTTTTACAAAGTATACTTTATTGGGGGTAAATGTATTTTATTAAATTCTGCCACTTAAAGAACACAGACTAAATTCTTACCTTTGACAATCACTAGCACTGCACTGTAGGTTTGTCCAGCCATGTTGGATGCATTGCATGTGTATAGGCCATTATCACTCTGCTTGCAGTACAGCTCCTTGAGGATGAAATTCTCTGCCTGGTCCTCATACATAACATGTCTGCGACCCTCACTGATGTTGACCCCATCTTTTCTCCAGATGATCTGTGGTTTGGGGTGGCCTGTGACGAAACAGCTAAGCTTGGCATGTTTACCCTCTGTCACTGTACATGTGCGGGTAAACACACCTTTGGGCAACATGCTCGCTAAGGCTGATACCCTCTGTTCCTGATTACAGGCAAGCCCCAAGCTGCCGAGTTCTTCTGTGATGTTAGAGGATGAGGTTGTAAGTGAGGTGGAGGAGCTTTCCATGGTGCGGTAGAAAGAGATGTCCTTCTTCATTTCTTCTTTTCGCCTTTGCATTTGTGAGAGGAGGGAAGTGCTCTTGTCTGCGTTGAGTAGACGAGTGTCTTGAAGGTCCACCACCAGAGCTGCGGCAGACTGAGCTCGACCAATGGAGTTCTGCACGCGGCAGTTGTACGTGCCACTGTCCATGCTCCTAACACTCTGGATCCTCAGGGAGGTGGATTCGGTGTCCGAGGTAATCTTGATGCGGTTGGTCTCACCCAGGTAGCGGCCATCTTTTTCCCAGTCAAAGTTGGGTGCTGGATGGGCTGACACACGGCAATAGAGTGTAAAGTCACCTCCCAGACCCACACGGGTGGAAATAGGTTTCACGGTAAACACTGGAGCATGGTCTACAACAGCTGGTGGCAACCCCACCTTCAGTGTCACAGCTGCATAGGCCTCTCCAACATTGTTTCTGGCACGACACATGTACTGACCGCTGTCTTCTAGAGTTACATCGTAGATGGTGAGTCGGTAAATGTCGCCATCCTCAACTGATTTGAAACGTCCCCATGTGGAGAGAGGAAGTTTGTCTTTCTCCCAGGTAACAGCAAGCACAGGGTTTCCCACGATAGTACAGCTCAGCGAGGCATCTCGTCCCACGCTCAGTGAGAAGGCTTTAGGTCGAGTTAGAAAGCGTGGGGCCCCACCAAATAGATTCTGATCCATTACAGCTTTCTGCTGAAAGGAAACACACTTTGCTTAATGTAAAAGCGGTGTCATGAATAGACGAGAACATTGAAGAAGACTCAGTTCACAAAAATACCTACAGTAAATCAAGAATACTGTAGTTTCTTTGCAGTCGCAGAAAAAAACAATATATCTTGCTGGTCAAACCACTTTGTACATAGTACCTACTTTAGTAAACTGGGTGACAAAGGGATGATTGCAGTACTGCTTATATTACACAGCTGTTTTCAGGCATGGAGCAAGGCAGTTGGAAATCAGTGAACAAGCATCCTCCTTTTCTCCCAAGTTCTCTTAAGAGAAAACAAATGTCAATAGGAGTATGAAAGAAACTCTTCAAGATAGTAGGGTCAGTCTAGTCTAATCAAGTCAGTTTTATTGGTACAGTGCTTTTCCACTATCTGGTCAGTCAACCAGAACAGTTTTCTGTCCTGAGTACAGTTAACCATGCTAAGAAATCTGGGCTGGGAATGGTTTGTAATCATACCATTCTGAACCGTGGTCAAGTGGATTGCTACTGGCAGTTCTACAGACGGCGAGAGATTACAGTATAACAAAGTTAAACAAAAGGATGTTGGTCTTTGAAAAGCATGACATTTGCCATCTCTGACACCTCACTCAGCTGAGCTGCCTGTCCCAAAAATAATCTCAGCTGTCAGGCTCCATATCCAGTATGTCCATTTGTAGAAGAGATCTGCTGTGATAGGACATGCACTACAACAATGTATTTATGCATGAATGTATTTGTCAGTGGGCGTTTTCCTCATTTCATTAATTTTGTCTCACAGAGCAGTAGAAGTTTGGCCTTTTGTGGATATAGAAACAGAAATCAAACAGTCAGTTGTTTTTTTAGACAGTAAGAGCAATGTTATACCTAGACTTAGCAATGCATAATAAAATAATAAAGAAACTCAGACATGCATGTAGCCCCACCCCCAACTCATTGATTTGAAAATAATATAAAATAAAATAATAACTAGAACATGTAAAAGCAAGAGAGAAGTTCACTCTTTAAATGTAAATACAGAAGGTTCACCTTATATCCCATAATAGATGAAGTAAACTCTTACCTTTTTCTCCTCAAGCTACAGTAGGTATAAATCAATAGTTCTTCATTAATATCAGATGTTGGCATGCGAATATATCCATGTGAAAACAGGTAAATTCCTCGTACTGTAAAGGAGCAAGGACAGTGTGTTTTATCCCCCAGTGTCTTTGCTTTCAGTGTGACAAATGGATGACGCTCCTCTATCAGTCCTGCCTCCCGTTTAAAATAGACCTGTCACTTACCAGAGCCAATGTCGGACACGGGACTGATGTTTAGCTGGACTGTTATTGTTGAAAACAGTAGGCCTTCTTCAATATGGCAAGCCACTTTAACAGTTTTTTCCTAGTGTGAGGGGTATATGAGCTTTAGCTTTACAATAGCCGATAAAAAACACTTTTAAGTTTACATATAAATTAACTTTTAATTATATGTTTATCTTTTTATAACATTCATAATTTAACGCAGTTTTAATTAAGATCAATTATCTATTTTTATATAATACTAAATATAGTCAAATTCTTTCGCAATCCTTTTTATAACTTTTTCTTTTTCAATTTTCCAATATGGTGTAAGTTGTCATGCCATGCAGTTACATTTCTGTCTTAAAAGCACATTTCATATTATAAAACAATAATCAACAAAACAAAATTGATGAACATTTATTTGAACTTGTACATGTTACGTAAATCATAGTTTATAATACAAGAGAAAGGCACATGCAAAATTGTGCTGTTACATTTACAAGCTTTGATCTTTTTAAAGGTTTCTTTGCATGAACATGCTTACAATGTCATTAAATAAGGCACATTTAGAGCACTGCTGCAAATGTAATGAAATTTCAACACCACAATTGGAAGATTTCATAAACCTCAGTTCTTTGGTTAAAATACATTTTTGAAAATCCACTTTAATCAGATCACTTGTCCATATAAGCTGTTTTACTCAAATGTAACCCTTTCTCAAAGCCTTTGGGTTGTGATGGTTTGGATATTTCTCTAGTGATTCTCTCACATTTTCCTGAAATGCCTTTGAATGGGTCTTTCCCGTGATCTGTTGCAGTCAGCCTGTTGATTGACAGCAGCAGATCGGCCAGGCTCACATTTAAAACTGCCTGAAACTCAAGCGTAGGGATCAGCCGAACTCTGGTAGGTGGGATAATTTTGTGCTCAGGTTTCTGCTTCAAATGTATCACTTTCACAGTCCAATCTGGCTTTGAGCTATTGCTGATCTGCTACAATGTTGCAAAAAATGTTTTCACACTGTAAAAACAGCCATACATCCGTGGTTATGTAAATGGTGTAATACTACAACCAGTGGGATGTACATAGTGGCTCAAGGCTGGCAATTGGGAGGTTGATGGTTCAAGCCCCACAAGGATTGTCTATATACACCATAGGTTGCATTGTATAAAAACATCTGAAGAGCTATTTGCTTATGTTTATTTTAAGCCAAACAGTTCTAGTTATTTTAAATGCTGCCAACACTCTTAAGATACAAACCTGTGGTCAGAGAATCCAGAACAGAAGCCTTAAATGTTTTAAAAGGTGAGATATATATCTAATTTAAGCTGTGAGCTAAAGATATAATAATATTAAAGCATGAGATATAGTATGGATGTAGAGGGAAAGAAATTGTATTCTACATTTACTTCCTCAAGACACTCCCGCCAGCTAAAGGCTTAAATATCTTTATATATTCATCTACTGTTGGGTAAAATGGATATATCTCTTCAGTATGGAGTATAGATTATGAGTAGAAAATGGGTTATTATATATCATTTATAACAGTAAATATTATTCCAGAAATTGAATCGCTCTAAGGCTGGAAAATGTTGGCCCTCTCCTGGTCAGGAATAGAAATTACACATAAAAAGTATTTTTCCTACAGATTTATTTATTGGGTTTCCTTTAAAAAGCAATTTACTTCCAACTTCACTGAGCTAAATCAGCTGGGACTAAACTGACTATTTAGTTATTTGGCACTTTGTTTGAAATAGTTTGAAATGTTCCTATATGTCCTTCATTACAAAAATCCCTTAATTCATTTAAAACAACAAATTAATGATGAATGCAAGCAAGCAAGTTTACACAACATAAAAGATAATGTCGAGAGTGTGACAAGAGTGACATAAACATAAAAACTATTCTCCAAATTTTTGAGCTACTTGACATGAAAGCACCAATAATGCATCACAAACAGACCCGTATTGTCTGTTTAGAGAGGTAAAGTCTGTAGATTCACGGCTCTTTGAGTTTGGAGAGTTCCCATTGGCCACCCCCACAGAGTCGCAGCATGACATCATGATACTGTTTTAAAAAAGGCAAATCAAGAATCAGGGTATGCAAGTAACATCCTTACAAACTTTAAATAATAACAATACGTTTTATTCATCCAGTGACCTTCAAAATCTCAAGTTCCCTTTACAAAGCCTGAATATATGAACATTAACAACACTGTGGTGTTACATTAGTCAATGTGAAAAGGTCATAGGTCATCACCTTTTCCAGACTGCTGCGGTGACCCAGGCTGATGAGGGTCATTCCCAGCTGCTTACAGGCCTTATAGAGCTGCCCTTCTGCCTTCTCTGTGAGGGCACTGGTGGCCTCATCCAGCACTGGTACAAACAGCATTGAAGTTCACGGCACGGGCCAGAGGAATTGGATAAACTGATTGGTTATTAAAGGAATATTCTGGGTTCAATACAAATGTTAATCTCAATCGATAGCATTTGTGGCATAATTACCACAAAAATGAATTTTGTCTTGCCCCCTCCTTTTCTTAAAAAAAAGCAAAAGTCGAGGTTATTGTGAGGCACTTGAAGTGAATTGAGGCCAATTTTCTTTTTCAATAAAAGTATAACCACAAGATAAACAATATGCGTGTAAACATGATTTTAGTTGCCAATGACGATGTAATAATGTCAACAAACCCTAAAACGACTGTAAAACTGATTTAAACAACTTTACGGCTCAAATAATACAGGAGTTTTAACAGAATAATTAAATGTAAGTGCTTTTACAAACATATTAAGCTTCACATTTCTGCCTTTAAACCATTGTAAGTGCCTCACTGTAACATCGATTTTTCCTTTTTTGTTTTAAGAAAAGGAGGGACTACCGCTGACTACCACCCCTGGAGTCATGAGTTTGAATCCAAGGCGTGCTGAGTGACTCCAGCCAGGTCTCCTAAGCAACCAAATTGGCCCAAATTCTAGGGAGGGTAGAGTCACATGGGGTAACCCCCTCGTGGTCACTATAATGTGGTTCTCGCTCTCGGTGGGGCACGTGGTGAGTTATGCGTGGATGCCGTGGAGAATAGCGTGAGCCTCAACATGCGCTACATCTCCGAGGTAACGCGCTAAACAAGCCACGTGATATGATGCACAGATTGACGGTCTCAGACACAGAGGAAACTGAGATTCGTCCTCCGCCACCTGGATTGAGGCGAGTCACTACTCCACCACAAGGACTTAGAGTGCTTTGGGAATTGGGAGTTCCAAATTGGGGAGAAATGTGGAGACAAAGAAAAAAAAAAAAAGGAAAAGGAAAGATGGGTCTAAATCATTTTTTGTGGTAATCAATATTATGCCACAAATGCTGTCTATTGAGCTTGACTGTTGATCCCGGAATATTCCTTTAAAGACAGTAAGTAAAACAATCAATGTGGGGAAAGTTTACGAAGGCACTGACCTGCATATCTGGGTTGTAGGTAGAACAGTCTGGCAAAGCAAAGCCTTTGCATTTCTCCTGGTGATAAAACATCATACCTGTGAAAAAGCGAGAATTTAATTGTTATTTTCTTTAAAACACTCAGAACACTCACCCGCTCTCATATTTTATTCACACTCATGCCATCCCAGATCTCTGTGACTTTCTTCTTCAAAGGACAAACAAAGATTTTTAGAAGAATGTCTCATCTCTCCAAAAAGCACATAAAGGCAGCATAAAAGTAATCTATACAAGTAATCCAGTGGTTTAGTCTTCAGAAGCAATCCAGTCGATTTTGGGTGAGAACAGACCAAAATACAACTCCTTTTTCACTGTACATCTTGCCACTGCAGTCTCTAGGCATGATCGTGTTTTCAAGCTCGATTGCTCTTCCAAGTGCTTGACGCATGTGCAGAGTGCTAGGTGGCACTAGGAAGCGTAATCGAGTTTGAAATCACAATCGCCAAGAAGACAACTGATGACAAGATTTAAAGAGAAATAGGAGTTATATTTTGTTTGTTTTCATCCAAAACCAATTAGACTGCTTCAGAAGACATGGATTGAATTTTTATGGATTACTGCTGCCATTATGTGTTTTTTGGAGCTTCAAAGTTCTGTTCAGCATTCGCTTGCATTGTATGAACCTATAGAGCGCACAAATATTCTTCAAAAATCTTAATTTGTGTTTAGCTCAAGAAAGGAAGTCATACACATCTGAAATGATGAGAGAAATTTTATTTTGGGGTAAACTATCTCTTTAAACCTATTGTACAAACCATCTAAACACAATCCCTTGCGTCTAACTTGACTAACCATTACCAGATACTAATTTCTCACCAATTCCAATCAACTTTAGTATCCAGTCCTCCAGTTCTGGCGAGAAGATTCGACTGACATACAGAGACACAAAACATGCTGTTTACAAATCAGTTTAAAAAGAGCAAATTATAAAGAGAACAATTATGGATGTCAAAATATTTTAATTTGCTCAATCACATTTGTAATTATTTATAAAAAAATTAAATAGGTTTAGCTTTACCAAACCAGCAAGTTCCAGGTATTTTAATATTCTTTCTTCATCTATAGGCCCTATAAGAATAATTTTGTTTGGTTAACAAGGTGTGAAATGTCATTAATCGAAAGTGTGTTCTTCAAAAGGCACTGACAAGTTTGCATGGCATACATAATGTAAAATTTACATATCACATTTCATACACATTGCTAATTCAAAGTGTAGGCAACCATAATACGTTTCAATCCATTATCTTTTATTCAAATAATCCATGCCATTAGATTTCATGGGTTTAAAATGAGATAATCTATACCTGAGGCTGGATATATGTCCTTTAATGGATAGATCACCTGCAAAGGAAAGCAAATTAGCATCATCTATACCAAAAAAGATAAGTGTGTACCTAGAAATGACACATTTTTTATAACTAACAACTTGTGTTATTTGTAGAATTTTGCATAGATTGTGGCATTCACTGACCTGTTCTCTGAGCGTCCCATCAGTCAGATAGGGTTTCTGTGGAAGGAACAACACACCCCTCGGGCCAAAACATGTGGTCATCTCCACCGAACCTGAGCAAGAGGAAAGCATTACGGTTCTTAAGTTCAGATTTGATTAGCTGTCGTTCCGTCATTTTTTTATGTTATAATTTTTTTGGTTTTCTCAATCATTACCACTGATTTGCTCCCAAAGGCAGTTGAGAACTCTCAGTAGGGAGGTCTTTCCAGTTCCTGTGTTTCCCACCACGAGCAGATTTGTTCCCTGACTGATCGTTAGGGTTAGATCCTTCACAAGTAGCTCCTCTGAGATGGGTGATTTATAGGAGAGATGATCCAGCACAAACGCAGTGTCTGCTGGGATGCTGTGAATCTCCAGATCACTGGAAGAGAAATCGTTATGACTAAAGGTGTTATTATAAATCGATGCCAATTGAAATCTTTACTGTGCATTCATGACTACCAAGGGCCATTTTAGAAATATTAGGAATGACAAAGAGAGTTGAATGAATCTATAAAACTGAAAAGTTGTATACAACACATGGAGTATATGTGATACACATAGATTGCACTGATATGAGAGATGCTTACAATGTTAAAATTACAGCTGCACCAATACAGTTTGTTGTCAGAGGTCCGATTATTATCAAACACTCCAAAAACAACTCTTACCTGTCAAAGTCAACCGTTTCCTGTGACAGTGCATCATACTGTTCCTGGTCACACTGTTTCTTGGTGATGTCGGTCATCACTTCCCTCAGTTCTCCGATTCTGAAAAGTAATAAAGAGCAGACTAGGTTTGTTTTGGTGTAAATACAACCAAAGAACAATCACATGCACATTCAACATTTCATTTAGCTGAAGTAAAACAACATATAGCGGTGCAGTCTTTTTTAAGCAGTGTCAGCTACACAAAACATGCCTCCTTCACCTGTGTGTGTATCCAGCGACATCAGACACTGTGGTTGAAAGGTCTATGAGCTGAGTAAAGCAGTTTATCAGATATATGCAGACAAAAGCATTCTGAAATAGATACAATGTGATAAACCATCAGTCAACAATCAGAACAGAAGTGCTTGTCCTTTAACGTTCACCCGGAGCAAATACAGTTGGAAGCAACTCACCTTACTGACCAGAGCACTGAGTTCTCCGGGTGTCAGGCCATCGTACACCCCAGCAAAAACTGGTATCGCAATGACAATATAGCTAAGAATGCTACCCAGATAGTCAAAGGTATTTACCCCAACTGAAATGTAAAACAATAAAACTAAATGGAACTATTAAAGAGTATAGAACTGATTTTATATTGGGTTGATAGGCAGTTTAACACATACTTTTAATACAAAAATGTCAACACATTGCAGGGGAAAGAAGTTCTAAATTACATGTGTGAGATGTACAGTATTTTCAGAGATTAAAGGGAAACTTGTAAGGCTTTATTTACTCTGCAGAACACAATGAAAGATTTTTTTGATGGAGATATGATGTGAATACATCCATGCAATCCAAGTCAATGGGGTTCAAACTTTCCAGCACCAAAAAAGGACATACACGCAGCACCATATGCCTCCAGTGGTTTAATCAATGTCTTCCAAAGCTATATGATCGGTTTTGGGTGAGAACCAGGGCTGGACTGGTAATCTGGCATATTGGGCATTTTCTCAATGAGCTGCCGCATTATGCAGAATGGACCACAAAACGGTGCCGTGATATGCAGACAAGGACCCCCCTGTGCGCTCAGCAACTTTTGGGTCAGTTGCTATGTCAAAGCCCAGACCGATTTCTCTTGCCAGTCTCTGTGAGAACAGACCAAAATGTAACTCTTTATTAAAATTTTAAGCTTGATTACACTTGACACATGCGTCAAGCGCATATACTGGAAAAGGGGCTGTTCTCATCCAAAGCCATCATATAGCTTCAGAAGACATAGATTAAACCACTGGAATGGTATGGATTATTTTATGCTACCTTTATGTCCTTTTTGGTGCTTGAAAATTTGGACCCCATTGACTCGCTTTGTAGGGAAATATTCGCACCATAATAGTATGATGCAAAATATCTTCTTAAGTCATACGAGTTTGAGACGGCATATTCCTTTGAAGCATTCTGTAGTTGAATTTATATATACACTATTTTCTAAATACTTCTTTAATTCAGTAGTCCTGTGGCCATGGATTTCAGCATACAGGTTACTAACAAGAGAGGGACTCTTACTGTGCAGCCAGAGCTCTTTGTTCATCAGGTTTCTCTGTGTGTGCAGGAGCTTCTGTAGTCTTTGGTCAGTTCGCATGTGTTCCACTTTCCCTGCTCTGATCAATGACACATCACTCAGTGTGTTAACAAAAACAATTCTTCTGCTCTGAGAATAACATGTTGATTGTTTTTTCTATGTGTACCAAGAAATACAGTATGTTGAATTTTGATACAGACCTGTAGAACGCAGCTGATTCCGCATTCACTCTAATCTGCATGTGTTTAAACCTGTGGGAGATGTAAGACAAGCCAAAGACATGATGATCACAGCTGTCAAAAAGAACTGCTGAAATAGTGCTGCACCCAATCATAGAAAATGTGGAAACATTTGGGAAGAATTAAGATTATGTGTATGCACATTACATCTATTATGAAGTCGATAATCTAAGATTTACCCATGTAGGGTCTCTATGTTTAATATTTTTGAATATTGTTGTGCAGTTCTACCTGAAATCGCCCTCAAGCTTTTCTTGCTCAACAAGTAGAGAGACAATGGGTCCTATTAATATCTTGTTAATGAAGGTCCCAACCACAAAGTACCCAAAGATGCTTACAACTCCAATCCAGCCGGCACTGTGGACAAAATGTGAGAAGTTCAGTAAAAAAAAAAAAAAAAAATTATTAAAGGAATATTCCAGGTCCAATACAAGTTAAGATCAATTGACAGCATTTGTGGCATAATATTGATTACCATAAAAATGTATTTCGATTCGTTACTCCTTTCCTTTAAAAAAAGCACAAATCTGGGATACAGTTAGGCACTTACAATGGAAGTCAATATTAAACATTAAAATACTCAATGTTTAAAAAGTATAGCCTAAGGCATAATCAATATGCATGTTAACATGATTTTAGTGTGACAAAAATAGTTTGCTTACCTTTTCTGTGTAAAGTGATATCCAATTTGACAACTGCGTTGCCATGACAACGTAATGTCATAAACCCTAAAATCCTGAAAAGGCTGTAAAAACAACTATTTAAAACTCAAATAATCGACAGTTTAAACAGAAGAATTTATGTAAGTGCTTTGATAAAATTATAAGCTTCGCATTTCTGCCTTTAAACCCTCCAAAAATTGCCCAATTTGCCACAAATGCTGTTGATTGAGTTTAACTTGTATTGAACCTGGAATATTCCTTAATGTCATTTCAAATGTATGGATCCTTCCACTAGATGGACTCAGTGATATAGATATTTGATTATATAGATCTGCATAAATTCAAGCATGATTACGGGTATAAGTAATTGGCCTGTTCATATGTTGAATGATTCTTGTTTTGAAATTAGAGATAGACTGATATATCAGTTTTACCAATAAATTGGTGCAGATAGTTCCTTTTTTTAAGTTTATTATTTTTTTTTTTACTATTATTATTCCTTTGTGTTCCTCTGTGGCCGGCACTGGATGATTCAACAGTTAGGCATATTTTTATCATCAATTCAATGCATATTTTATTTTGATTAGATAATCAGGTGTTCTAATCTAAAGCAAAGGCATGCAAAGAAAAAAGCGATTTTAAAGAAACGTGCCCCGTCAGCACATATTTCATGCTTTCAACTTCATATCTTGTGAATAAATTAGCAGGGCGTCCATCGCACACCGCCTCCAACCTGTGTTGGAAGCGTCCGTGGTCACCACTTTCTGCCTAAAAATCTGCCCCATCATGACACCTTGCTGGTAGAAGGCAGGAGCTGTCCAAGATGCTAGAGCAGCTAGACAGTGGCGAGATATACCTATGCGCTAGATTTGATCAAAAATTAATTTTTTCAAATAATAATGGTGTATATATATATATATATATATATATATATATATATATATATATATATATATATATGTGTGTGTGTGTGTATCTGAGCTTGCAATTGCACAATCTCTACAGCGGCAACCCGACAGGGTTTTATATTTATATAAATCCTTAATCTGGTGAATATATAGGCGATCAAAATTGGGTAAATACCTAAATATAAAGCAATGTAACAGCCAAGTATCTGTCATTTCAAAATAAATGTCCCCAGTGTTTCACGCTTGTTAACAGATAAAAGTCCAGCATTATGTACCAAATCTTCAAACT
The DNA here is from genome assembly GCA_032164185.1 of Moxostoma hubbsi. NCBI lineage: Eukaryota > Metazoa > Chordata > Actinopteri > Cypriniformes > Catostomidae > Moxostoma > Moxostoma hubbsi. Next base: position 23,398,788 of record JAVLUX010000037.1, on the reverse strand, counting down.
TAATCTGGGATTTTATTCATTTTAGACTCTTGTAGCCTTTATGTCTGTGCCCGTCATAGTAAAGAAAGATTTTTTTTTTCAACTATTGACTGATTAATCGGTTTAAAATCTACTATCGATCGACCTTTAGTTAGAACAGGCCTGTCGGGTTGCCGCTGTAGAGATTGTGCAATTACAAGCTCAAATACACACATATCATCTCTTTGTGTGTCTCTCTCACCTGTTGAAGCACTGATAGGTGTAGTAGGACACAGTGAACGGGGAGATGAGAAGTCGACTGGCCATCGTGCTCATCTGCTTACATAACCTCTCTACATCCTGACTGATGCGCTGGTCCCTAAACACACACACACACGCACACACACACACACACACACACTGAATGAACCCCTTATGTTTCAAAGTATATAAAGACATAATATCACAGGTGTTTTGTGAATACATTACGGGTTGTCGATGTCTTTGCACAGTACGTTGAGGGTGTAGTAAACGCGCCCCTGGAAGTACGTGTTATGAAGTTCTTTGGTTAAAGACTTCCTCCAGCTCACATACAGCAGACTGCAGATGTACTGATCCAGACTTTTCAGCTGCAGATCAATTATTAATTAGTTACTGATTATGGCCTTAATCAGGATTGGATACTTAGCAGGCACTTAAAATTGATTTAAAGTTTGCTTATTTCAAAAGAGTCCCTTTATTGTAACCTGAGGTATTTCTTGCCCATCCAGGATCAACCTGTATGAGATTTGAACCTACAGACTTTCAGTAACCAGTCCAGAACAAACTACCAATTCACAATTATAAGGCATCAATATGCACTTAAACTTCTATTAGGCATTGTCTGAAGACAATCATCTTTTGGAGCAATGGTTCAATACTGTGCCTCACCTCTAAACTTCTTTGAACACACTGACTGAAGCAATTTAACTCACCGCTGAATTAATAAGGATGAGCAGGACTGCAAATCCCACCAGATGTTTGAACTTCCCATAGCTTTTCTCAGACAACACCTCATAGAACTGACTGGGAATCAGACCCACTTGATAAACGACGAGCTGCGCTGAAATACAAAGAAAATGCATTGAGAAAACAATCTAGAACATTTTAGAATAACTTTCAATAAGAACATTAACATTAAAACAACATATGTTGTTGGGTTACAACCAAGGCCAGGATCTGTAGAAAAGACAGAACAAGCCACCATGACCCAATCCAGCAGTGTGAGCATTTACAGATGATACCTGAAAGTGTGACTCCAAGGAGCGTCATGAACATTCGCACACTCTGGTTGGACCAGGATGGGAAAAGGATCCTCAGAATACCGCTGAACCTTTGAAGGAACTTCAAGTCTAGTTTTGGTCTGGGAGTAAACACATCCACATTACTCAAGTCAAATAGTGACAATTGTTTAACTAACATATATGGTTCAAAATTTAATCAAGACTCGGTTAGACACAAAAAGACACTTTTCTTTATTTCATGTCGATTTCTTAAAGATAGAAATGTAGGATCTTACCTTTTCACACTGGTGTTCTTCATAGATGACATGGTGAAGGATTGGTTAAATTAGTGTACACTACCAGACTTTCTTACAGTCAGATCTTATAGTTTTATGACTTTTTTTTTTAGCTCTCATATGAGTTTATTGAAGGAACTTTAAGCTCAAAGTCGAAGACAGCATGTGATAGAGAAGTAAACATGATTTAAGTCACTAAAACTTCAGTGAAAAACATCAGGTTTTGGCGTCTCTTTCATTGTAATATAAGAGACTTATAAACGCATCTATTCGGGTTTTATTGTATTGCATGAATAAACAAAAATACATTACGCTATTATATTTTCTATTTTTTTATTATTATTTCCGTATCACATGTAAACAATCCTTCTTCTACGTCTCAATCTGAACGCGCATGCTCTGTGTGACGCTGCTCTGCCGCCTACCGTACAGGCATGGTTACTACAGGACTGGTTGTAGTCAAAGTTTCTTACAAGGCAGTCTGTCCACTCGGCTTCCATTTTGGGAAAGCTCACGGGCAGCTTTTTACTATAAACACAAGCGGCAAAAAAGTGTGGCACCTATATACTTCAATGAGGAAAGACCAACAACTCCAACACGGTTGGTCAAGATTACGAACAAAGAACATATTTCAAGTCAGCAGTTAAATCTAACAACGATGGTATCATAAATTTAGCTTCTTAAGATAATAATAATAATTGCACTGTACATAACAGATTTGTATTTTGCACTGTAAATAACAGATAACATATTTGTATTAGAATTGCCCTATGTATGTGTATCTATGTGTGAATGTAAGTATGTGTATCATTATTCTTTATTATTATCTATGTCTTGCTGCTGTTTTTGTATTGTTTTTGTATTGCTGTACACTTGAAGCTTCTGTCACCAAGACAAATTCCTTGTATGTGTAAGCATACGTGGCAATAAAGCTCATTTTGATTCTTTAGCTCAGATCATGCTAATATAATTATATATATATATAACACTTTTATATAGGCAGTTTTGGAATTATGGGTAAAATAAGGTCTGTGCTAAACATACCCCCGAAGTGAATTTCGAAGGTACCGTTTACTTTTTCTCCATTATGAAAACCTAAAGGAAATTCCTGTGGGAACCCTTGGTGAATTAGCTGTCTGGGTTTGCTTTCAAATTGACACCAAGGCTGAATGAATGTAGGAAGGAAGTATCAAAAAAGGTACTAGACCTACTGTTGCATATACTGACTGATAACTGTAACTTTGTAAAATACAAATATTCTGCTTCTCTATATGAAAAATAACATGCATCTTCTAAAAGCTTTAAAGAGGTCTGTACTTACGATTTTAAAATAAATCCAAACACATTTTTTAACATTTTATCAGATCAGAAAATCAAACAGTAATCATTGTGGTAAAACCAGGAAGTCATTATTAAAATGGTGCAGCTGTAATAACACATGTGTTGCGCATAAAGTGTACCCAAAAATGTATCATTGAGACATTGCGCTTTTGTGGGTGAAGCTCAGACAGATACATTACTGTTCCAGAAATTCAGTTTTATTTTCATAGACTAAAATGTAAAGAACATAACAGGATTTGAGAATAAATCCCATGAGCACAAAATGTTCCACTGCAAGCAATTATTAACAAGAATGAAAAAACAACAACATTCCTCATCAAAAGGGCCGACAAATATCAGTGCAACATATTCAGATTTCTTATCACGCCTCGGAGAAACCAATCAGTCCAATAATTGATATGATTTTGACTCAATTTATAATGGCTGATTTTAGTAAGGCTGTTATTATGAGACATTTTATGAAATAGAGCACCCTAGAGCTAAAAATAGGCACTGTGAGATGTGAACAGGTAAACAACATGAACAAAGCAAATATTTACCAGCAGTATAATACAATAAGCTTTCCACGCCGTGAATATATAACACATGGCTCAGTAAATAATATAATGATTGTTCAACCAATAATCAACCAATGCTGTGTCTGTGTTGTCTGGCATGATTTCTTTTTTCTCTTTTTAATAATTGACATTTAATCTCCTTTCATTTATACAAATAACAATGTGCCACTTAAGTATGGCGACAATATCGAATAAGCAGACATTGTGTGATATATATTAAATAGCTGATATCTACTCTACAGTGCACACAGAATTGTGATTTTTGCTTGGAAAAAAAACATGAAAAGTCCTTTGTCAACCCAAATCAACACTGTCTCTTTCATCGCCGGTTTTCACATAATACAAAGTACATATGGAAGCTACATCGATTTGAAAAAGTAAGCGTGCCAATGTCAAGTTAAGCGAAAACATTTACGATAAAAAATGGATTGAGTATGAGCAGTTGAATGTCAACACACGTGTGCATCAAATACGTAAAGTTGATGATTTACATCAGTTTAAAACTTTTAGGTATGAAAGAAACAAAGTGCTCTTGTCCGACCAGTAAAAAAATAATAATCTGTGCACCTCATCACTTCCTGTTCAAAAGCTGCAGGCGTCAGCTTTGAGAGAGTCCTCTCAATCATTTTTGTTTAGCGGTGGACTTTACATCCCAACAGTGCTTGGCTTCATTCTTCGCGTTCTATCCAGTTATTTGTTAAATGGTAAACAGGCTTGCAGTATGACCGTAGCACAGGCCGGCCCAGCTAAAGGCTCTGCCACCTCTCCTTCCATTTCTGTCCAAGTGCCTTTCTCGGGACTGTAGCAAATGGTAGATGACTTGTACGCACCCTGAAAAAGAGAGATTTTGATGAAATCCCATCTACAATATTTTATTCAATACTTGAGCAAATTTCTTAAAATGAATGAAAAAAAAGTTTCCTGAATACTCTTCGTCTTTCATTGGCCAAACTAACAGATACAGGGATGTGCACAGACATTTTGGAGGACAGGGGCTCAATTGGAATATAAGTGCACTTCTCATAATTATTAATTTAAACATTTTTTTTTAAAACAAAACGTTAAAGGGTTAGTTCACCCAAAAATGAAAATGATCCCATAATTTACTCCTAGATATATATGACTTTCTTCTTTCAGCCAAACACAATCAGAGTTATATTAAAGAATATTCTGGCTCTTTTAAGCTTTATAATGGGAGTGAATGGTACATTAGATATTGAAGCCCAAAAAATGTACACAAATTCATTATAGAAGTAATCCATACGGCACCAGGGGGTTAATAAAGGACTTCTGAAGCGAAACGATGCATTTTTGTAAGAAAAATATCCATATTTATAACTTTATAAACTATAATCACTAGCTTCCGGTAATGATCATCCGCACGTTTACTGGCTTCCTCTATGCTCCACGCTTCTGCATTCGTCACTTCTCACCGGAGCTTTAGCTACACCTACATCATACGCCGGAGCTCGACTCTCTCGTGAACGCACGGACGGCCGTTACCAGAAGCCAGTAAATATATTAACACAACTCTGATTCTCTCACACTCACGTAATTGTTTCATACTCAACAGATTTGTACCAAATAATCAGTTCACACATCATGGTCTTCTTTAGTATTCGCTATAATAAATGACTGCACCAAGCAGAGGGACATAGTTTCACTTATAATTTGTTTATTTTGCACAAGGCAATAAATAGTTTTAATTATTTTGGTGTTATTGGAATACATAACACTTCAATGTATGCAAATGAGTGCATTTTAATTAGTTAACATTAAATACAGTACATTAGCCTGTATGACCATGATGTATTGCCTTAGCTAAACTTTAGCTAACTTATAACATTAGCTAGTAGCTCATGAGTCATGCATGTTAGCAAGACACAAGTTAACTATATTGGTCTTTCAGCTAATTAGCTGGAAAGTCGAAGCACTGGTAGCTTAGTCATATATATATATATATATTTATATTTATATTTTTTATTTTATATATATATATATATATATATATATATATATATATATAATAAACAAAAAAGCACCCTAGTAAAAAGGGCACTTTCTCTCGAGGAAGAAAAAGGGCTCAAGACCCCTTTAATGTCTATGTGTGCACGTGCCTGAACAGATAGTCCCGACCCAAACTCGTGCCACTGGATGAGTCAATTGGAGAACAAACCGAGAATTTACCCATGACGAATTTATAGCAGAAATGGACTTAAATATTGATCTGTTTCTCACTCATACCTATCATTTCGCTTCAGAAGACACAGATTTAACCACTGGAATCATATGGATTACTTTTATGCTGCCTTTATGTGCTTTTTTGTGCTTCAAAATTTTGGCACCCATTCACTTATTATGTATGGATCTACAGAGCTGAAATATTCTTCTAAAAATCTTAATTTGTGTCCTGCAGAAGAAAGAAAGACATACACATCTAGGATGGCATGAGGGTGCGTAAATGATGAGAGAATTTTTATTTTTGGGTGAACTATCCCTTTAAAGGGCTTTTTTTTTTAAAGTATGAAATGCTCCAAATGTAGTTTACCATGCTCCAACTGTAGCCTCCCACTAAGTAAATACTGTCATCAAGAACAGCACATCCAGGTCCGCTGCGGCCCTCCAAGATGGGCGTTTGCAGAATGTTCCACTGATCCGCTTTGGGGTCGTAACATTCAACCAGCATCACATCCAGATGAGAGAATCCTACATCCAAAAGTATGAAGTCAATGGAAAACTCCAAGTGTATATGCTAAGCTTGAAAGTACTCTGAAGAGGGATGTTAGATTGCAAAGTGTTACTTTCGCAACATCTTAATCTAATCATTACATTTTATAATGTATTTAAAATACAAGAACTATATTGATCATGGTTGTACTGTTTATATGGTCAGACAACTGTCCCTACAACTGAGATTTGGAATTACCCTTTAAATGGTTTCCGCCAATAGCGTAAAGGCGGTCGTTCATGCCTGCGAGGGCGTGTATGGCTCTCTTAGTGTTCATGTCTTGTTTCCGAGCCCATACGTCCATCACAGGGTCGTAGCAATAAAGCCAAGACACATATTCTCCATTGTGAACCCCACCTGAAAACATTAAAAATGCTAGTTTTAGAAATCAGGGACTAAAAATGGTACACAAATACCGAAAACAAACAACATTTGTAGCAGAACGTAACCGAGTGAATTTAGAAACTGGTTATAAATGGTTAATTTTGTTCCGAAAATGTTTTCATGAAAGATTGTATCACACCATATTTTTGGAACTACACCACTTTATTACACAACAAAATGAAACATGTGCTTTGAACCTGAAGGAAACTGCTGCATCACACATTTATTTCCCTTATTGCCCGTTGTGGATCATTTAGATCCTAGGAAAACATTATTAGATGTAAAAAGTATTTTTCTCAGTTGTTTTAAATGTAATAAGTCTTCACTGGTTAATTGTTAGATATGATGCATAAATACAGATTTGATGCTGCCGGGTTTTGACTCAAAGGCAGATCTTTAATTAAAGTTTTACTTAACTATTAATTAACTGTATGCTTGATACGATTTCTATTGTGATAAAAAGTATATATATGTATCTCTCTCCCTCTCTCTCTCTCTCTCTCTCTCTCTCTTACTCTCTCTCTCTATCTCACTCTCTATCTCACTCTCACTCTTTCTCTTACTCTTACTCTCTCTCTCTCTCTATCTCTCACTCTCTATCTCACTCTCTCTCTATCTCACTCTCACTCTTACTCTTACTCTCTCTCTCACTCTCTCTCTCTCTCTCTCTCTCTCTCTCTCTCACTCTCTCTCTCTCTGTCTCTCACTCTCACGCTCTCACTCTCAATGAGTGAGCACCGGACACACAGACACCCCGGCACGCTCACCCTGCACCCGCCCCTGCACCGAAGACACCATGCACCATTAAGTCCTTCTTTCTACTTGTCGTCACAATAAAACATGCCCTTTGTGGGTATTCTTTGTACTTGAGAATAGTTGTCTGTGCCTCGTTCATCCTGCCACACTATATATATTGTGGCAAGTTTCTTATTTTGAGCGTGTTATTCCAGACGATGCTTGCGTCTCGGTGAGATCTGGAAATGCTACATTTGCTATTTCACCCACCAGGTATCGCAGAGTACTGTCATTTTAAAATGAACATTATTAACCGTGCTTTTATTTTGTTCTAACCGGTAATCATTTGGAACGGAGGCTGCAGAACTTTTGAACCGTAATGAAAAAATACAGTTTTTGCTCTGAACAAATTGAATAAAAACATTTTGGTTTTAGTCCCTGTTAGAAATAGGTTTTATATTAAAGTTCAATATTTTAAAGGCATTTTTTTTAAAACATTTATGAGAGCACATTTTTTTCCAACCATTTAAACAATCTGGGTCTTGTCCATTTATATCAAATATGCTATTTGTAATACTTTATTAATACAAATTCGGAAGATTGACAATTTATTACCTCTTACCCTAAGAATTGAATCACTCCAAAAGTATATTTTAGCCAATTTTTAAGATTTACACATTTCAATTTCATAACAGAATTCCATCAAACTGAATTGTGTAATGTTTAACAAATATAAATTAATAAAACTTTTTTTAAATGTTATTTAATTAAAATTACTCATTTCATTTTGATGGAATTTTGTTAAGAAATTAAAATGCATGAATCTTAAAAAAATGTTTGTGTGTATGTGCATTTAAATAGGACCATAATAGAACTATTTCAAAAGTTACAAATAAAAATCTTAAGAATGCATTATGAGGTCATTTTGTATCCCCACATTTTGAATTTTAGGGGTATTTTGTCAATTTTGGTGACATTTTTCCACTCATCACCTCTTAATTTCTGACCCTGGTGTCAACATGAAGACAGTATGACAACATTTATAATGTGAATTCAGAGGATTATATAAAAAAACAAATTCAACATGAAATGAAAATTGACCCTTCTTTATTAATACGTGTTCTTGTCTTATTGTGCACGATATTACAAAGAACAATATTACTGTACAATTACTGTAACTTTGTAAATGCATATCTTTATCTTTGACTTTAAATAAAATGTGTTGTAATCCTGATCTAGAATTATAATAAAACACGGTCACGCAGAAAATTGACATGTTGCTTCCGAAAGTTCATGTACTCTGAAATTGACCCCATTCTGCTGAATTAAAGTGCCCTCCCCCATCTGACATTTTTGCATCAATTCAAGTGTTAACACATTTCTCTCTATCGCTAAGAGATGGTTCTAATTTCTTTTCGGAACCAGGAAGTAGGTTGTGGAGGTTGCATTTTCCCTCTAAAATTACATTTTTACTCCACTGATAGATAGGTTTAGGGTTGGGGTTTGGGTTAGCGGGTAAGTTAATTAAATATGCATCCTTGTTGACTGTATTACATCATTCACAACTAAAAATAGAACATGCTTTTGGCACCACTCTGTGAATATTTCACCCAGAAACTGGAGCTCACATGTGCCCAATACTCTCAGCAACACTTCCAGCTTTGGCCACTGGGGGCAGTGGTTTAAAATTCACATTGTGATAACTGCAATTGGTCTTCATTCAACTTTGCTCCTAGTGGATATTTATTGCCATACCCTTTCAGACTTCATCACTTCAATGTCACCTGTTAGTAAAGTCTCAGACACTGACTAATTCACTGTTTGGATGAGGTCTATAGACAAACCTGAGATGTATATTTTCCCATTGTGCACGGCCCCTGCGTGTGCAGCCAGCGGCTTAGGAAGAGACGAAACGTAATTCCATTCGTTTGTCTCAAGGTTGTAGGCTTCAACGCTAGACAGATAACCTGTCTCGTTCCTTCCCCCAACAACATACAAGTGCTTATCCAGGCAGCACGCGAAGAAACTCGCTCTCCTGAAACAAAGACAAGATGAACAGATCTCTTCTTAGAATCAGTCATTGTAGAGTCTGTTTACAGCAAATAAGCCCACAGCAGCCAGGAGCGAATTCATCATTTAGGCTTAAGAAATAATTATGGTCATATTTTCAGCTCATGTTATGAAGAGCTCTTATTATTTTATGAATAATAAATCATTTTAAAAGACAGATGGCATCATACCTTTCTTGCATGGGTGGTAGTTGTATCCAGCTATTGAATCTGGGATCATACCGACTTACAAAGTTAGTGCTGTGCTTGCCTGCAAAGATGATACAGGTATTAGTTCTGCTGTGGATTTAGCATTATCTGACGTTTTTAGCTTAAATCAGTTGGTGATGTCATGACAATAAAGAACATTTAAAATAACAGTGAAAATATGTCATGATTTATTCACCCTCAAGTTGTTCCAAACCCATATGACTTCCTCTCTTCCCATGTGTGACATGCATTTCAAATCAGATAATTGTAACACTCTCCAAAACCGTTGGGACAGTCGAGTGTTTACCACTGTGTATAACATCACCATTTCTTCTAATAACACTTATTAAGTGTTTGGACACCGAAGACACACGTTTTTTAGACAAGTTTAGAAGGAAATTTCCCCAATTCATCCATTATGCATGTGTTCAGTTGCTCAATTGTACAGGGCCTGCGTTACCATATTGTGTGCTTCTTAATTCGCCACACATTCTCAATTGGAGACAGGTCTGGACTGCAGGCTGGCCAATCTAGCACCCGCACTCTCTGATTACACATCCATGCACTTGTAATCAGTGTGTGGTTTGCTGGAGAAGCCGGTTCGAGAAAGAGAGACGTGGCTACGCTGCACATTTGTTTATGTTGGTTTTAAGTTTACCATTAAAGTTTATGTTTACTATTCAGCCAGTTCCCGCCTCCTCCTCGCCCGTCCTTATACTGTTACAGTGGTGCCGAATCCCTGGAGGGAGGAGGGACGCGGTATTGCAGAGGCATCACTGCGGCCGTCAGCCTGGGGATGAAGGGGCCGCTGCTGGCCAACGAGAGCCAGAGGAACCAAGGCCATCTGCCGAGAAAGGGAGGAGTGGTTCAGTCTGCCAGGGACCGGAGGACTTGCTGCCATCTGCCGGGGGGGTAAGCGCGAGCTGGTGTCCACCAGAGGGCGGAGGGGCGGTTGAGGACCGGGCTCTCCCGCTGATCAGCTGATTCAGCGCTGGTCGTGCTCCATCACGGCCCGGCCACACGCTCCTCCTCATCACAGGTACATTTGTGTTATTTTGGAGCTTTACAATCCCAGTCCTCATTCACTTTCATTATATGGAAAAGAGTGGCAAGGATATTATTCAAAAATCCACAATTGTGTCCCACAGAAGAAAGTAAGTTATATGGGTTCGGAATGACATAAGGGTGTGTAAATTATTTATATATGTAAATAAATGCGGGGGGGGTCAAAATAGTAACACTTCACAATTGTTAACATTAGTTAACTACATTATTTAATATGATCTAACAATGAACAATACTTAAACACCATTTATTAATCTTTGTTAATATTAATTTCAACATACACTAATACATTTTTGAAATCACAAGTTGTATATGGTAACATTAATTAATATACTATGACTAACATGAACTAACAATGAATAATACATTTAACTAACATTAACAAAGGTTAATTAATGCTTTAAAAATATGTATATTTAATTGTTTGTCCATGACACCTAACACATGGAACCTTATTGTAAATTGTTGCATAATGCACATCACAAATCAGCTCATGATTAAGTTACATTTTCCAATAAAAAGACATTAAGAGACATTACATTTATCTGTGTTTTTACCATTAGGGTTCCACTGGTCTTCTCCACCCAGTAAAAGAAGGAAGTTTTCCACCTCAACCACACAGTGATGGGCGCTGTTATACGGCATTACTACAACACAAAGACAAAAACAAATGAGTCTAATGCTCCAGTAATAGTCACACTCCAGCAGCCATCCCAGCCAACAAAAAGAAAACAATCACTCTGAATAGAGCTAAACCATCAGATGATAAATGTTCATGCCATTTGATATCGCATGCAAATATGTTGGTCTGATGTGGTCAGCTAGTCATTGTCTCAGTATAAACACAGATGCAAAGCGGATGTCTCGTATCACCCTGAGTTGGTTTGTTTTGTAAGTATAACCAGCTGACTGTGTATTATCCCACTTTTTTGTAAAAAAAAAAATAGACATAATATTTAATAGGTAATAATAGGTAATAATGTGACAATTGGAACCAGATACCATCATAAAAACTGCTGCCTGTGATAATTATAGTTTAGTGGTCAATACACAACAATATCTGACCGCAGAATGTTGCGATCAACCAATCAGAATCAAGAAATCCAGAGTGCCTGTATTACATATTGACATTATATTGGTCTTCGGCGACCCTGCTCTTTAAATATCGGCATTGACAATTAAAAAAAACATATTTAGCCACTGACAAGCAACATTTGCAATATTTTAAGAATCTGGCTTTAAAAATCACTGGGAATCCAATCAAATAGCATTTTCTCTTTTCAACACTTCCAATGTCTCCTGGTGAACTCTTTGATAAACAGCCATTGTTCTTGTAATAGTCCTTCTTGTCTCCATCTCCTCTAATTTTTTGTCTTCTGCAAATGTGACCCCCAGTTGAAATAGAGAGAAATGGTCGTAGGTTACAGTCATAATGAACACGATCATGTTCACCCCATAAATCTCCGTCCGGAGCCTCTGCAGCGTAAATCAGTCGTACTCTAAGAGCCACCTGTCTTCCTGAATCATTCGTTTCCTCTGTCACATCTCTGCTACCTGATGGATCACAGTTTCAGTAAAATTAGACAGCCTTTAATCTCGCTTTTTTCGGATTGGCCTCTTGCACCGCAATCCAGCTCCAGTTTGCGAGTGACGCGCCAGGGGCCTTTCCATTGAGAACGGATCAGGATTGTAACAGCTCCACTCCACCTCCATCGTCTCGCTGCACTTAAATCTGACTGATTCACACAGATCTAACTTTCACTGAGCAAATGATTTGGCCTCTCTGGTGTCTGGAGCCAAGATACGTGGCCTACTGATATTTACCGCTGCAGATATAACTCTTGTTCCAGCAGACATAGTGTAGAAGATGATTGGTGGTAGTTGCAAGATGATTCAAATGATTGAGGTCACAGTCTAGGCCTTATTATTGTTTTTAAGCCTGACCTACACAATTAAACAGATGCATCAAAAAACATATTGCTAAACTGACTGAAAAGAAGCCTGTCAACTGTGAAGACATAACTGTCTTCTGAAATGCAGCTTTTTGGCAAGGGGCTGTATCAAATCGCAGGGTAACACATTTAGACTGTCAGTGAAATGGTTGAAATCATATTCCTACTGAACAATGTTTTGGAGGTTTTTTATTTATGTATTTATTTTTTTTACGATGGCCGAGGGGAGCACAAAACAACAAAAGTAGCAAAGCAAATAAAAGCTGAAAACAAAACAAAATTAAGCCACAGCACAAAGAAATTAAGCCGCAACTCAACAAAATTAGCTGCAAAGGCTCAATATTGTTGCGTTGTGGTTTAGTTTTGTTGTGTTGTGGCTTAATGTTGTTGTGTTGTGGCTTAATTTTGTTGTGTTGTGGCTTAATGTTGTTGTGTTGTGGCTTTATTTGTGTTGTGGCTTAATGTTGTTGTGTTGTGGCTTAATGTTGTTGTGTTGTGGTTTAGTTTTATTGTGCTGTGGCTTAATGTTGTTGTGTTGTGGCTTAATGTTGTTGTGTTGTGGTTTAGTTTTATTGTGCTGTGGCTTAATGTTGTTGTGTTGTGGCTTAATTTTGTTGTGTTGTGGCTTAATGTTGTTGTGTTGTGGTTTAGTTTTATTGTGCTGTGGCTTAATGTTGTTGTGTTGTGGCTTAATTTTGTTGTGTTGTGGCTTAATGTTGTTGTGTTGTGGTTTAGTTTTATTGTGCTGTGGCTTAATGTTGTTGTGTTGTGGCTTAATTTTGTTGTGTTGTGGCTTAATGTTGTTGTGTTGTGGCTTTATTTGTGTTGTGGCTTAATTTTGTTGTTTTGTGGCTTAATGTTGTTGTTGTGGTTTAGTTTTATTGTACTGTGGCTTAATGTTGTTGTGTTGTGGCCTTTTTTGTTAAATTGTTGGTAAATTTTGTTGTGTTGTGGCTTTATTTCATTGTGTTGTGGATGAAGTTCTCTTTGCTGTGGTTTATGTTGTATTTTCAGATTTTATTTACTTTGCAAATTTTGTTGTGCTGTGGTCCTCTGGGTCACCATAGGTTTTACTGTTTATATACATACTGTATATATAAATTTGACATTATTTTCATGACAATTAGCACTTTTTTCTCTCTCAAATTTACATCATTACATTAATTCTAACAAACTTTATTCTTATTACCAAATGACAAAATGTTTTTACAGTATACATCATAGTATAGGTTTGAATCATTGTTAATTTGTTATTGTAGTACAGTATTTTTAATAATATCACAACGCAAATAAATCCTGACAATAAGCTTCATTTCTTTATGCAAAATATAATTTCTGACATGAATGTGACCTGGATATGTTTTTGTGGCATTTATCCTATTTGTTTTTACACCTGAAAGTTCCTAGAGCTTATAATCCAAACCTACTCAAGTTATTCACATTTTGCAGATGTAAATTATTTATCTAATACTCCTGTCTGTCAAACTAACCAATTTCTTTATTTTTGGGTGAATTATCCTTTTAGGGACTCTGTATTAGCTGTTTACTTAGTATAGAACTTAACATATAATATGGGATAGTCACAACCATGACTCAATGACAGAAGTCACAAATAATAGACATGTCAGCTCTGCATTGTATCATGACATTTTCCTGGATAACAGTGCACTTTGGGTGCAGTAGGAGGCAGTCTCTCCATTGTGCAGAAAGGCAGAGAAGAGGAGAGGTTCAGTCATGAAAACCATCCTAAATAGTGCTGATGAAGGTTTTAATCAGTCTCCATACAACCCCCCCCTTTTGGGTTTCGGCTCATTGCAAAGTTATGATTGAATGTTAATAACCTGCACACCCCAAATGACATCAAGGGGATGCTGGTGTGCTCACAGGATGATTTTGCAGTTTGGTCGCTTCGCTTGGCTATGGGCCATTTGAGACTCGATGTCTGATGCAGAAATAAAGGACATTACACTATGACCTTATGAGTGTAAGTTATATAGATCCAGATGTAATTCATTAATGCATGTTATGTGTGCTGGCAAAGGCTTACACACAGGTTTTGGCGAGTGAGGTGTCTTTGTAGGTCTCAAACCTCTGTGAGGCAGTCATTGGTTGACTGAACGCATTTTTATATCCATGAAACCAAACTAATACATTCTCGTGTGTCCTTGTATAGTCTTGGAAAGGATCAGATCACTTTTTCAAAGCTCTTTGCTGAATAACAAAATATTTTGCATCTTATATTAAGCCACATAGGCTTAATTCAGGATTTAACTCAGTTTACATGGTTTTAAACTACAGATAAGGCATTAAAATGGCATTTTCATAAGGTTTGCTCTTTGCAAGATCCCTGTCTTCAAAACATTACCTGCTATGTTTTAGATTTAGAAGAACAAACTGCATCTACATTTTGACAGAGTAGACTATTGCTATCCCACAAGCCACCTGGTGCTTGTCATACACAACAAATTTCAACAGACACAGAATTATTTACAGTCAGTAAGTGACTGATTCTGAACTTGTTCTTACAGTTTATTCATACATTTGAATGCTGTTTTAACCATCTGACGACAAACCGTAAACTCCAGCAATGAGCGATACATGTGATTCTGATAGATTCTACGAATGTACAAATAATTTTAAGGAGATATGCGAACAAAATGAACTCAATGAAAGGTAAAATCATGAGATCTCTTATGAGATCTCTTTAATATCTCAATTGTTTCAAGAAGACAGCATTGGCATTAAATGGAGAGCAATTTAAGCAATGTGTCTCCTCTAGAGTTTCAGAAGATTTCTCAACTATATCTCAGATTGTGCCCAGATTTGCCACGATGCCAAAGTCAGCAATCATACATATATCAGGATTACGATGGACTTCAGAGGATGAACTGATGCCAACTCCAACCATAAGAAATGGGATGCTTCATATGCCACTGCCTGAAACTTGGATTTATGATAGACCTCACAGAAATGTAAGCGCAGTGTAGTTCTAGTGGGAAGGCTAGCAGATGTACATCATCACACCATTAGCTGTGTAATTCCTAGCCAATCACATGTAAGCCATTGCTTTATAAGTCTGCTCACAATCTATCACATTGCTGTTTCGGTGTGCTAACACGGCAACCTCCACCTCCCGATCACCACCAGTTGAGTCCCGTCCTGCACAGGGGTAGGGTCCTCGCCCCTGCCTCCTATCTCAGGCAGGACATGAAGGTTCCGAGTACAACTACTTCGGACCGCAAGACGGGGCCTACACCAAAGAGAGACATTACTTTTCTGTTTTATATTCATCAAATAAATGTCATCTTAAATTTCACTCAATTCTGCAAGTCTTCCTGATAGAAATGACCTGCCGGTTGAATTGCGATGCACCTCATCATTTATCTATGCTTGCATCACCTTTGTTTATTGATGGACTACACTCTTAAAATGGAATACATAAACTATCAATGAATTGCCGACAAAAGCCTTCATCAGCCAATTAACAATGGACAATGCATCAATGTGAACTTGCAGGATGCACTTCAAAGACATTAGTCATTAATCTTAAAGTTCATACAAAATCTTTGTATAAACACTGACCCTTAACACTTACTTAGTTCACACATTTTAAACAACGATTTGGACTGCACATAAATAACTAATATTGGCATTATATTCATGTTGTTTTGCCAGAGGGGAACTGGCCCCCACAGAGATCCTGGTTTCTCCCAAAGATATTTTTCCCCATTATCCAACATCTAACGGAGCCGGGGTTCTAAATACAATTATTATTTAATTGTTTATTTTTAAACACAATTTCAATCATATTTAATCAAACTAAACATTGATGTCTCTAAGACTTTATAGATATTACACTTTCATGTTCTGTTAAAGTATAATTTTCTGTAAAGCTGCTTTGAAACGATGTGTGTCGTGAAAGGCACTATACAAATAACAATGACTTGACTTGATATATCAAATATGTAAATGAACTTTAGAAACCCACAAGAAAAATAGAGATTGCTTTAATATCTCAATGGTGACTATCTATCAATACCAACTTAAACATTTCTCATAAAATTCCCCCAAAACCAAATTATTTGAGCTATACGACCTGCTTTAATTTTATAGATCTAAACAGTTACTATAAGTTAAAATGTGTCTCTGCCGTGTCTATACCTGAGCTATGAAAGAGCAACATTTTAAAAAAATGCAAAAGTTAAAGAAATATTCTGGGTTCGATACAAATTAAGCTAAACTAACTGCATTTGTAGCGTAATGTTGATTTCCACAAAAATGTATTCAACTTGTCCCTGCTTTTCTTAGCAAAAATCGAGGTAACAGTGAGGACAATGTTACACTGGAAGTAAAAGGAAGCAATGTGAAGCTTATAATATTATAAAAACACATGAATTCTGTTAAAACTTGTATAATTTGAGCTGTATATCGTAATTTTTGCGGCAGACTAATGTTCTAGGCAGATGAACTTCTAGATATTTGTCATTGACGTTACATTGTCATGGCAACAAAGTTATAGCAACATGTATAACAAGGGCAACTTTCATCATATACTTGTCAAACAGTAAGCATTTTAACTTACATGTTATAAATGCTTAATAAATACACTAATTCATACTTATTTTAATCAAAAGCATAAATGCCCCAATGTCCATTTTACAATAAGATCCATTTCCATAGGTTACTTACTAATGTAAAATAAATGTTATAAAGCATTTATAACAAGTGAGGAAAAATTTAATATGATTTTGCACAGAAAAGGTTAGTAAGTAATTTTATCACACTAAAATCATGTTAACACACATTTTTTTTGTTTTTAGTCTTGTGGCTAATCTTTTGAAACTGTATTTTAACATTTATGGATTGGCCGAAATTTATTGCGTCACTGTTACCTAATTTAAAATGTTTTTTTGTTTTTTTTAAAGAAAAGGAAGGACAAATTGGAATAAATGTTTCTGGTAATAACATTATATCACAAATGCTGTTGATTGAGTTTAACTAGTATTAAACCCAGAATATTCCTTTAATGTTGCACTTTGCCACAAAACAAATATGATTCAAGCCAAAATGAACAGATTCCATTCCTAGATTACACAATTAGAACACATTGTAACTTTTCATGTTTTCTGATTATGACATCACTACTCATGATTCAAATACTGAACAATTGAACTCTACTGTGACCATTTCCGTCCTTCTAGTAATTCTGATTCTAATTTGTCATGCCAAAACACAAGACACATTATTGGCTTCACACAAACCTTCCCTGCTGCTGCAAAGACAAATGCACTTACGAGAACATTTTGCCCTAATAAAGCAATTTGATAAGAATATGTGTCATCTCCCGATAATGAATCTTCACAAGATCGTTAGATTAAAATTAATCTTGCCTGCACGCTTATGCAAAAAGACAGAGGGGAAAAAGCACAAGCGAATCCAGGCGTTATGGCTCCACAATGGTGTGAAGGCGGTCACGCTCTGATTAAAAAGTTACATTAAAAGTGATAGTGATACATCATTACCTCCCGTGTCTCAGGAAGCTCTCGCTCTATTCTGTTCTGCTATGGAACACAACTGAGCACAGGAAGGGTTCTTCCTATGGAAAAGAAAGGGCTGTACAAGAGCATAGCAAAGTACTCACTTGTGAGAATCTTCCATGTCTTCTTTTCATCATCGTAGTATTGAACGAGATTACTAGGAAGGCGGTCGGGCCCCGGAGGGAGGCCCCCGACCAACAGGAGCATCCGTTTGTTAGAACGAATCCTGTGTAACAGATAAAAAGGTTTATTAACAATTCTGCTATTAACCTCTATTAGTGCATAGCGATTGCATATTTTGAATAAGATGTTCAAACATAGAGAGCGAGTTAGCATGCTTCTTCCAGGCAAAGAACATTGCACTATGTTGCTGTTCTATGACTCTAACGTTCCCTACAACCAAACAAAAATGAGAAATACTTCAGTTGATTTGTTTGCTTGATCTCCCACTGCGATGATGGCCCTGTTTAATTGTTTTGTATCAGTTCTTGTACTTCGATTTACACAGTACAGAAATAGTGTACTACTACTATATTTAGAAGTATATTTACTCTACTATATATAGACCTATATAGCAATGCTACAGGTTACTGTGGAATGTACTAATTAATACAAACATGATATAAGAGTCTAAATCACTTATGAGTGTGAAACATAATCTGATAACACACTCAGTTGGTCTACACCAGCTCTAAATATAAAGAAAACATGGAGAAATATTCTGGGTTCAATACAAGTTAAGCTCAATCGACAGCATTTGTTTTGCAATGATCATTGTCCCCTGTTTATTAAAAAAGCAAAATTGCAGTCACAGTAGGGTTCTTATAATGGAAGTAAATGGGGCCAGTCCATAAACATTAAAATGCACACTGTTTCAAAAGTATAGCCACTAGATGTAAACATTATAAGTGTTAACATGATTTCAGTGTAATAAAGACACGTACTAACCTCATCAGTATAAAGTTCTATCCTATATTACAACTTTGTTGTCATGACGATGGAATGCTTTGGAATGGAATGATGTAAGACATTGTATCATCCTAATATATTGTCAACACCTATAATGTTTACATCTTGTGACTATACTTTTGAAACAGTGTTTATTTTTATTTTATTTTTATTTATTTATCCCCTTTTCTCCCAAATTGGAATGCCCAATTCCCACTGCTTAGTAGGTCCTCGTGGTGGCGCGGTTACTCACCTCAATCCGACTGGTGGAGGACAAGTCTCAGTTGCCTCTGTTTCTGAGAGAGTCAATCCGTGCATCTTATCACATGGTTCGTTGTGCATCCCATCATGTGGAGGCTCATGCCACTCTCCGCAATCCACACATGACTTATCACACGCCCCATTGAGAGCGAGAACCACTAATCACGACCATGAGGAGGTTACCCCATGTGACTCTACCCTCCCTAGCAACCGGGCCAATTTGGTTGCTTAGGAGACCTGGCTGGAGTCACTCAGCACGCCCTGGATTCAAACTCGCAACTCCAGGGGTGGTAGTCAGCGTCAATACTCGCTGAGCTACCCAGACCCCCTGAAATTGTGTATTTGAATGTTTATGGACTGGCTCCATTCACTTCCATTGTAAATTGCTGACTGTAATCGCACCTTTTGCTTATTATGCTCATTATGCCACAAATGCTGTTGATTGAGCTTCTCTTGTACTGAACACGTTACTTTAAATTGGATAGGCAACATTGTGCATACTTTTTCATTTGGTTGCATTTTTGGAACATACGTTCATTTAGAACTGTTCAGCTGGCGTACACAAGCTCTAAAACTCATTTAACATCGGCGTGGTGACTCAGTGTGAATATTGCAATGTGAGTCTTTGCATTTGGTCACATTTTTTGATTGTTAATTTACATTTCACTTCTGCATATGTTGATTCTCTCTTTAAATGTTGACTGTAAAGGCCCTCTTTCACTAAGTGTTATGTCTTGTATATCAAAACATTTGTGCTAATATCCAGACAGGTCTTGAAAGGTCTAGCTAAATTTCTTCCTTTATGTGTTCCCATCCTATGTGCCAAATCTTTGCATGTGACTACAGTCAACAATGAAATCACCTGACATCGGTTTATTCACCATAATAGTGCTTAAACATATTTAAATCTCTTGCTGCATTCATGAATAAAAAGATATGCAGAAATTCAATCTATTATTAATTAAATTAAATAAATGTAATAAAAACTCAAACCGATCTCATGTAAATGCTATTTCGTATGGTCTCCCACGATGTTTTTTGCATAAACTTGTATACTTATTAATATTATGCCGTTACACAAACCACTTATCTAAACCTGGCCAATCAGTAGTGTGTGTCAACATGACAGGAAGCTGTTGTGTGTGACAGACTGTGTTGGGGAGTAACGGATTACATGTAATGGATTATGTATTTAAAATACAAAATATAAGTAACTGTATTCCACTACAGATACAATTTAAATAATTAGTTATTAGAATAAAGTTACAATCAAATAGTATTTTGATTACTGAAGAGATTACTTTGCATTTTATTGTCATTTGTTTCATTTAATATTTAGTCCTTTCAGATGGAAAACATTTATACATATAAATGACGTGATCCAAAGTGCATCTGAACAGCGGTGAAACACTTTCTTATGATGTTACATTCATACGAGCAGACAGAGAAGTACGTTTGAAGTACATTTGAAGTAAGTTTGGAGCAGAAGAAATAGAAATAAACATTGTGTAAATTGTTAGCTTTACGCTAAGCTAAAATGCTATTTCTAGCCATTTTACATGCACGTTACCAGACACGATCATATTTATTTAACAATAAAATTCAAGTTGGATCATAATTTCTTTTTTTCTAGTAAGACCTTTGATATTAGGGCAAAATTGTGTACTGTTTTCCTGTAAAAATATCTAAAAATCAGATTAGATTGATCTTGTTTTAGACACAACACTGCATAAGATATTTAGGTTTTTCAGAGAATGTATTTTTAACATGTGTATTTTGTCTTACTGTACTGGCAGAGTTTTTATAGTCAAAACAAGTGAAAAAATCTACCAGTGCTGAAGAAGTAATCCAAAGTATTTAGAACATGTTACTGACCTTGAGTAATCTAATGGAATGTTACAAGTTACATTTTACAGCATGTAATCTGTAATCTGTAGTGGAATACATTTCAAAAGTAACCCTCCCAACCAACATGACAGAAGCAAGTAATTGTCACGTATTAGATGGAAAAGATGTCCAGCGATGTCACTGGCTGTAGTGAAAGAGTGCAGTCATTTGATATCATACGAATTAGCCAAATATAGAAAAGTTGTTCGAATCCTGACAATTTCGCCTCGTTCTGTAGAATAATTCTGTGTCACATTCCACTTCAAGTTCATGTATTGTGCTCTGGAAATGTAATAAACACTGGCAAAACACAACAGATCTGATATGCAATGATGTGACAAGTAATGATCAAATCATTGCCAATTAGAGCTAATCTATTTCTATTAGCAAATACGTAATTATATACAGTACGTATTATTAATGTGCCCAAAGCCTTTTGCAAAATTACTTTCCAAAGATCTTACTTTCCCTTTAAAAATGAAAAAAGAGACATTTAAATAATATCTGATAATGTCTGATCTATGATGAATTCTTCATTGACTGATTCCAGTTTATTCCACGGTCACCTATTCCTGCTAATGATCCCATCTGCAGACTGCAATAATGTCTGCAGTATGCAAGCTTGCAACAGTGCTGAAATTAATCAACCTTGAAACAACACTATGAGGAGTTGAAAGAGGATCCCACAGATAAGGCAACACGTGGAAACTCTGAACAACTAAGGATCAGATATTCCAAGAAAAGATTGCAAATCTTACGATTCACAAAAGCAAAATGCTCTGTTAACTATAAAACATGTAATCACTGTACCATTTGTGGTCTTCAACATACAGAATGATCTACATTTACTGGCACCTATCACAAGTCTTAAGTACTGTAGCTTAATAGAGTCTGGGCTTGATCACGTGTATGGCCACATCTAACATATACAAGCTATAGGATACAAACAAATAAGACAAGACTTTTCTTAGTCCCCTATTTTCTCTCCTCTTCCCACATCACATCTCAAAGCTGCTGGGAGGCTAAAGCAACACCATGTCCACATATAGACAAAACTGAGAAAAAATTAGGGCTTACTTATATTATGTATAGAAGATTTTGATAAAACTGACATTAGGAAAAGGTTCCTACCTGCTGGCTGTGGTCTGTCTGCAGTGCTGTCTAAAGGGCATCAGGTGGTAGTTCATAGCATCTAGCAGCAGCTTCTGGCACACTGGGTCACTCCTCATAAAGTCCACTGACTGCACCCTCTCCACCAGCTCCGGGGCTGGGATAAGAGCAAACCGCAGGCGCTTCATCAAATCTGGAGCGTAGTGCATCCTGGTCTCCCGGTCATGCTCCAACCACAACACCGACATCTGAAAGAGAGACAGCTCCGACTCCACGGGAGGAGGCAGGGCATCCAGCATGGCGCTCATCTCCTCAAAGTTCAGGAGGAGAACGTCCTCCACCAGGTACTTGTTGGCGAGCTTCTTGGTCTCGTCCAGTCCATGAAGGGCTGCAATCTTGCAGATCTGCTTGTAGTTCTGCACCGAGATCTGGTCGTTGAGGAACTGCACACTGAGCTTGGTGATCTGGGGTATGTTCAGGATCTTGCTGACGGAGAGCACCTCCTCCACTGTGTCCAGGGAGAGGGTCACGTTGGCAGTGTACAGGTACTCCAGCACCAAGCGCAGACCGATGGAGGAACAGCCTTGCAGCACAAGGTTGTTGATGGCGGTGGAGCGCGGGCTGGGCAGGAGCTTGTCATCCGGGGAGGAGGATGGAGTGCAGCTGCTTCCTTGGTCCTTCGCTGCCAGCCCATCTTCTCTGTTGAGCATGTGTGTGGAGAACAGAGACCTGAAATACTGCGAGCAGGATGCCAGCACCGCTTTATGGCATTGGAACTGCTGTCCCTGCGCGGTCAGAGTCACATCACAGAAGAGCTGCTTCCTCCACAGCAGGTTGAGACCGTGCAGCAGAGTGTCGCTGTGAGTCGGGTCAAACGTGGAGGTTCGGTCACCCGATCTGGACATGACTCCGGGGCTGCGCACACCTCCTATGAGTAAAGAATGCCATTGATGCACCACACTGCAAATCTCACCTAACACATTGCACACCCATATGCGACTTTCTAACCAGATTGATTTGTAGTATAAAAGCATATGCATATCTTATGTGGATCTCATGCATGCATCAGATGATTTTACATTATAAAGGTGTATGTATCTCATTCATGCATTCGTGAGCGCATCAGATCATACGGTCGCTGCGGATTAAACAAACTGGGAGAAGCTATCTGCTCCATAATAGGCTACAAACTCGCATCTGTGCAAGCTATACTGTTATATCTGTCCACACAAACACACACCCCCCCTCACAACGGATAGATACATGTACACATTCCCCCGATATGCTATACAAAAGCAATTAGTTTGTGTCCCGCAACCATCATCGTAAACATAGATGTGCGGTTGCGCATCGCTTTTGTTGGCAATCTGAGGAAACGCAACACAATGTAATCCTTATGACGGTATTTGTGCGTGAACGCGAACGCACCGCGGAGAAGAAACAACTTTCGCACCATTTGCGCACCGTGCGCACCAGCGCTAAATGATGTTAGTAGGTATCCGAAAACTTACCTGACTCAAGAAAAGTAATGCTTCGGGTCCTTCAATGCACTTTCTTTGTTCTTCTTTGTGCGATCCTTTCTTTTTTTAAAGTCTACGATCGATGGATCAGAATACTAAACATTGATCCCCACTCATTTGTTCCTCTGATCATTTATGTTTCCTTTGAATTAAAAAGAAGTGAGTGTGTGAGGGTGAGAGGAGCTGTGTGCTTTCTGCAAGCGAAGAAGATGAAGAAGAAGAAGAAATATACGTGTGACAAATTATGCTACCAAGAAACAACACATCATTATCCTTGGGCCTGGGGCTCAGTGAGTCGTAACGAGAGTAATAGGAAATCCACGGTCGGGGAGAGAAACGGACGCGCATGGCCGGTGGAGAGAGACCGCGCAGGGGTATGGATGCTGGAGAGACTCGCAAAATTATGGCTCAAGGCTATTGTAAAACTGTCGAGCGTAAATGACTGCGATTTCAAACATCTATGGAAAAAGAGGAGAGGAGAAAAAGCGAGTCTTGCCTCCCTTTCCTTGTGCGCGTTATGGAGAGAACCGTCAAGTTTTAGTGCGCATTGCTAATTAGTCAATTTCTCTGTTCCTTCACAGCCCGACGCCTTTGCTGCTGAGCTGAAACTGCTAATTTCTGGGACCAGCCTTTTTTTGGGCTCTGAACGGGGGATGGATGAATGGCTTGTCTCGCACAAATGACAAAAAGCCCCCCTCTGCCTTAATCTCCATCGCCAAAATAACCCCATCCTTTTCTCCTTTTGCTTAGTCCTTCAAAAGAAGCAAAGGGACTTTTGGCAAACTTGTAGTGAACATCATTGCAATGACAATAAATGCAAATGAATGAATGCATCTCTTCAAATGTTGGTGGATTAAGTCTGAATTGGCAAAATATATGTTTTCTTTGTATTATCTTGTTTATTATATTAATTGAAACCAACTATTATTTGTATAGCTAGTTGTATGGTCACTGTTCATTAAAGTGCTTTTATTTTCAATAAAACAATTACCTTTGACTTCAGAGTTTTAATCCGTTTAATCCGACATATGACAATAAGCTACTGTATATGAGCAGATTTATAAAATGAAAGTTTACATGTCTAAGCACACTGACATTTAAAAAGAAAATTGCCATTTTATTTGTATTTTTAAATCCATGCTGTATATATACAAATATGTGACTTTTCATATCAGTGAAAACCATAGAAGAACTCTCTCTCTCTCTCTCTCTCTCTCTCTCTCTCTCTCTCTCTCTCTCTCTCTCTCTCTCTCTCTCTCTCTCTCTCTCTATATATATATATATATATTTTGCCATATATCAGATTTCTGTATAGGTACTTCTTTATCTTTACCCAAGTTCTCATTCTGCTGCAATGACTGGCAATTGTGAGCATACTTGAAAATACCGCTCATAAAAGGATGCATAATTATTGCATTGCAAAGTGTATTAGCTACAGTACTTTGCAAAATGTAGCCTACTTTCAGTAGGCATAGATAGGTTGCTAACTGGTACTATGTGTTTTCTAAAAACTATATTGGATATTGCATAGTCATTTGACTGTATCAGCAGAGAGTGTTTCACTTGCAGTTAGATGCATCACTGTAGCCTTAAATGATGTACATTCAATTTGTTGCTATTATTCAGTAAGTATTAAAACCTACAACTCTGTGTTGTTGATCAGTTTCAAAATGCGTTTATTAATAAAGTGAGATGTGTTGCTTATTACTGTATGTATCATGCAGATGTTGTATGTGCATGGTCTTGATTAAGCACATATACTTGATCGATACATCTCCACTGCCTCTGTACATCTCAGATAAAGTGCCCTATAAGAGCCAACAGCGTGATGAGATTTGTCAGATCATGTGGTACATACATCGGTAACATGGCTTGGTGCCTCTTGCCAAGACTCTATATTTCAGCTTTGCATTACAGCCAATTGTGCCAGAATCAAACTCACTTCAATTATTGTTATATGACAGCTGCTACAGTATAAGATTGTAGTATTTGCATTAACATACCGTATATGACAAATTAACTATATAAAGGCATTTATCATTCATTAAAAATCATCACACTATGTAGAAAAAACAAACAAAACAAAAAAACAACAGAAAATGATGTCTACACGTTACTATTCGGAAAATATTTGGTGTTACCAGGCAATTATCTTTGCTACTTTACCCATAACAACAACATACTAGTGCGTTTGGTACAGATACAATTAGCTATTTTGCACCTGTCATAATAATATTCCTCAAACATGTTTTAAACACAAAGCTTTGCTTTTAACCTAGACCTTGTGTCCTGCTGTTTTATTTACTATAGAAAAAAAATCCTATACACCAAAATTGCTTGGAGTGCAAGTTGATGTAATGGCAGAAATTAAAAAAATTAAAAGCACATCAATGCTTGCACATTAGTTTGCAAGTGCCATATTGTTTCCTTAATATGTTGCTGCCTTTCATTTTAGAACATGGTATGAGGAAAAGTAACATTGCCCTTTAAAATATTTAGAAAATAAAGACTATTTAAAATAAAACAAGTCACGCAGCATTGTTATGCATATCCCCAATTAGTCAAACATATGTACTGTTTGGTAGCAGGTAAGATTAACGGTTCTAAATCTTTGTGTTATAACATAGTTGCTTGACATGCAAGACGGATTTATGAATGCTACATAGCCATCTGGAAAACAGCATCAAGATTACAAAGCCATTAAAAGAAAAGGTTTGAAATAAAGCATATGGATCAAGTGAAGGATTAAAATTTTTTGTTAGTTTTCTTGTTGTTTCGGCACCATAAATGGCTTGATACGGCATTGCCTGTGCTACTAATGCAAGCTTTATTTCTGATATGCATAATGTATATGCCTTCATTTGATCTCTCGGTCACAAATGTGAATGGCGACTAAGCCGTTCTGCATAACATTTCAATATGTTTTCCATGGAAGAAAGAAAGTCTTATGGGTTTGGAGTAACATTGAACTTTACCTAAAGCAAGATGACAAATTAGAGCTTTGGTGATCAGATCTTGCCTGGAGAAGATCATAAAATACTGACCTTGATTACAGTTACAGTAATACAGTTTTGGCGCCAAAACTGATAAGTAGCACTTGCGTGTTCAGTTTGCACATTGGGAAAGCATTCTGTGGAAAGTAGAGAAATTTTTGTGGTTTATGAAGTGAAATTTACAAACAAATAGACTTTTTAGGGTCTGTGTTGGGGGATGACAGCCTTTGATTTTAGCCAACTAGGTGCGATAACCTCAAAGGAATACTGTGGTTCACCCAAAAATGAAAATAAATGATATACTCACCCTCATCAGACTGATCTCACTGTGAATTCGGCATCAGTAGGTTGAAAGTTCTGCTGCCGGAATCGTCCTGTGCTTACCGAAATTTGAATCACTGCCCTCCAGTGGCCAAATCTGGAAGTGTTGTTAAACATATTGGGTAAGTGTGGGCTCCAGTTTCCAGGAAAAATGTCCACAGAGTGGCGCCAAAAGCAAGTTGTATTTTTAGTTATAAATGATGCCATACAGTCAACAGGTATGCATATTTTATTAACTCTACTCCCTAGCCCAAACCCCAACCCTAAACCTAACTGTCAGTGGAGTAAAGGTAGAATTTTAGAGTGAAAACCTTTGAATCACACTCCCCATTATTAATGTGAACACGATAACTCTCTAGTTCCCACAGGACCAGAATTCATGTCTCTGAGGCTCCTCGCGCAACATGCTATCAGCACCGTCAGAGGGAAAAGTGAACACATTTGAATGAATACAATAATAACTTATGGAGAACACCACTTGTTAGTAATTCGGCATAACAGGGTCGATTTCAGGATACATGAACATTTGGAAGCAGATTGTCGATTTCCGAGTGATTATGTAAGTTTGAGACTTTGTCCTTTTTCGAATTTGACTGTCGTGGTCACTGTGAACTGTCTTTGTATGTAAAAAACCTGCATGAATATCTTCCTTTTCCAGAAAAGATTATGTCATACAGATTTGTAAGGGTGTGAATGATGTCAGAATTTCAATTTATAGATGAACTATTTCTTTTAATTTTGCTAACATTATTTTTTACCTAATGCTTCAGTTCAAATCATAGTTCAGGGTTTTAATGGATTATTCGAAGTACCTGAGTATACAATGACAGTTCTACTTCTTAGTAAAGAGACTGTGCTCGTGACTTGAAGAGACCAAGGAGCTCAATTGATATGACATTGGCTAATTCTCTGTTGACTTGTTATACAGCTTGAGATAGCTGTCTTTGAGTCTTTAAGCTCTGTACTGCTACAGGGGCCCCCAGGGGCCCGTGGAATTTAGACGGAGGGGCACTCATATTGTGCCATGTTATGGAGGGGTGTTGAGTTAGCCTCATCACGTTAGAAGAGGAATCCGAAGACTAATTAAACCCCCCGAGACTGTGAATTGCAGACCACATTTACAACTCTCTTCACAACTGTTAAACCGACTCGTATTTATCGCTCAAATTACAGACACGCCACCCATGAGTGGACTACGGGCCAGACGTCAGTGTACTGGATTTTTACAATCAGGATGGAGATGTGTATATGGGTGGTTGTTTGGCCAAGATGTTTCGGAAGTTTTTCGTAATGCTTGCCTGTCATTTGTGTTTAAGGTTAAAGCCAATTTAAATACCAATTATGTCAATTAAATCTTTAATACATACATTAACCATTGTTGTTATAAATTGCATAGGCGTTATCATTGTTATGTCTATAATCAATTGACATATCCCTTCCTCCTAAAAGCTAAACTAGGGATTGTGCTGGCTTAATGATTATCGATCTCGAGTGCTTAAACAAAAGGCTACAGATTCAATCCCACGCAGGTTACTGAAATTTCAGTCCTGATGCATTAACATTGTGCCAAAAGAGCATGGCTAGAATAGAATCACTGATATTAATGTAACTGTACATTGCATTACATTTAGATCAATGCATTTTGCAGAGGCTTTCACCCAAAGCAACTCATGATGCATTCAAGATGTGTGTTTCTTTGGGAATTAAACCCACAACCTTAGCTTTTTAGCATCATACACCGACAGTTAGGTTATTGGAACATAATATTTTTGTCTTTTGATTTTTAGAGTAAAACTGTGTAAAGTTACATCCACCATTACAACTTCGTTGCCATGATGTGGTAAAACCTGTTGGCAATTTTATCACACTAAAATTGTGTAGAATTGAGATTTTATCACACTAAAATCATATTAACACATATAATGTTTTTGTCATGTGGTTATACTTTTAAAACAGTGTGTATTTTATTGTTTATGGCCTGGTCCCATTCACTTGCATTGTAAGTGCCTCACTGTAACTTCAATTATTACATGAGTGAG
Organism: Moxostoma hubbsi; assembly: GCA_032164185.1. NCBI lineage: Eukaryota > Metazoa > Chordata > Actinopteri > Cypriniformes > Catostomidae > Moxostoma > Moxostoma hubbsi. The sequence continues at coordinate 23,369,636 of JAVLUX010000037.1, read as the reverse complement.
GGATGAATCAAAAATATTTTCTGTGGTAGTCAACATTATACTACAAATGCTGACGATTGAGATTAACTTGCGTTGAACCCAGAACATTCCTTTAACTTAATATAAAACATAAACACTTCTTTTCAAAGAATATATCTTGAATTATAGTAAATCTATTTTCTTACCCCTTGGGCAAAATGCTTATTCTTATTCTAAGCATAAACCTCACAATATTTCAAAATAACTTGCCAATATGGTAAGAAAAATAAACTTAATTTTTATATATATTCTCTGAAAACAAGCCAACAATATTACATATCATTATTGTTGCAACACCCCTTTAAATATAGTGTAACTGTAATGCATAATGGTGAAGAGGGTAACAACATACCCCATTCTTGGCTTTAATGGTAAGCAAACAGAGAATAAATGACCAAACTAAATATGAGATCACACCCACACTACTTATGATGTTAAAGAACATGTTCACCCCAAAATGAAAATTCTCTCATCATTCACTCACACTCATGCCATAGCAGATATTCATGACTTTCTTTCTTCTGCTGAACACAAACAAAGGTTTTTAGAATAATATCTCAGCTCTGTAGGTCCATACAATGCAAGTGAATGGGTACCAAAATGTTGAAGCTCAAAAAAGCATGTAAAGGCAGCATAAAAGTAATCCATAAGACTCCAGTGGATTAATCCATATCTTCAGAAGCGATTTAATAGGTGTGGGTGAGAAACAGGTCAATCTTAAGTACTGTTATTACTATAAATCTCCACTTTCACTTTCTTCTTCTTTAGTTTTTTTGACAATTTGCATTATAGTTAAAAATGACTTAAACATTGATCTGTTTCTCACCCACACATATCACATCTCTTCAGAAGACATGGATTAAACTACTGGAGTCTTATGGATTACTTTTATGCTACCTTTATGTGTTTTTTGAAGCTTCAAATCTTTATTCACCATTCACTGATTTTTGAAGTTAAATTCTAAATATTGTTCTAAATAATTTTGTTTCTGTTCAGCAGAAGACATAAAGTCATACTCATCTGGGATGGCATGTGTGAGAAACTGAAGAGAATTTTCATTTTGGGGTGAAATATTTCTTTCATAAATTAAAATATTTCTTGTTAGGGTAGAAAAGGACCAGCACTTATGAGGTTTAACATCAAGCACATTCAATGTTTTATTATATGCATGCATGTAACCTTAGCCTTGCAAGCTACATGCACTACTACTTGAAATACAGAATTTGTTGTATATTGCTTTGGAAAAAATGCAAAATCGTAAATGTACTCCTAAATGTGTATTTTCCATGCACCAGAGTAAATGCACATCCTCGCTTCAAACAAATATTGTAAACACAAAGAGAAGACTAATCTAAGACAATCTGTCTCAGAAAACAAGAGTGAATGGGACCAAGCGAAAGGAAAGTTTGAAGCTAAAAGTCTTCCAGGCATATTTCCTCTCTCTGACTGCAGGGGAGAGAGTATGCTAAGATAGAAAGTATTATTTTCCTAAATGGAAGGTGTCAGATGGTCACGCTGAGGTGATCAGCTGTTCGAGATCACTGCTCCCCATCTGCAATTTGTGACGTGTGAAAGATTCAGCCCAAATGTGCACACAAACTAGAAATCCACAACACTTTTTCTTATCAGTGCCAAGCAAGATAACCAGCTGCTTTACAGATCAGGGAACATATCATATTAATATCATGGAGTGTTGTGATATCATCTTGTTTGTAAATATATTTTGTTAACTAAGTGTAGTGGGACGGCAACCTTTGAAAGTGGCTTATTTATTAATATATCTTATTTTGCGCATAAAAAGTCTGCTAAAATCATATTAGGCAACTGGATGGAACAATAATTATTTTGTCTAAATAAATGCAATGCTCTACATTTATTTACTACAGCATTTGGATTTCATTATCAGTACAAGATGATAAAATGGTAGTGCGGAATTAGGCTACATATAATTTAGCACGTCTTTATGGCTTAAATACCTCTAAATACAGTTTAACTACGGTGCAAAGGTCATAAGTGCTTTAATGAAACCCCATGCATGGCTTGAATGGTAAGCAAACAGTGCATTAGATGGCACACACCATTCACGATGGTAATAAATTATCTTGTTAGGGTAGCACAGGGACCAATGCTTATGAGGTTTTACATCACTGTGACTAACAAATTACTCTTCTGTCAATAACAAATCTGTGTTTAAATAACAGACTATATAATGAGAAATGCAGCTCAAGGGTTTAGAGATACTTAAAGTGTGCTAACATCAGTTGGATGGCAGTATAGAAGAAATATCTACAGTATATGTCATCTAATGCAGTGGTTCTCGAAGTGGTTCTCTATGGCACTCAAATTTGCCACGTTTGCAATGCACATTAACTAATTATGCACATTTCTTCTACTCTGCTGCCTTCTTCTTATATGGTGGCAAGTGAATGTTGCTAAGCATCACTTATGTAAACAAAGAAGTCCTTGCGATGCAAAAGATTTGAATCAGTAAAAAGGCTGGTAAAGGATGAATCCCAGCTGCCTCCGCGTCTGAGAACATCAACCCGTGCATCTTATCATGTGGCTTGTTGAGCGCGTTGCCATGGAGACATAGTGCGTGTAGAGGCTTCACGCTATTCTCCGCGGCATTCATGTTCAACTCACCACGCGTCCCACCGAGAATAAACCACATTATAGTGACCACGAGGAGGTTACCTCATGTGACTCTACCCTCTCTAGCAACCAGGCCAATTTGGTTGCTTACGAGACCTGGATGGAGTCACTCAACACGCCCTGGATTCGAACTAGCGAGCTCCAGGGGTGATAGCCAGCGTCTTTACCCAGGCCCCCCCACAGAATACAGTTAAAAAATACCTTAGGATGTTAGTTATTAGCAATGGCAAATTACTAGATTTCTACATTTTCTGAACCTTTCCTTTTAGCTGAAAGTTGCTGACACAATGTTAGGGTGTTGTGGGTGGTTGCTAGAGTGTAGCAATGCAGTTGCTAAGGAGTTTTGAATTGTTTTTAGGGCATAGCTGGGTGGTTGCTAGGGTGTTGCTAGAAAACAAGATGTTTTGTTATTTATGTATGCAAAACAATTTGGTACAGCGTTGGGTTCCCTCTTGTTGTCCAATGTAAAATCTGGTTTCTGGAGCAAAACATGAGATATTGTAACAAAAATATTAGGTGTGGAAAGTTAGGCGCGGTGTGTCTCCATCACATATGGGGTTCTAATAGGTGAGTCCCGGACCAGGTGGGCACTGCCGTTTAGAGACCTGCAAACTATCACTCATGACAAAGAAAACAGCGGAAGAAGAGAGAGACAGGGGGGATATAAGGGTAGTGGGGTGTACCTCAGGGAGCAGCTGGGCTAGGACAAATGCATGATGGGATACTGGAGGGACACTAGTATGCATGTGTTTGCATGTCTGTGTGTGTATGTTTGCCACAAACAGGTAGCCACCCTTAGGGTTGGCAGCGGTGATGGAGCCGTGTGTGCTGGAGCAGCCATGGACGCAGTGGTGCGATCACCTGGGGAAGGTAAAGCCAGCGGAGCAGAGCTGATGCTTATTTCTGGGGAGAACTGGGAGGTTTTTTTAGTTAAAGCGTGCATGAACGCTCCCCATCTTAAAAAATATATAAAATATACATGGGAATTGGAAATGTTTTTTTGAGTCAGATGCTAAATCAGTACTGTATAAGAATATGTGATTTAAGTTTGATAATGTTACGTTTACTTCAAAAGATTTTTATTTGCATTTTGATACATTGTGCCACTTTGAGTGTGTTTACATGTAGGGTACAACAGGGCTAAATGCCCCCTGGGTTTAAAGGAACTTAAAGGATTTTATTTCCTCTCAAAACGCTAAATAGCAACAAAAACTACAACAGCACTGTCTTTAAAGGGATAGTTCACCCCGAAATTTAAATTTTCTCACCATTTACTCTTCATGCCATCCAAGAGATTTGTGACTTTTTTAAAGAAATTCTCAGCTCTGTAGGTCCATACAATGCAAGTGAATGGTGACCAAATTTTGAAACGGCAAAAAGCACATAAAGTCAGCATAAAAGTAATCCATATGACTCCAGTGGTTTAATCCATGTCTTCAGAAGTGATATGATAGATGTGGATGAGAAACAGGTCAATATTTAAGTCCTTTTTTACTATCAATCTCCACTTTCACATTCTTTTTCTTTTGTTTTTCATGATTTGCATTCTTTGTGCATTTCGCCACCAACTGGGCAGGGAGGAGAATTTATAGTAAACTTTTCCAAGATGTGTGTTAAATAAAGGTTTAGCATAGACCAATAAATACATACAAACTCCACATCCTACCTACATACCCTTTCTTTTGTCAAATAGCACAGATAAACACAAACACACACACACACACACACACACACACAAACCATCCTAACACAGCTACACAGAGTAACACACCACTATTACATCTATAACCATCCCCCTCCTTTTGCTAATCTTACACAAACATTCAAGGCATAAAACAGACATTAAGTCTTTCATTTCTCTCCACTCTTTTGTTCTGATACCAGCGTTTCCCCCGTCAAAAATGTGTTTTGTCTAATATGGTCAGCGCCACACAATTACTCCCTCCAGTGAAAAGTGAAACAAATGCAGGGCAAGCAGAGCATTTAGCATTATCTGCGCTCCTTGGATAGTCTAACAATAATAACTGTAATACAATGTCAAGCTGCGGCTGCCAAGCTCAGCTAGCTTGCAGGAGAACTTCGGAAATTAACTTTAACTCAAAATGGAGTGAAATGAAGTGCTGGAAACTGTCACATAGTGGAATTATGGCAAACACTTTGATACTGCATAGTGTATTTAGCCACTATATATGTGTGTAGTCACTCTATTGAGTGACAAGGATTTTATCATACCGTAGGACCATTTAAAATAAGACAAAAAGACTAATGTTGGTCTACCAATCATTATGAGGACTTTCCATAGATATAATGATTTTTATACTGTACAAACTATATAGTCTATCCCCAAAACCTAACACAATCCCTAAACCTAACACAATCCCTAAACCTAACCCTCACAGAAAACTTTCTGCATTTTTACATTTTCAATAAAACATAGTTTAATATGATTTTTTAAGCTATTTAAATTATGGGGACACTTGAAATGTCCTCATAAACCAGGTTTATAGCATTATACCCTTGTAATTACCAGTTTGTAACCTAAAAAATTGTCCTCGTAAACCACATAAACACACACACACACACACTCAAATAGTTTTATGATGTGAAATCAATTCTGATTAATCTAACGTGCTCTGCTAAATTGACAGTCACATGTACTATATACACTGTAGAATTGTTAATAAAGTTAAAAACACGATGCAGTATGATTTTTGAGTTCTCTCAACAACTGTCTTAATAATTGTCCCCAGTAATATTGCTTTGTTTAGTCCACTTGAATTTGCTCACTAAATGCCAAACATTCTTGTTGAGAGAACTGCTCATTTCTTGTTCAGCCAACTATCAAATCACAATACGAGTGCCTTCGTTTTGTCGCCATTTCAATATTATACTGTATATGGTTTTAAGTTACTTTTACATGAAGTTAACTGCAATCTTTGCCTCTGAATAAAGCTGTCTTGCAAGGCAAGGAAGTGCATACAATTTTTTTGATAAAGAAACAGATCTCAATAACAAAAAGTTAAAAGATAATCACTTTAAATCACTATTCATGTCGCAGTGCATGCTGGGAACTCGCAAATCAGCAACATTGTTCAATATATATTTAGTTTGGACTCGGTTAGGCTAGACAACATTTGGGGGAATGCTGTTGGACAAAAACATGTGTTTTTATGGCGATGAAAAGTAATTTACATTTCATAGTATCTGTAACTCAAAACCATAAAAAGTTTAAAAGTTTTTTTTTTTTTTTACAGTCTACATGACTGTCACAAGTTAATCACAGGTTAATAGCTCGTAACGAGATACCATAGATACAAAATTATATCCACAGTAATTTTTTGTCCTATTCTAAGACAATTAATTTTCTTAAAAGGTACCCATTTATAGTGACAGGTGTATACAGTTAGTTTGTCAGTCTTTGCATGTATTATTGGACACTCTGTGCCTGGTTTCCTGTGTTTTGTTTTCATTATATTCTGAGTTAGTTTGCTTATTCTTGGTTAATAAAAGCTGCGTTTAGATCCTCATTCCTCACCTGCCTCGTCACAGGCTGGTTTTAATATTTCGGGTTCCTTAAAAGCTAAGATAAATCGACAGCATTTGTGGAATAATGTTAATTTTTTGACAATGTAATGCCATAAACCCTGTGATTCGCCAAGAACAGTAGTCCGCCCAAAAACAATGAATTAAACAACTTTACAGCTCAAGTAATACACAAGTTTTAACAGAAGAATTAACGGAAGTGCTTTTATACAATTATAAGCTTCACATTTCTGCCTTTAAACCCTCCAAAAATGGGCCCCATTCACTTAAGACGATTGACTCTGTGTTACATCCCACGTTAGTCGCCTCTCAGGAGGTGTCCGCTGAGACCTGTGAAAAGTTTCAGAAATTTTTTAACCATAAAGTCCAAGAAATTAAAGCCTCTGTTAAGCCCTCGAAATTTCATTTACCACTAGTAGCTCAGCTTCTTGGCTCTTTAACATGCTTTCAGCCAGTCTCCTCTGCCCACCTTGTTGATTTGGTGTCCGTGATGAAGTGTTCTAATGGCAAGACTGATGTTCTGCCTCCACGTTTGTTCAAAGATGTTTTTTCTACATTGAGCTCTAATATGCTGTTATCAATAACTCACTAGCTATTGTGGTAGTTCCAGCTAGTTTTAAACATGCAATTGTGCAGCCGTTGCTCAAAAAACCACATCTTGATCCTACTGTATTTACCAACTATAGGCCCATCTCCAAGTTGCCGTTAATTTCTAAGCTGCTGGAGAAAGTTGTTTATTCTCAGCTAAACTCATATTTGAACTCCTTTAACATCTTGGATAAGTATAAGTCTGGCTTCAGAATGTTTCATAGCACAGAATCTGCTCTCCTGTTCACTTACAATATGTAGCTCACTCTTGATTCAAGATCATGTGCAGTGTTAGTTTTATTGGATCTGAGCTTCTGACACTATTAATCATACAATACTTTTAAATAGGCAGGAGTGTACGGCTGGTATTCAGGGTCTGGCTCTGCAGTGGTTTGCCTCCTACATTAGAGAGAGGAGTTTCTCTGTGCATATAGGAAATTGTTCCTCTTCAACAGCCCCTCTATCATACGTTGTACCCCAGGACTCTATTCTGGGACCATCATTGTTTACTCTTTATATGCTTCTACTACGCACCATATTTCAGAAGTTCAATATCTCCTATCACTGGTATGCTGACGACTCCCAATTATATTTACCCGTCAGACCTGGTACTAGCATCTATTTTAAAGTGTTTTGATGAAATTAGATGTTGGATGGCAGATCATTTTCTGCAATTAAATGAAACCAAGATTGAAGTGATGATCTTTGGCCCATCCAGGGACTTCCTTTGTCATTGAAGCCCAGTTAGGGCTTCTGTCCGCTAACACACATAAGAATGCCAAAAATCTTGGAGTCGGGGGCCAGAGTAGCTCAGCGAGTATTGACGCTGACTACCACCCCTGGAGTTACGCAACCTATCATAAGGGGAGTGTTGAGTGACTCCAGCCAGGTCTCCTAAGCAACCAAATTGTCCCGGGAATGTAGATTCACATGGGGTAACTTCCTCGTGGTGGTGATTAGTGGTTCTCACTCTCAATGGGGTGCGTGGTAAGTTGTGCATGGATCACAGAGAGTAGCATGAGCCTCTACATTCTGGGTGTCTCTGCAGTGATATGAACAATGAGTCACGTGATAAGATGCAAGGATTGACGTTCTCAGAAGCGGAGGCAACTGAGACTTGTCCTCCACCACCCAGATTGAGTAACCGCTCCACCACGAGGACCTACTAAGTAGTGGGAATTGGGCTTTCCAAATTGGGAGAAAAGGGGATTCTTGGGGTAAATTTTGACACGTCATTACTTTTCGACAGACATATAAGTGCTGTTACGAGAGGACGTTTATTCCAGTTAAGATCAATTGCAAAGTAAAAACATTTTCTTACTAGTAAAGACCTTGAAACTGTAGTCCATGCTCTTATTACCTCATGGCTGGATTATTGTAATTCCCTGTTGTTGTATGTTGTTTTGCCTTAGTCATCCCTTTCATGGTTGCAGATGGTCCAAAATGCTGCAGCTAGATTTTTAATGGGGACTAGAAAAACTGAGCACATTTCCCCTGTCCTGGCTTCCCTGCATTGGCTACCAGTCAGGTATAGAATTTATTTTTAAATTTTGATCTATGTCTACAAGGCCCTGTCTGGTCTTGCTCCACAATACATTTGTGACCTTTTGCACCCACACTCACCTCCTAGAATGCTGAGATCGTGTAACCAACTTTTTCTATCTGTCCCTGCTGTCATTGCAAGTCCAAGAGAGATCGAGCATTCTCTGCTGTTGCCCCCAAGCTTTGGGACAGTCTCCCTACTCACATGAGGTTGGCCCCATACATATTACATATGACATATCCATCACAGGTTAATGATAGATCCTCTGTCATATTAGACCCAAATAAAACCATTATGTCCCTTCTACAGTATGTTTTTATTCTCAAAGTGGAAGTATTAATAAAGAGATTATGTTGAACTCGTGTTTGAATTGACTGCATCCGTCCTTCAGATTCTGCATGGCTTTGATTCTAACCCCCCCCCCTCCCATTTCTGTTCATCTGCCTCCGTTTCATATAATTCCCCCTACTGCACCCATCGAATTGGCACCAAACCCTTCAAGATGTCCCCAGCAGGCTCGTGCATCGCTGGCTGCGTAGTAGACTGTGTGGTTTCCTTTAAACAGCTGTAATTTGTATTTCCAATCACTGTGCTGATTTCTGCTCATTATATTGCTGTTTCACACCGGTAAGTGAGCAAAAGTTTGGATTGATTGACTCTAATTAACTAAAAAACTTTCCAAGCCAGGGGTTTATTACCATGCTAGCTAGCCACAAATGTCAGAGACTTTCACAAATTATTATCCTGTTAAGATGAATGTGTGGAAAGGCAGGGAAGTGTGGAGACAAAGTGAACATATAATATTTTCATGACGAATTTGTTTATCGGTCTAATTTTTCCCCTCTTTTTTCACATTTTCAGGTGTCTCTTTTTTCCAATTAAATACACACAGACTCATAAGCATCTGTACACACTTCAAGGGTTGTCATCGCCTTCAGCATGACGCTTGTATGCACTTCTTGTCATTATGATCTCTTCACACCACGAGGACCAAATTAATATTGAATAGACCATCAGAGTATTACACATTTGGGTCTTACAGTCTTAATCATGAGCATAGGGACATGCATAAATTGAATACATGATGAAATACATTTTGAGACTTGCTAAAATGATTGTTAGCTTATTAATATTTAAGTTTCATGATATGTTCGCTATTGGGCCACATACAGTATTATGTAAACTGGTATATGTGTAACTTCATAGTACATATGTATTCATAGATACATTACATACAACTACAATAAAGCAAAAATATATCAATCTTTTTTGCAGGGCCACCGCTGGCCAAATTGATGCCCTACGCAGAGTTCCAGGTGGGCGGGGTTTTGGGGGGGGGGGTGTCTCATGATATGAATACGAAGAGATCATCGGTGTTCCGCAACTGCTTCCGGGTCCTTGAATAACGTATAATGTGCGAGTAAGGGCAGCTGATAGACTTTCTGGTGCCCTCCTAGGGTAAGATGATGCCCCCCTAGAGAGTTGGTGCCCTTCACAGACGGCATAGTCTGCTTATAGGGAGTGGCGGTACAGTTTTTATGGATTTCATGGAACTGATCTGTGTTGTAAGTTAATAGTCAGTTAAGAAAAAAAGGCTAACGAGTCTTCTTTAATATCTCAATAGTTTCTCCTGGACAGTGAGATCAATATTGAGAGGATATTGAGAAATTGAGACTATTTCTTCTCTGATTTTTCTCTTGAGAACAGGACGACAGTAATCTCACTCAAACAAGACAACAGAGATCTCAGCAACGTTACAAACTGTGCTTGGATTTGTAAAAATGCCAAAGTCTTCCTTCAAAAGTGAGATATTTCAATAAGAACTCAAATATTTCTCACCAAATTCAGCCAAGACCAAATGATCTAAGCTGTGCTATACACAATAATTTTATAGCTCTATACTTTTTTCTCCTAATGGATTTTAGAAAAATCATCAGAGACAGAGTTGATACTAAATGAAACATACCCATGTAGGTCCAATAAAGCAATAGTTTAACCAAAAAGGAAAATTCTGTCTTTAAATAATTTACTCAATTTACTCTGTAGAGCTCAAAAAGAGAGATTAGGCAAAAAGGTGCAATAAAAGGGAATGGTTACTAAAGCTATCATTCAGCCTAACGTCTCCTTTTTGTGCATCACACAAGAAAGTCATAGGTGTTTGGAACAACATAAGGGTGAGTAAATGATGACGGAATCTTCTCCTGAAGAGCAATCTTTGATCAATAAAGTTTTCTCTGGTTTTGTGCATTTTTAGTCACATAAAATTTGTTGCATCGCTATAATGATTTGTGCTGTCACTAAGAAATAGTCCAAACAATAGGTCTATAAAACCTTTCAAATTTGTCCTCAATTTAGATTTCAAAAGCTAGTAAAGTGAGTGTACAACACAGCATCTGTGCATGCTATGCGTAATAGAGCCGTCTGACGGTAGCTAACCCACTGTGAGGTTTGATGCATGTTTCTGTTGAAATTAATGGCAGTGGTGTTTCCTGGCCTGGTGTCATTTATTTCACAGGATTGATTGAAGCCAGGAGGAGCAGACAAATGTGTTTGGGAAGTGTTCTAATTTAAAATATGGCTGCCTGACCTGGAAGAGATGACAAAGAGACAATTCATCCTTCAAAAACATGACCTGGCCATCCAGGGTGCATAGAACGTCAAAAGAGTGCTTTGAAACACTTCAGTACAGTGATGATTTTGCTTAAATATATTCTCAGAATGCAGTCATGAACTGAATGTGGCCACTATATTAAAGCTGTGATTATATAGACTAAAGCAATAAGCTGTTAGCTACAGTGCTACAGTGATTTTACTACTATGACACAAAAAGGGGAATTCCCTAAAAATGAATTCTGCCCACAAATCCAGTTCTTGTGAGCCAGCTCTGAGTAATATTTAAGATGAGGATGCAGCAGACCACAGTGATCTGAAACACTGCCGGGACTGTACAGCATTATTCCACTACTGTGAGCCAGACACCTGAATCATCTCTTTAACATGCCAGAAGTGCGCTTGACTACATCACTCATCTATGACAGGTTAAAAATTATTTCAAGGAATATTCCTGGTTCAACAAGTTAAGCTCAATTGACAGTATTTGTGGCATAATGTTGATTACCACAAAAAAATTACAATAAATTGTGGTTAAATTGAGGCACTTACAATGTGAATGGGGTTTACCAATTTTTGGAGGATTTAAAGTCAGAATTGTGGAGCACATAATTGTATAAATGCACTTACATTAATATTTCTATTAAAACTTGTGAATTATCTGAGCTGTAAAGTTGTTTAAATGGCTGTTTTCATGGTCCTTTTAGGGTTTACATCGTTGCGTCGTCATGGCAACATAGTTATAAAATTGGATATAACTTTACACAGGAAAAGTTAGTAAGTTATTTTATCATGCTAAAATAATATTATCATGCATACTGTTTACATCTTGCGGCTTTACTTTGAAAACAGTGGGTGTTTTAATGTTTACTGATTGGCCCCATTCATTCCATTGTAGAATGGAAAAGGTCTAAAGTCAAAATGAACTTTTGTGGTAATCAGCATTATTCCAAAAATGCTGTCAATTAAACTTAACTTGTATTAAACGGGGAATCTTCCTTTAAACATAATTTGATCATTATATAATGAATTACTGCTGCCATGGTTGTGTCATGTTTATTCTGTTGTTCCTGTTTTTCATGTCTCTTATTTTGAAAAGTTCATGTCCTGTTTTGTTCCTGTGTCCTTGTCATGTGATCTTCCCATTTCCCGCCATGCTCATGTGACTTGTTTTCATTGGTTAATTGTTTGATTATCTTGTTTAGAGTTCTGTTTGTTCATTGGTTTGTTTCCCCATGTCCATGTATTTAAGCCCTCATGTTTGCCATTGTCTTTGGTCAAGCACTGTTAAAGTCTAGGTCTAGGTCTAGGTCTAGGTCTAGGTCTAGGTCTAGGTCTAGGTCTAGGTCTAGGTCTAGGTCTAGGTCTAGGTCTAGTTTATTGTTAGGGTTTTGGATTTCACGTCATTTAATAAAACTGCTCTTGAGTTCTACACATCGTCTTTGTCATTGCCGGCTACAACAAACGTTACAGGTTGATAGTAAATAAATGTTTGCATTCCTGTGGGACCCGATTAGTTTTCTTGCGACACAGGTTTAAACATCATCTGATGTTTCTCTGAAACAGGAAACTAAACAATAATTCCAACAAAAAAGCACAAAAACAAAAGACAACAGGGAATATGACAAAAAGTACCAATTTCTTTCCATAAGAGCAAAATCTGTACATTATTCCAAATTTTGTGAGTATCAAAAGTATATCTATATATCTATATACAGTAAGTGTATCCAGTGTATACAGTGTATCTATAAACAGTAGATATTCATTTATCTACTTACTGACATTAGCTTCGAATGTGGCTCGTCCAATTAGATTTTAGAGCCAAGAGAACTATCCATAGTTTAATATTGTCTACACCTGTCTACTATGTCTAAATAACTCAGAACGATTAGTTAGTTGAAGAAAGTTTGAAGGCAGCTACTTGCAACTATAGACCTTATTCATAGCAGTGGCCTTTTTATAATTTTTGACAGGAATGACAAAGACGCTGCAACTGTGAATAAGGTCTATTATCTACCTGTGGACACTGAAAAGGGCAAGACACAGATCCTCTCTGACAGTCTCAAAAGTCTCAAAGGTTCTCTCTTACTGAGTGTTTATTGAAATTGTATGTCTCTTCGCCATCCATAAAGATCTTTGTCTGTATTCTCTGGTTTAAAAAACATTTTATTGAAGTCATGGGAGTATGCTACTGGGCCCATTCATTCAAGCCAAATTAATCTTGCTGCACTTTTTTAGGAAATAGACATTTTTCTATAGAACTAGACAATAAAAATGTATTTACAGAACTTCAAAAGGTTCTTAAAGAGATAGTTCACTAAAAAAATTACAATTCAGTCTCAGTCACCATTCACTTTCATTGCAGCTTTTTTCCAAACAATGAATGTGAATGGTGACTAAGGCTAACATTCTTTCTAATACCTCTTTTTGTGTACCGCAGAAGAAAGAACATCATAAGGGTATGGAACAGAAGGAAAGTGAGTAAATAATGACAGTTTTCATTTTTGTTTGAACTATTCCTTTAAAACCATTTTTGATTCTAATTGTGTAAGGTTAGGGGTGTTAAATGTTTCATTTAGAGCCATGAGTGAGTAAAAGTCTTAATTAATCAGTTTTCAAATATCTAATGGATAATCTTAATTATCCTAAACTATTCCAACAGGGATGCCACTTCTGGATGTCTTTTCTTGTCTATGACACTTTCTGTCAATTGTAACTGACATGTCATTATATTACATTGCACCGGAGGAGATGCAATAAAGGCACGTGGGTTAAAAATATAAATAACTAAGAAACAAAAAGGCGCATATACCACAACATCAAAATGGAAAGTCATTTTTGTAAATGAAACCTATTTGTCAATAGAGCACATCAGCGTTATGAAGCGGGGGTAAATTAGCAGCCTTGCATTTCCATGGGGTTGCGCGGAATGCCAGTGGGTAGTGTTCACAACATCCCTCTGTGCATACTATTTACCCCTGGATTGCTTCAGGCTAATGTCTCAATAATTTTCCGTCTTTTTTTTTTTTTTTTTTTGCAGGTCCTTCCCACAAAGGACTTGACTAATGATCCATGGTCAAAATGAAGCATTCAAATTTATTCATTAATCATTCATCTCCAGCTCATTGAAAATGCTAAACTTCCACAAAATTAAGATTGAATATTGAAAAGTGATTGAGGGAGACAGCTCTCGGAGGAGACAAGAAAAAAAGGGAGGATAAACAACGAAAAAAAAGGGAGAAAAGGACACAGAGCGAAAAGAAGTCAAGACCAAACCCCTAGTCTGGTTAGGGTTACACAGGTATACTATCTGCTAGTTAAGGTCAGAGGGGTTTAAGTAGGTGTAATTAGATCCAAGAATCTAGAGAAGCGTAGAATTTCTGTCAACACAGCCCCCTAATTATTCTCTTTTCCAATTAATGGTGACATAGATTAATTATCTGATGAGGCAAAGCCAATTGCAATCATTCAACCCGCTAAAATTAGATAATTCCTGACAGCGGCATGAAAGTCACCTGTTTCATTGTTAAGGATTGGGCTGTAAGCAGCGGACAAGTGAGAGTGAAGCATAAGTTGTCCCGGCCCAGGTGAGTGTCCAATTACTCAGCTATCTGAACTGTAGGCATCTTCTCGCACGATCCATCGGCATCTGCGACGGATCTATTTGGTTGCTGCAGGACAAGGCCGATAGTTGAGTCATCTGTCAGTGCAAGCAGGAACTCGGAGAGGCAGTGAATTGCATTTGACATCTCCTCCTGTTTAAATAGTCAAGCAAATGGAATCAAATAAGTGTTTACTGATTAAGTAAAAACCTTCAGTGCAGTTGAGGACAATGGTGTCCACCACAAACATACATAAGCGACACCAATGCTTTGGACACAAGGAGATCAATAACACAGAGAGCTAATGTATTTTTTAGCATTCACATTCATCTCAATGTCAGTTGCTCGACTGTCGCATTTTCAGGACAACAACAACAACAGCGTGTTATTGCCTAATATATGCTGTGATGCCGTCAATGGAAAAATTAGCTTTTTGCCTGCAGAATGGTGTTGTTAAACTATCTACCAGCAGGGCTGGGAACAGCAAACTGGTTCTTATTTTTTTTATTTATTTATTTTTTAATAATGAAACTGAATGATTTTCATGACTTTTCATGCAACACTGTACTAAAATACTCTGCTGCTACCACTAAGTCACACTGCAACCCCGCTATTTAATCAGTAGTGTGAAACAAGCATTGTGATCAGTGTAGTTCGATTCCCAAATTAATGACTTACTGTATAAGCTGGTTTGTTTTAATCTAGCGTGAGAAACATTTAGTGTGACTATTATAGTCAGATTCCCGAAAGATTAGCTCTTTAATTAGCTAGTTCATTTGAATATACAGTGATTCCGATGCGAGAAAGAATGAGTTATATGAGCTGCTTAGTTTGATCTACATCACGAAGCATCTAGCGTGACCAGAGTACTCCAATTCCTGTACACATGACTTCTTTGAGCCGGTTTATTTGAAACAACAGCGCAAAATATACATAGTGACCAGGATAGTCCGATAACCGAATGCATGACTCTTACGTGCCGGTTCTTTTGAATGTACAGCTAGAAATGTACAGTGTGACCAGTGTAGTACGATTCCCGAAAAGAGTGACTCTCTTGAACCGGTTCATTTGAATCTACAGCGTGAAACGTAAAGCATGCCCAGTGTAGTCTGATTCCTGAAAGAATGACTTTTATGAGCCGGTTCTTTTGAATCTTCAGTATAAAGCATATAGCGTGACCAGCGTAGTTCAATTACTGAACGAATGACTCTTATGAGCCCGTTCATTTGAATCTACAGCACTAAACATACAATGTGACCAGTGTAGTCTGATACCTGAAGGTGTGAGCCAGCTCTTTGGAATTCAGCTCGAAACACACAGCATGACCAGTGAAGTCCATTTCCCGAACAAATGACTCTCATTAGTCGGTTCTTTTCAATATACAGCATGAAACATCCAACACGGCCAGTGTCGTCCACAGGACTCATATGAGCAGGTTCTTTTGAATCTAAAGCATTAAACATACAGCTTGACCAATGTAGCCCAATTCCCGAACAAATAATTTTTAAAGAGTCGGTTCTTTTGAATCTGCATAACCAGCCAAGCCTTGATCTCTATGTTACAAACCTGCAGAGCAATGCTGATGCTCCTGCCCCCATTTGAGACTGCCGAGAGCTGCCTCTGGCTTTTATTTTGTAAGACAGGAGAGCGAGACTGACAAAACGAAGGACTAAGAGAAATACAGTTTGCACAACACTCCAGGTGAACAGCGCATACGGGTTCATTGCACATCTGTTTTTAAAGAACTCAGCAAGCAGTTTTTCTGTTAAACTGCCTTGCACTTTCAACCAGCTTGGGAATCTGAGCTGGCCTAGTCATGCAGAAAGTTTCTGACTAATAATTATATAAGAAACAAGATTTTGGATTACGGTCCCATGAGAACAGCGCAGTGGGCATTCGCTCCAATTATTACTGGCCATTCACATCTCTCCACCCTGCTCTCTGTTGCTTGCAATTGTCAGTTATGCCATTCCTGTTGTAAACTTGCATAACCCGGAACTGAGTGGCCAATCTTGCAGCAGCGTTACAAGATGACAGGCTTGCATGCTTTCTCTCTCTTTCTTTATACTCTTCCCCCACTTCAGTAGAGCTGCTTGGAAGCAGTCATTTGTTTCTCGGGAAGACACAGGGACAAATCAGCGGAACCAGTTTTTGTCCGCAACCTTCTGCGGCTGAGGTTCCTTATGAGTAGATGGGTGGACGTTCAGATAGAAATGTCATGGATAAAAAGTCTTTGCACTCATGATGATTAAATATTTGTTTTTGAAGATGATTGAGGTTGTTGTGTATGTTCTTGTTCAAGACTCCAAAATGTGTGAAAATAAAACCACAGTTTGTTACAAATAGAGAATTAAAGGGATTGTGCACCTGAGAATGAAAATTGTGTCACCATTTATAGCACTCAACCTCATGTTATTCCAAACCTGTTTGACTTACTTTCTTCTTTGGAATACATAAGGAGATGTTAGGCACGATGTCTCAGACTGACAGCCTCAGTCACCATACACTTTCATTGTATGGATTTGGAACGGGGTAAACAATCCATTTAATTGAGAATGGTGAAGAAACTTGAACAGAAAGAGAGTGAGAAAGAAAATTGATGCAAGATAAAACCTTTTATTTTTAATGTTTGTCTCAAATTGAGTCATTTGTTAGTCTGTGAAAAAGCGTCACCTCTTTTTTCTGGTACGTATACTGTACATTAAGAACAATTCTGCCCTACAGAGGCACAACATAGTAAATACGCCAACACTTAAACAGAGAGAAATTACTTCAGTTACTTTTACTTTAGTGTGGATTTTATCAGATGCTCCAAAAGTCTCTGAATCTGAGCAAAGACCTTCTGTAAAGGATATGTGTTTTAATTTTCTGAATCATTATTTTTATAGACTAATGTATATTATATTTGCAAATATTTGCGGGACTCAACAGGTGGTGGTGGGGTGGTGGAGGAGGTTGCCGTGTTAGCACACTGAAACAGCAATGTGATAGATTGTGAGCAGACATATATAGCAATGGCTTACATGTGAATGGATAGGAGTTACCCAGCCAATGGTGCGATGATGTACAGCTGCTAGTCTTCCCGCTAGAACTACGCTGCGCTTACATTTGTTGTTCTTCTGGGGATTTCTCATCAAATCTTTATATATGTGATTAGCCCTAGTTAATATACTTTTTCATATTCAAGCTTAATATGCAGAGGCCACTTATAAGCCATTTGAAGGTTGATTTCCCTGAAAAATGTAAACACTGTGGCTCTGTAGTGCTATAAGAATATTACTCTGTTTGTTTGAGCATCTGACCAGCCCAACACAGTAACATGGCTCAACCAATGGTGTGAGTTTAGGGTTGGAAAATACTGTATGTTTTTCCATGATCAATGGAAGATGGAGGGAGTATTTGGGGAAAGCTGTCTGAAAACAACAAACATTTGTGCAATTCCATTTGGTGGCACTAGTGGTGCAAAAATGACCAGAGTCATTTCAGCTTTAATGCTATGCACTGCAATACTTTGGTTTGTAATGTAAAGTCAAATCAAATCTCATGCGTGTGTGTGTGTGTGTGGAGTTAAGGGGAGGAGGTCAACGCTCAGCTGTGACAAAGTTTCAGGTAAGGCTGCTCTTTTTGTCCTTCACACTCGGAGGAGCCTGAAGAACTCCTCATCTTCATGCTTCATTCCCCTGCCTGACTTCCAGAGCCAGCCTCCCCTAACTGAGCCAAAAACACACCGCCGCTCACCTCATTATAAACGTGCATAGCAAACCTTCCACTGAGACCAAATATCTGCTGTGTTAGATCACCACGGTTACACTATTGCAGTATAAAAAATAAAAATAAATTTGCAGTAACAGGTAATGCAAATTTTTGTCATTAGTCAAATCATTGACATTTAATTTGAGTTTGTGTCTCTTAAACCAACTAAATTTGTGAATTAACACATTGGATGCTGTGCCATAAGTTTGGTTAATTCTATATTGTTATACAGGTATAGGGATTTAAGAGAAGTCGGACAAATGGCACTTTTCCACTGCACGTTACGGTTCGACTCGCCTCAAGTCTACTCGCTTTACTTTTCTGATCTTGCATTTCCATTGCCGTTTAGTGCCACCTCAACGTGGGTGGGATTATAGGCTGATCGTGAGCAAAAACAATAACACGACTGTTAGATACTAGGTCATTGTGCTGCATAAAGCAGTTGTTGCATGGTGACAGTCCAGGGCACTCTCCCTCCCATTGCTCGCCGGTTTAGATAGCGTCCATATGGTCGAACCACTTCCACATTTCCTCGATACTTCTGTCATCGCTTTTAAGTTTGTTTTTACTTATCCCTACACTGTGTAAAGGTCCGGTGGAAGCCGTGTGCTGCCAACAGCTGAGACACTTCCTGAGAGACTTTTTCATGACACCGGTTTCATGGCACCGATTTGGAGTAATTTGGACGACATGGGGTGGAAAGTGACGTCACAGTCCCGAATCATATTTGTTATTTCTAAGGAATGGAAATAGATAAAGTGTTCATTTTAACGTCACAAACTGGCACAAATCGAGCACAAATGAAGGACAATGGTTTGGAGCGATTTAGACAACATGGGGTGGAGAATGACGTCACCGCTCCAGAAAACATTTTTGCTATATCTAAGGAATGGAAATAGTTACAACATTTGTTTTAACGGCACAAATCAAGCACAAATGACCAGCACCAGTTTGGATCGATTTGAGCGAGATGGGGTGGAGTGTGATGTCACACCGCCCAAAAAAGAATGTTTAATATCTCAAACACTAAACCAGCACAAACGTTCATTTTTGCAGTACAAATCAACACAAACACAGCACAATTGAATGGAATAGTTTTGATGATTATTTAATTAAATGGGGTGCCAACTTTACCGAGGTCCCCTAACCTGTATGTAAATACCGGTATAAGGAACATGCCTACCATCAGGGCAACTCAATTGATGTACCACCTTGATGCAGTAGGGGGCAGTTAGCGCTTTAGCTGTACATGCAACACTCTTCGTCAAACCAGCAAGCAGCCTCCCACAGATGATGTTTTCTTGCACTCAGTGACAGCTCGACCATGCGCAAAAGAAATGCAGGGATCTCGAGACACGTTTTTCAAAGTTTCAAACTAAGTAAACTTGACATAGCTTCCTTATACAAAGCGCTTATGACTAGAGGCACTGAAAATTATTGAAACACAACGCAACCACAGTGAGCCGCTCCAAAAGCATCTGTCTCATGCATAAGTACATAAAACAACAATTTAAAATAGAGCAGAGGGAAGTAGGCCAATAATAGGGTCGTGTTCAATTATATGGAAATAAAACAAAAACAATTTCACTTTTAAAGCCACTTTATGTTTCGTCTAAATGCTTTACTTGTCGGTTTCTTCAGTATGATGTACAATATTTGAAGTATCTATATTACAATATTTTTAAGGTCTATATCATATTTATAATTATTTTAAAGGGATAGTTCACCCAAAATTGAAAATTCTCTCATCATTTACTCACCCTCATGCCATCCCATATGTGAATGACTTTTTTTCTTCTGCAGAACACAAATGAAGATATTTAGAGGAATATCTCAGCTCTGTTGGTCCTCATAATGCAAGTGAATGGAGGTCAAAATTTCACATAAAGGCATCAAAAAAGTAATCCACAAGACTCCAGTGATTTAACATCCATGTCTTATGAAGCGATCCCATCAGTTTTGGGGGGAGAACAGACCAAAATATATTTCCTTTTTCACTATAAATCTTGAAAGTCTCCTTGGTGATCATGATTTCACGCTCGATTAACTTTCCTATAGCGTAATATAGCACTCTGCACATGTGTCAAACACTAGGAAGTGTACTGTACAGTGAAAATACAGGTACATTTTGGTCTGTTGTCACAAAACCGATTGGATTGCTTCAGAAGACATTGCTTTAACCAACAAAGTCATATGAATTACTTTTTAGACCTTCAAAGTTCTGGCCACTATTCACTTGCATTTTAAGGGCCACCAGAGCTGAAATATTCTTCTAAACATCTTAATTTGTGTTCTGTAGAAGAGAGAAAGTCATACACATCTGGGATGGTATGAGTGTGCGTAAATGATGAGAGAATTTCTATTTTTAGGTGAACTATACCTTTTAAATACCTTTTTTGGGGGGCTTTCTCAGTAAATAATGGTATGTGATTCATTCCATTAATTAATCTGCACATTATGTAACTAATCAATTGAGTTCAATCAAATCAATTGATTTCAATCAATTGACAGCCCTTGTACTAACTGATAGCAACTGTATCTCAAGTGACCAATGGTGTGCCAATTTGAATATGCAGAATGGAGAATGAGGTTTGAGAGCTGCAGCAAAGGGGGAAGATTTTCAGTGAATAATGACTTAACTTTCAGTCTGTTCCTCACACAAAGTTATCATATGGCTACAGAAGAATTGAAATACAGCAAAAAAAGTCAGATAGACTACCTTTGAGGTGTTTTTTCCCCCAGGAATGAACTGTCATTTGTGTTCCACAGAAAACTAAATGTCATGGTTACTGTTGTCCCTGATGGAGGGAAAGAGACGTTGTGTAGAATGTAGTGACACAAGGGGTCTTTCTTGAGAGCCTTGCATACCTCTGAACCTGAGAAAAGGCCAATGAGGAATTGGCAGACAGAATTTGCATGTCTCCCCCGGACATATGGGTATAAAGGGAAGCGGGCGTGCATCTGTCAGTATGCCATATGCCCCAGGAGTCGGATGGTCCTGGCTAACCAACACGACAGGTTGGACAGCGAAAGCCACACGTCAAGACTCCGCACAAGGGGCACTAGAGGGATGACACGATATGTGCTGTGGCACCATGCCCATCTCGGGACTCGAGTCTGAAGCCAGTGCTGAAGCCGTCTCATATGCATCAACCCGAGTGGCGTGACCGCGGCCGAGGATGCCATATGCCCCAGGAGTCGGATGGTCCTGGCCAACCGACGCGATGGGTTGGACAGCAAAAGCCAAGGATCCAGACTCCACACGAGGGGCACTGGAGGGACGATCGTTTTTGACGTTCCGGGTGGGGCTTCGCGGTGGGGGGGAGCAGGTAATAGTGCGTCGGGAGGCAAAAGCGTGTCCCGAGTCTTACACCGGCTGGATGACCCAGGGAGTGAGGAAATCACTCTTTTATTGAGAATGTGGGTACCGCAGCCTGAATGGGGTGCAGCAAAGGAAAATGAGGAAAATAAAGATTTTGGTGGTCTTGGTATCAGATCCGGAGAAAACATCTGACTGCCCGGGTCTTCCGTCTCAGGAGCGCTTAGGAGCTTTCCGGGTCCTGGAAGGGGTCCTGGATACGGGGGGGCATACGCCACCTGCGGGGCGCTCGACGCAGGGTCTGAGAGCTAGGCCCGAGTTGAGGCAGAGCTGCCTGTTGTTTGGCCGCATAGCGATAGCGCGGGTTGCACTGGGGCGGCGCTGCGGCATGATGCGGGAAATAGTCTCTGTCTGCCTTTTCACTGCCGGAAAAACTGCTGGCTAAAGTTGTTGACGGTATCACCGAAGAGGCCAAGCTGGGAGACGGGGCGAAAGTGTGCCTTGTTAACGTCACGCATCTCGACCATGTTCAGCCAGAGGTGACATTCCTGGACCACGAGAGTGGCCATTGCCCGCCCGAGTGCCTGCGCTGTGACCTTCATGGCTCTGAGAGCGAGGTCGGTAGCAGAGCGCAGTTCCTGCAGAACATCGGGGTCGGGACTACCCAGGTGCATTTCTTTGAGTGCCTTGGTTTGGTGGACCTGTAGGAGAGCCATGGCATGCAGGGTGGAGGCAGCCTGTTCGGTGGCACTGTAGGCTTTCGAAGTCAGCGATGACATCATCATGCAGGACTTGGAGGGTAGTATGAGGCAATCCCACCAGGTGGTGGCGTTCTCAGGGCACAGGTGGATCGCAGCCACTCTGTCCACCTGGGGGACCTCCGTGTACCCGTGGGCCACCCCACCATCAAGGGTAGTGAGAACGGACGAGTGAAGGGGTTGGTTCCGGGCAGTAAAAGGTGCCATCCATGACCTCGTCAGCTCGTCATGCAGCTCCGGGAGGAAAGGTACCAGGGGGCGTGGCTGGGAGAGGCGCCCTGACCCGAGGTACCAGTCGTCAGGCTGTGAAGGCTGTGGGGAAGACGGAGGTTTCCAGTTCAAGCCCATTTTCATGGCAGACTGGGCAAGCATGTCGGCCATCTGCATGTCGGCCTCAGACTGGGTGGGCAGCCCAGTCAAGTCCTCTGCGTCAGACGCCTGAACGCTCTCTGATGCAGCGGTGAAATCATTATCCAATTCGGGGGGCTCGAGGGAGAATTCAGGCTGACCGTGAGACAAGCTGCACTCACCTCGAGCCCAGACTGAAGCAAGTGAGCGTACCGGGGGGCAGGAGGTTCGTGGGATTTACCTGGCGAAACCGAGCCCACTGCCATCCCCAAATAGCCTCCATCGCCAGCCAGGTCATCCTCAATCCCATGGGAAAAAGGAGCGACGCGGGGGGTGGCTGAACTGGCATTCACCTTGAGGAATGAAAGCCGCAACTGCATTGCTGCCATGGTCATGTTCTCGTAGTGAGTACATGAACCATCCACAAACGCTGCCTCACTGTGATCGCTACCCAGGCACACGAGGCAGTGCCAATGACCGTCAGTCTTGGAGAGGTATCGACCGCATCCAGGAACTACACAGAGGTGGAAGGGCATCTTTAAAAAGGACGTTCAACACCTGCTTGTGTATAGCTCTTTGTGTAAACTCTTATATTGAAAACAAAACTCTTTTAGGAGGAAACACTCTTTTAGAGAGAAGCGTTGTCGAAGCGCCCAGGGACTGCACCCGCTTCCCTTTATACCCATATGTCCGGCGGAGGGACATGCCAATTCTGTCTGCCAATTTCTCATTGGCCTTTTCTCAAGTTCAGAAGTACGCAAGGCTCTCAAGAAAGACCCCTTGTGTCACTACATTCGACACAGCGTCGAGTGAGTGACAGAAGGGGAACAGCATATAGGTTTGGACTTCAATGAAGGCGAGTAAATTATGGTAGAATTTTTATTTTTGGTTGAACCATTCCTTTAATAAACATCATTATTATTAATAGATTACTTATTTTGCTACAACGTCCCATCTTATAAGTGAAAGTGACCATTGTCCTTACTTATTAATAGTTTTATAATAACATAGCTGTATATCACAATTAACCATCTTAACATAATCAAGCCTTAACCCGAATGCCTGTGGGACTCATTGTTGTATATGATACAATACTTACAAATAGTTGTGTGAGTGTGTGTGTTTGTGGGGGTGCTAAACAGCCCATACCTGGAGGGCTTTCATTTTCTGGTTGTTCTGGTTGGAGAGGGCCTGGAAGTGGGCCAGCTCTGCCTGGCTGTAGACGCTGCGGTGTTTGAAGTGTTTTAGAATGGCTTTGTGCATCCTCTTCTGCAACAAAGAAAGCTGGGGAGGAAATAAAAGAGGGAGGGTGAGGGAGAGAGAGAGAGAGAGAGAGAGAGAGAGAGAGAAAGAGGGGGGGATCGGTAAGGCAGGAGAGGAAATTAATGGCAGTGTTCAAGAAGAATGATGGAGGGGAATAGAGAAAGCAGTCAATAGCCCATTCTGCAGTACACGGAGCTGACAGGAATTTCACAGTCTCTTGCTCTCCCTGCCCACTCATGTGCACTGGGCGGAAACCAGTCACATCTGGCTGCCAGGATGGGGGGTTAATTTTCTCTAAATGCTTCAACGGTTTTGTTCTAGCTCAGGCAAACTCGGTGACTGCAAAGCTGATGAGTAAAATATTTCGACTTCACTCACTTTAACTTTGTACCAATCCCCTCAAGACATATTTTACACATACACAAAGAGTCATGAACCCCCCGCCGCAACGAGAAATTATTCCGAGTGCACTGGAGAAAAGGAAAAATGGAGAGAGAGTGTGTGTTTTTGTATGACAGAGAGAGATTAGAGGAGAAAGAGAGAGACAGGAGAGAGAAAGAAAGAAAGCATGCTGTTCTCTTTATTATTTGAGCAGTTATTCTGATAAAATAAAAAGGGGGGGGGGGGGGGGGGGGGTTCAATTCGGAAGGGATGTCGCTGCTTGTTGCGCCCCATCTCTCCTCTCTTCCTTTAAGCTTATCATTGCTTGGCAATTTGTTTTTCGAAGCATGAAAAAACTAAAGCAAATTAGCTCAGCCTTTAACTGAGCGAGTACAAAAAAGGTCCTTTATGAAGCTGTGTCAAACCCTTCTTTATTAATGCTACAAATAAAAAGATAGTTACAAATATACAGAAATGACCTACGGACAAAAAAAAACAAAAACAACTTACATCAGCGTGAACTTGTATGCTGGTCTTTAGGCCAGCTAGACCAGACTAAACCAGCTTTGGCTACCATAAAATAGAGCTACATGATTCTTATAATAATGCCAGGACGATAACTTCATCCATGCAATCAGGAAACTGCAAACATGATCACAGGAATATGTTTTATTTTTTACTTAATATCTGAGCATGTTTATACCCGAGTCATTTGACGAGCATCCAGATTGCACTCATATGCACTCATATGTCTTTCTGATAGGCCTTAGGTGGTACTATTACAAACCTGGCATCAACCATTTTGTTTATAAGGATAAAACTAATTTGGGGAAGTTTATGCAGAGCTGTTTCAGCATTTAGGCCCAATGTTAGTACGTGTTACTACATCAAGGGGGCGCTCTAGTTCTCTCATTCAGATTAAACTGGCAATGTCAAATGCCTATGTTTGGCATTATATGTGTTAATTGGGTCAGTGACATAATTTTTTTCTTATTTTTTGTCCAGATATATTAAGTTATTCAAAAATACACGTTAGTACACCTCTATTATGATGGATATGTTTTTAGTTACTGAGTTGAAAGTCATTTATTTTTTCTGGGGCTTAAAGTAAAAAATGTCAAGCGGTGTTACCGTCCAGAGAAAACTCAAAAGTATCATTAATTCCTGAAATAGAAATATTGGGATGAGTAATCCAGAGAAAAATATTTTATTATAATTTATTTTAAAAATAAGCAGTGAAACCAATTTGTTTTATATATTATTAATATTTGAAAAACTTTTGTCCACCAAATCAAAGTCAGGTGGCGTAACCAACTTGTAGTTTGCCATTTAGATGTCATGTAAGGAACAAACAAACAAAAAAAACATAAAACAGGGAGAACTCATTTAAAACTCATGAATGTGTATGACATTTTCTTTTTTAAATAAATTATATTTTAAAATTTTTATGAAAATGTGTATTTTGTTCAGGTGACACGGAGTATCCCTGAGAAAACCTAAAAATTCTTTACTCAAAAAATCATGAAATTTGTGACAAATATTTTTTACCTTAAAAATATGTTTGAAAACTTTTTTGAAATGAATGATAAAATTACGTGTGCTCTCATTTATTTAAGGTGCAAGGAAAATATTTTAATACCTTTTACTTGGTGGTAACACCACATGACATTTTTAAAATCATTAAATAATTCTTTTTGTAGAAAATGTCTTTCAAAAATATATAAAACTAATAAACACAAAGATTACATTTCTTCAAACTTGACATGTGTTTTAACCCTTGTGTTGTGTCTGTTTTGTGCAAACACGTTTTGTGTTCCTGATCAAAACTGACCGGCTGACTAAGATTGTTTATAAATCTCTCATATTGCATATATTATCACAAGATATTGCTTTAGATCTTTTTTATCAACTTCTTTTTTAGTAATTATGATTTTGTACTCCTTTTTTGAACATATTTATATATAAATATATATTTTTATGGGCAGAAGGATTCATTGAACTGAGCTTATACTGGGCCAGTGTAGGGCACTCCCTGCGGAAAAACAAAAGATAATAATTACATCATAAATTAATAACCACTTGCTTGATCTGAACAAAAATGGTGTAATCTGGACTTTACAATGCATATCGCTGATCCTACCATTTTTTTATTTGAATTTGCGGATAAATTCGAACTGTTTCATTCTCATCATTTGCATTATTTTTATCACAACAATTATACACTCAACAACTTTTGGCTAACCCCGGGTTTGCATTTGGGCCAGTTGCCATGTAAGTTGCCATGCCAGGCTGATTTCTCTTCCCAGTCCAGCCCTGGATATGATATAGAAATATTCCTCAAAGTGTGTACGTGAAAAGATGATGCTCAAGAGGGCACTCAACTCACAAATGTGTGTGTATTTGTATGTGTGTGCCCATGTCTGAGGACTTTGTGTGTGCAAACACACATCCACATATGTGCTCATCTAAAGGATTATGATGCTCCTGAACACTTAATATTTCTGTATTTTGTACTCTAATCCATTTGTTTTCAATGGCTGGTCATTTTTGACCAGGAACACAAGTGTAACTAAATGAAATAAAACCAATACAATTTTGATAAAATGGTCAATGTACAGATTTTGCTCTTATGGAAAGAAATTGGTACTTTTATTCACCAAAGTGGCATTCAACTGATTACAATCTACAGTCAGGACACTAATAATGTGAAAAATTACTATTACAATTTGAAAAAAAATATTCAGAACTTCTTAAACTTCTTCAAAGAGTTTGTAATAGTTAAAGGGCGGTCAAGGAGTAGGTGGGAACCGACTGAACAATCAACAAAGTTTTAATGCAAAACTCAACATAAAACAAAGATTCTCTCGAACCGGCATCTCCGGCTGCCCCTTATCTTGCTCTCCCGCTCCATCACGTTCCGCCCATGCCCTCCTCCTTGTCACAGAGTTCTCATCAAAAAATCCTCCACGTGCATCAATGACAGCTTTGCAGATCCTTGTTATTCTAGCTGTCAGTTTGTCCAGATACTCAGGTGACCTTTCACCCCACACTTCCTGTAGCACTTGACCTTTCACCCCACACTTCCTGTAGCACTTGCCATAGATGTGGCTGTCTTATCGGGCACTTCTCATGCACCTTACAGTCTAGCTGATCCCACAAAAGCTAAAATTTTCTTTTTGTTTTTCTGTTATAAAAGTGTCTTTTCTTTGCAATTCTTCCCATAAGACCTCCTGAGTCTTCTCTTTACTGTTGTACATGAAACTGGTGTTGAGCGGGTAGAGTTCAATGAAGCTGTCAGCGGAGGACATGTGAGGCGTCTATTTCTCAAACTAGAGACTCTGATGTACTTCTCTTCTTGTTTAGTTGCACATCTGGCCTTCAACATCTCTTTCGGCCCTTTGCTTTGAAGAATGTAGTGTACACCTTTGTAGTAAATCTTCAGTTTACGGTTTAGGTTCTGATGAGTTTCTAGAGAAATCTGTTTCTTGTTTGCCATTTCTGACGTATATTGACCTTTAGACATGCCAGTCTATTGCGTACTGTGGCAACTCAAAATCAAACACAAAGACAATGTTAAGCTTCATTTAATGAACCAAATAGCTTTCAACTGTGTTTGATAGAATGGCAAGAGATTTTCTAGTACCAAATTAGCAATTGAGCATGATTACTCAAGGATAAGGTGTTGGAGTGATGGCTGCTGGAAATGGGGCCTGTCTAGATTTGATCAAATATGACTTTCATCTGGGTTAAAATGACCGGAACACAACATAAGGTTTAAGCAAGATTTTTACACAAATTTCTAAATTTTATTATCTCGGACAACCTTATTTGTCAAACTATATTCATGTATTTGATGTTGATGCCATGGTTGCAGTGTCCATTATAGCGGTTTGGTTTGTTGCATGACAACAGACATCTAAAGTAATTTAAGCTATAATCGATTGACACAAATGCACAAGAAATAAGTTTGAATTTGTCAGCATACTGTTATTGTCGGAGGCCACATAAATCCTGCTTTGGTAGAAGCTTAAAATCTCTCCAGATAAAAAAGCGAAACCAGTGAATAAGTACGATGAGGCTAATACAGACACCTGTCACCGCCAGTACACATTAGCAGGGATGTAAAGTAATTGTGTAAAAATACTTATAATACATTATTATACTAAAGCATTATTTTGGGGATTTATACTTTACTCGAGTGCAATTTAAATGGAATACTTGTACTTTTACTTAATTGCATTTCCTATGAAAAAATAGTACTTTTTTTCTCCTTACAATTTTATTTTGTACTCACTAAATTTTTGCAGATAAATTTATTTTGTCTTACTGGACTGAAGCTGCCTTTTGACTGCATCCAAAAAACAACAGATGACAGACCAAAGGTCAGTCATTTCAAATTGAGCGTCGCACGGCAGTTGTGTGGAGATCCGACCATCTGCAGAGGCAGAATTTCGGATCTGATTTGGGCTTCAAATTGAATTTATTCTATCTATCTCTGTCTCAATTGGCTGGGTGCTCTTACATCGCAATTCTTGAGTGCCTTCTCCCATGCTCCCTGTGGCAACTTTTTTGAGAAATAAAATTATGTGGTTTATTACATGTCTCAGGGCAGTTTCAAAGTAAAATGTCCGCTGTAGCCCGGTCCTTTTTATCACATATACTGAGCTACCGCACGATTTGATTACACTTAAACAAGCTTGTAAATGTTGTTGGTTATCCAATGAAAACATTAAAATGAGTCATGCACTATAGTAAAAGTGTTTTATATGTCATAAGATCGCATTCTGTGAGGAACAGAGCAAAAAATAAATGTTTATGAACTGATAATCTGTTTTACTCGTGATTTTAGTGAAAGGGGATAAAAGGCATTGTTGTTTTTGCGCCTCGAGTGTTCATTCCACCAGGAAATTGCCATGTTACATACAACAGGCTACATAAAAATCATTTAGCAAAAGTGTAGTTATTGTAACACGATTCTTTGAGCAGATTGTGAATGCCACTGGAAGAGAAATATGAGTTGTCTGAGACAGGGCTGGACTGGTAATCTGGCATACCGGGCATTTTCCCGGTGGGCTGACGCACTTTGGGGCCGATCAGGGGTGGACTGGCCATTGGCAAAACCTAGTGGTGCCACGATATGCAGAAAAGGACAATAAACACCACATAACCCCCCCTCCCACCAGGCTTAACATTTTGCCCAGTTGCTATGTAAAATCCTGAGTCGATTTCTCTTCCCAGTCCAGCCCTGGTCTGGGACAGAAAAAGGCCACTTAGTCAAAAACCAATCAAATTTAACAACATCCTCTCTCACACAATCTCCTCTCTTGATTTCATTCTAGCTAGGAAAAAAGTTACTTTTTACTTTTACTCAAGTATATTTTTGGCTAGAGTAAGTTACTTGAGTAAAATCTAACTTAGTATCCATACTTTAACTTAAGTATAATTTCTGAGTACTTTTTACATCCCTGCACAGTTGCAAATAGTCAAACCTGTAGAATGTGAAAATTACTGATTTACAGTTCAATCCAGTAAATAACTAATAGAAATATCTGCCTTTATTTGTGTTATTTTACAACGTTATCATTTGCTCAGTAAAAAAAAAACCACATTGTTAATTCATACCACTCTTTATCAACCATTATGACCCTTACCATACTCTCCATAGAATAAAAAATCCTTTTTAAAAGTTAAGGTGCCATAAGAATCCATATTTAATTGAGTGCAACATGGCCTTAACCTCCTTACAGATCCGTATAGAACTTTAAGAACAGCTTGTCGTAAAACGCTATGAAATATAAGACTACATTCACTGTGAAGTAGAGAAAGCACAACCTCCAGTATGAAAATAAACAACAAACTGTAAAAGGGCTGAATACTGAGTAAAAGAAAATCAGGCTTTGATCACGAGCGTGGAGAATCCCGGCCACAGGATTTGACTTTGCATGCATTTCTCACTTGATAACATTCATGTACTTAGATGATGAGGAGTTGTTCGAGTATTAGTCTTTAGAGGAACAAACAATGTGTCTTGCTCCTCAGGAGAGTTTTACTGTCAGCAGTAGAATAATAAATCATATTAAAATGAATTGCGGCTTAAAATAATGTTATAAAACTTCTAGGTTACTATTGTAACCTCCGTTCCCTGATGGAGGGAACGAGACGTTGTGTCGATGAAGCGACACTAGGAGTCTCTCTTGAGAGTCTCACGCATCTCTGAACTTGAGAAAAGGCCAATGAGAAATTGACAGAATTTGCATGTCCCTCCCCCGGACATACGGGTACAAAGGGAGGGAAATGCGTCTGTCCATTCAGGATTTTGCCTGAGGAGCCGAAAATGAGGTTCGGCCGTACGGTGGCTCGGTTCAGCGACGTGGCCGGGAGGACACAACGTCTCGTTCCCTCCAGCAGGGAACGGAGGTTACAATAGTTACCTAGACATTACCCGTCTGTCACTCACTTCGATGTTGTGTCGAAGAAGCAACACTAGGGGTCCAGTTTTAATCACGACATGCACTGAAACGTGTACGTGCGCTGCTGACGCAGGTGCAGGCAGGCAGTTCCTTGCCAAAGCGACAGGCCGTGTCAGACTGCACGTACCCTTCCCCAATGCCCCATAAAATCGTCATAACCTTCTGTTCCCTACACCCCGATATGGGGGGAACAAGGCAACGTTTCAAGCATGGGAGCAAGCCGCGCCAGTCACGCCTTTTCTCTTTCTATGTTTCTCGCGTAGAGCTAAAGCGGCTTGGGGCATCTTAACGCTATTACACGTATCAGGGAAGGCGTTCTTTCCCAATTCCTATTCTTTCAGGCGGGAAAGACCCTGCGGACACCGCACCTGCCCAGGCTGGGGGAGGTAAAGAGTGGTGAAATACATCACATGGGATTTCAGCTCGCATGTGCAGAATGGCGCGGCGGTAGATCCTACCTCATTGGGAGGGAGGAGTTACTACAAACACGGTGACCGGGGGGCAGTGAGGACTGCCCAAGGGAGACGCGGGTCCACTCGCAAGGGGACCGTACCGCAGAAAGGACACACAGGGGGCCAAGTCCACACGGAGGTCCAACCTGTGGAGCACCTATTCCAGTACAGAGTAATTTGAGTACTCATAGTGGGTCTGGTCGGGGAATTCCTCCGCTGAATTGCGGACCAGAGGGCTAGAGAGGAGTCATCCAGGGAGCCGAGTTAGTGGGATCTCCTGGGATAAGAGCGCATGATATTACCTCAATGGAGGGAAAGGGTGCTAGGTGCAAGCGGTAGACCCAGTCAGTTGTTACTGCATTACCGACTTCTTCTGGCTCGGACCTGAGAAACACGGGATGAAAGCGATGCAACCCTAAGATTGTAAAATCTCGTAAAGGTATTGGGTGTTGCCCAACCCGCTGCTCTGCATATGTCTGCAGAGGAGGTGCCTTTGGCCAGTAACCACGAGGCTGCCACACTTCTCGTTGAGTGTGCTCTAACCTGCAAGGGGGCGGGCAAGGTCTGGGTGTGATAGGCCAATGCTATGGCGTCAACCACCCAGTGGGAAAGCCTCTGTTTGGAGACAGCATTCCCTTTCCACTGTCCACCAAAGCAGACAAAGAGCTGCTCAGAACGTCTAAAGCTCTGCGTATGGTCCAAATAGATAAGCAAAGCATGTACCGGACACAGCAACGAAGGGGCTGGGTCTGCTTCCTCCTGAGGCAGTGCTTGCAGGTTCACTGCCTGGTCTCTGAAGGGAGGTGTTTGAGAAAGCGTGCTTTGTCTACCTCCCGTATCTTGACCAGGTCCAGCCATAGATGACCCTCCTGGACCACAAGGTGGCCATCGCCCGTCCGAGTGCCGGTGCTGTGACCTTCGTGGCCCCGGGGGGGCACGATCGGTCATTGAGCGCAGTTCCTGTAGCACATCAGGAACAGGACTACCCAAGTGCAGATCTTCAAGTGCCTCGGCCTGGTGGACTGCAGGGGGGCCAAGTCATGCAGGGCGGCTTGGAGCTGCTCCACCGTCGAGGTTATTGAGAGTGGAGGAGCGAGGAAGCTGGTTTCAGGGCAGTAAAAGGTGCCCACAATGGCTTCCTCAACTCGTCAGGCACTTCTGGGAAGAAAGGAACCAGGGAGGGTGTGTGGCTGTGAGCGGCGCCCTAACCCGGGAACCAATCGTCTAGCTGTGTGGGGTGGAGGGTTCCGGTCCCGCCCCATGCTCACGGCGGTCCGGGCAAACATACCAAACATCTGCACGTCAGGCTCACACTGGACGATCGCAGTGTGTGATCGCAGCCCTAGCACACTTATGACCGTCAGAAGTGGAGAGAAATTCAACCGCATCCAGGAACTACACAGGGGCAGAAAAACGTCTTTAAAAATACACGTCCTGAAAAGGACATTCAACGCCAGCTGTGTATTACTCTTATAGAGAAATAAACTCTTTTAGGAAAACATTCTCTTTTAAAAGCGCTGTCGAACCGCCCAGGGGAAAAGCTGTGCCGCTGTGCAGAGAATGAGAAAGCCGCTGATATGCGCTATAGATCCAACAGCATAAAAGTACATTCAGAACATACATTCAGAAGTGATATTGTAGGTGTGGGTGAGAAACAGTTCAAAATTTTAGTAAGTTTGTGCTAGAAATTCTTGTCCCTACCTTGTAGGGGGCGTATGCATGAAGAATGTGTCAACAAAACCACAACAAGAAGAAGAATGTGAAAGTGAAAGTTAAAGTGGAGACTGACTGAGTGGGGAGGAGAATTTAGAGTAAAAATGTACTTAATTATTGATCTCTTTCTCACCCACACCTATCATATCGCCTCGCCTCTGGAGACATTGAAATAAACACTGGAGTCATATGGATTATTTTTATGCTAGTTTATGTGATTTTTGGAGTGTCAGAATGTTGGCACCCATTCACTTGCATTGTATGGACCAAAAGAGCTGAGGAATTCTTCTAAAAATCTTCATTTGAGTTCAGCAAACTATTAAGAAGGAACGCAAACTATTGCGAGGGAATGCAAAACTTATTGCGAAGAAACAAAATGTTAAAAGGTAATGCATAACTTTTAAAGAGGGAATGCAAAACTGAGAATGAATGTTTGGGAAATCCATTCGAAAACATTCATTGTCATTATTTTCGCAATTCCGTTTGGTGATACTCATTGCGCAAAAATGACACACTTAAGCTTGAACCCCTCCTGGTAAACTCTGGCACCTGAAAACATATTAGCATGGTTAGCATTTCTTCAAAATATGTTATATATATATGCGATCCTCACCAAAATGTACATCAATTCTGTTTGCCATTGAATAATGTACAGTACTGTAGAGTATAGATAAACAGTGCACTATTGATGAATACCAGCATAACCACCCATCCTTTAGTGATGGACATACGTGTCATATTAGCATTTTCCTGAACGTTCCGGAGATATACGACGGATCTTGCGAGTGTTTGCATCTGCTACGCTCCTGTTTCCTTTCCCTGCCACATGAGATGGAATAAACACACATGGATGCCAGAGCAACGCTGTTATGAAGCTTATCTCATCATGATTAGATTACTGCAGTGGCCTTCTCGCTTACTACCCAACTAAAACCAACCACCTATGATAGGCCGTGCGAGTCGAGCATGCTCGGGTATGCCAGTCCACTGCAAACCTCTCTCTCTCATCACTATTTTGCATGCCTGCTGTCTATCTCTGATCACAAAGATAGACATGGCTGTATCATGCACACATGCAGAAAATAGGATTGATGTATATGGGTGTTTCTTCACACGGGTGTTGTTTCAAGTTTATTTACAGTCATTTGTCCACTAACAATGTCCAAAAGAGTTTTTGCATGCATTACAGGAAAATTCTGGCACTGTTGTAATTTTTCCCCCAAAAAATTAACATATCCACCACAATGTCATTTCCACAACATCTTAGATTTTGTATTGTTGAATAGCATTCTGTGGTGGAAATTAGATTTAAAAAAAAATTTGATAAAAAGGACCAAGTTATTTGTCTTGTTAAGGCTAATTTCATAGCTAGCATTTTATGTATCCCTAAATGGAGACAATAAAATCGCATTTTAAATGTTTTTTGCACAATTCAATAAAATTATGTGATGAAATGATGGTGCTGGAAATGGGATTTTTTAAGTTTTGAAATAAATTGGCAGATTGTTTTGCCAAGGCTGATTTTTTTTTTTTTTTTACACTTTTTGCATAATTTGGAAAAATTACAGCTTGATTGGAAATGACGGCCATAAAAATATTCTGCTCAAAAGTGATATTTACAAAAGTTTTTCTTTTGTTTCTTCCAACATCACTTGTCTCATTTGTCAAGCATACTCTTCACTGACACTTTTCTCCACTTGGTTAACAAGTCCACTAACTTTAGAAAAGACTTATGCCACAACTTCGGGAAAGTCACAGTTTGTGTAAAAATTCATATTAATCATTTTCATACTATAAATATTAAAATAGCTTTTGATTGATGTTTTTTATTTATTTATTTTTAATTTTGGATGAGTTATAAAATGGATTTCCATATTTTAAAATGGAAAGTATGAGTCTAGGACGAGGGTAAAACAATAAGGCATTTGAAAAGTAGCACAAATAAATGAAGGCAAAAAAAGTTTCCAAGTTTTTAAGTTCAACTTTATGTTACTAAAAGTAAAAGGTTGTTTTAATAAAAGTTAGTTTTAATAACATTAAACCCCTGAAACGTGAGAGTGACCACAATGGAAGAGACACCCATATACACACATACAGTACAGAAAAAGCCACACATTATTTGAAATGATGTGTAATGTGTATGAGAGAATGATTTGTTGTGTTTGTCACAATGAGAGTTACCTGCTTGTGATCTTGGAAGTAGACTTCTGCTCTGCTTCTTTTGTCAAAAGCACAAATGGCCTCTTGTCTGGCAAACATCAGCTCTTCTTGCAGCTCTCTGTACTCTTGTGCTAACTTCAGATTCTTGTTTAGCGCTTTCTGTAGATGAATCTGGAACAAAATGGCAGAGAATATTTCCATTAGCCTTATTTTTTGAGGTTTGATGTTATTGACATAGTCGCCATATTGAAGTTCAGCACTGTTTATGTACTTTATTACTTATTTGAGAGTGAATAACGACTTATACGGCGGTCTGTTCATCATACAAAGTCTGTCTTCAGAAGACTTGCTATATGACGTACCTGTCACACAATAGACACTTTTACGACACTTTCGGGTGCTTTATTAAGCGTTAAAGGGAGTTACCATGTACTGTCATTGTATTGAATTCAGGCAATGGTGCATTTATTAAATTATTTTCTTTTGTGTTGCATAGAAGAAAGAAAGTCAAATGGGTTTGGAACGATTATGGTGTGGGTGACATGAATAATCATTTTTGGAAAAAGTATAACTTTAACCTCTGCACAGAAGCCATGAAACAAACGTCTTCGCTCCGAATGCAGTAACTCAAGTAACTGTACAAGTATGTAAACAAATTACAATAAATAACTGTCTGATTTGCATGCCTCCCCTCATCTCGATAACCATCGGAGACACATGAAGAGAGAAAGAGAGAGGGCTATGAAAAGTAAAGACACAGAGAGAGAAGAGAATCTTTGCTCTACCTGGGAATAAGGAATAATGAAGTGTGTCTGGATAGTAAAACGAGCCAGCGCTAAACTGATGAGTTTAACCCAGCAATGAGAGTGGCAGTAAACATGACAAATGCAGGCTATTGATTTAAAGCTTAATTACTGCATGCGGTGCTGACAAAACCCGTCTGATGCACCTCTGAAGTGTAAATGGGACAAATTACACTTCATTGGCCATAAGAAACTGATGGTGTCTGCACTTTGCGTCCTACTGCTTTTCTATTCACTAAACATCTGACTTCATCAAGTAAACAAGCTGCATGAGAATATGATGAGGGGATAAATAAATCTGGATTGAGCTCGTGAGGAAAATCACAGTGGAGAGTGTCCATAAGTGCAGGTTATATTAAACATGTTTCGGCTGGTTGTGTACACAATTGCGGAACTGTATAAAACGGTTACCACTGTCACAAGGTTATACTCCATGCTTTGTTAAAGTCAACATGAAATCAAAATGGAGCCTGTTTACTTTCTTAACACATGCCGATGGTCTTATTGTGAGCGATTCTTTGGTGCACATGATTCCAACGAATGTTTGTCTTTGTAATCTTTCATCAAAATGTAATAACTTGCTGCACTGAAATGACTCCAATCATCTGTGAAATAGAAAAAGCTTTTACCTGATGTATAAAATAAAGTCCCGCCCCACATTAAATAAAAGTCCCACCTTTTTTTATTGTTGAATGTCCTATTTCAATAAAAAAATGTAATGTTAAATTCAATGTGTTCCTATTGCCGAAATAGCAGAGCATGCACTATATACCCCAATAAGATGACTTTCCTTAAAATATAGAATTAACTTAATAATTGAAGTTTAAGGTAACTAGATGCAAGTAGACTTTAAATGTAGTTTTTCTACCGAATACTTTTAGTTGAATTTACTCAAATTAGATCATAAAACATTCAAATCAAATAATAAGATTCAATCTCAATATCCAATAAATAAGATTAGAATTTATTCTAGGTCAATCATTAATAAACTGCACACGAGACGACATAGATCACTCGAATGGTGTCATCATACGAAACAACGATTCGCAACAAAACAACAAAAATAAAAGTACAAAAAAGCTAAACAAATATCAATGAATTCTTAATAAAAATATTGAAATGCCCCCATAAATTCCCCTTGACCAAGGAAACAGAATTAAGTAATTCAAGAGCAAGGAATTATGGGTACTCCCCTCAGCCTCAATTTTGTATAAATTGTTTGAGTTATTTACATCTTACATCTATTGATGTTTTAAATAAATAAGTTCAAGGAACATGTATATTTATGTTATGAGCCCAAAACATACAACTTCAGGTACTGTTTAATTAAGACATCTTGGTTTAACCAGTAATGACAACATTAGGGTTTACAGTGTGGTGCAAGCAACAGGGTCATGGGTTCAATTCCTAGGAAATGTGCATACTGTTTAAATGTTTACCTTGGATGTTTTGGATGAAAGTGTCTGCCAAATGCATAAATGTTAAGGTTCTATAAACACTAAATAATCTTTCTAGGCACATTAAGCCATTGCGCTAATGGGGACAATGAAAGTTCGAATTTGGCTTGCAACATTTCATGATTGGTTCACCCATCATTCCCTGTCCTCTCTCTACTTCATCTCTGTCCATTAAACAAGGTTGTGGCTCAGGTGGTAGAGCTGGTTGTCCACTAATCGCAGGGTTTGTGGTTCGATTCCCGGCCCACATGACTCCACATGCCAAAGTGTCCTTGGGCAAGACAATGAACCCCGAGTTGCCATGCCAATGGCAGGATCATGCATGGCAGCTCTGCTGTCATTGGTGTATGAATGTGAGTGTGAATGGTAAATGAGACGCAGTGTAAAGTGCTTTGAATACCGCTAAGGTTAAAAAAGCACTATATAAGTGCAGACCATATACTGTATTACAGCTAATAATGTGTGGTTCCTTACACATATTTATGACAGTTCTGAGGTGAAATGTCTACTTAGTAGTGCTAAAAGAGAATTACATTGTCTCCCAAGTGAGTTACATTTACATGCTCTATCGAATTTTAAATCAACAAAACATACCCCTCCCCTCCCTACCCTAAACCTTAAACCTCATTGACGGTGTCATTAAAAGCAAAAGTGACATGACAAACACTATTAATGAAGCAACCACTTCATTTTTTTGTTGCTTCGATGACACGTTTGGCTCATGTGTCGACTCTTCAGGACTTGTACCCGGTCCCTTTCATTGCATATCAGTTGAGCCACCGCACAATTTGATTGCTCTCCAAAAAAGTCGGAAATGTAGCTGATTATGCAATGCAAACATTAAAATATATCACCATATACATGTCATACGGTAAAGTGAGTGTTTAGACATCACTGGATAGCATTATCTGAGGAAAGAGTCGCAAAGTGTTTATAAACTGATTGTCTGCCATTTGTGATTTCAGTGAAAGGGAATAAATGTAATTGTTGTTGCAGCGCTTCTAGTGAAACTGCTACAAAACATATAACGAGGCACGTAATAATCATTAAGCAGAAATGTTGTTAAAGTTCTGTGATTCTCTGTGACAAGGTTGCCGGAAACTCATGACACCAAAAAAATAAGATCAGTTGTCCCATCCAGTATTGTGCATCAATATCCATACTTCCTGTTTACATTTATCTGATGAATGTGACATTCCAATGTTGCCTATCCCTAAATTGTGCCGTTAGGTCAATTAAAGGCATTTTAACGCTGTCTCTTTGTTGAGCACATTAAGTGGAAACATTTCTGTTGGGCGATGAATCTTTGTGCCGCATTTATTGTTTCCTGTGAGAAGTCTAAAGAGACTCTCTGCTCTGTTGCCCTGCAGCAAGTTAATGGCAGACTGCCTCTATGAGCGAAGACTTTTAATTCGGCTCCTGTCTCGCACCAACAACTTGTTTGGAGTTTGCTGCTTCTGCGCGCATGGCGGATTAAGCCCCATTGCCTTTTCTTGTTTTGAACTAATGCATTCTTGATCACCGTTTAATGAAACTATATACCACATGGCGATTTCACATTAGATAAGCCATGTGAGACTTTCATCAGGCGTCGGGGCTCTGACTGAGGCCATAATCCGAAACTCAACTCCCCCAATAAATAGCTTTTCCCTCTGAAAATGAAGTGATAATACGTGGGTTTCATGCAAAACTTAACATATTATCTCTAAAACAAAATTATAAGAGCTTTCGTCAAATTGTTAGAGGAAACGTTTGTAGAGGTGTGACGGATATTCCAGGGAATAGGTGATTTAGGGTGGTTAATGCAGTCCATACACACACACACACACACACACACACACACATGCTAAAATATAATGCATTACATTAGGCTGAATACACACAATTGTTTGCTTTACTAGTACAACCAGAGTTTGTCACAGTAGCTCAGCTGATCTTCTGTTTGTTTCTAGGGCTAGTTCACCCCAAAATGTAAATTCTGTCATAATTTATTTAATGTGGAAGGAGACTGGGTCTGTCAAGCTCCGAAATGTACTGTCAAAAGACTGAAATGCAAGTTATTATTTATTTTAACTCTTCCCTTCCTCTTTAGCTCTCAAATTAAATATGGTACAAGAACCAAATACATTTTATGACACCATTTTTGTAGTCCATATTACTTTTGTAGTCCAGCAGATGAGATGATTATCAGTGAATATTGACTTAAATCTCGGTCTTCCTCACACACACAGATATTGAATGTCTTCAGAAGACTTGGAATATAACACAAGAGTTGTGCGGACCACTTTGATGATCATTTTATACCAATTTGTTTGTCATTTTGGAGCTTGATAGAACCAGTCCCCCTGTCACTTTCATTGAAAACACAAAGAGAAATTCATCTTTGGTCTTTAAATGTCTGAGAAAACACTGCTTTGATCTTCTAAATGTTTCTTGAACATTCAGAATTTATCATTTGTGTCATTCAGTATTAAAAATAAAAAATACGATTACATCAGGCAAACAAGACATAATCATCACAAAGCAAAGGTAACGTCTAATCTAAATATTTCAATATTTATAAAGGTAATTTGAGCTTGAATGTTGATTGGGGCAGATCAAATCCCTTAACCAATCAAATGTACTCTTGCATGTTTGACTTCAGATGATCAGTTTTCACATTTGTATAGAAAACATTTGTTCCACTGTATTATAAATATATAAATAGGCAGTAGCAATTCTGATGTAGGATCATCCCATTACAGTACCATTGCTACATAAATGTAAATAATATACAGTAAATATGAATTAAAGGTGTGTCCTTCATGACAGTCTTGCGCTGAGTGAGCAGTACTGAGTGAATCAGTGCGCATCGAGACTTCCTCTGTGTCCACTGAGGTTACAAATTGAGGTTACAGTGAGACACTTACAATACAAGTGAATGGGGCCAATTTTTACTCTGTTTTATTTGAGCTGTTAAGTTGTTTAAATCATCATTTTACTGTCGTTTTAGGGGTTGTTGACATTACATCATCATGGCAACAATGTTGCAATATTGTCTTTAACGTCACACAAAAAAGGTTAGTAAAGGATTTTATCACACTAAAATCACGTTAACACACATATTGTTAATATCTTGTGGCTATACTTTTGAAACATTGTGAATATTGTAACGTTTAATGATTGGCCCCATTTACTTCCATTGTAAGTGCTTGTGACGAGGGGGAGGGTGGGGCCGGGCTGTAAGTCTGCATGGCCGGCCCCCAATCGGGCTAATCAGACAAAGTCATAGGGGCAGTTAGAGAGAGAGAGAGAGAGAGAGAGAGAGAGCCACCGTGTGTGTATGTGTTTTGTGTCTTTTTGTTTCATTAAATATTACTTTGACTGTTCCCGCCTCCTCCTTGCCCATTTGAACCGTGTTACAGTGCTTCACTCTAATTTTTGCTTCTTTTTTTTTTTTTTTTAAAGACAAGGAAGGACTAGTCAAAACAAATTTTTGTATCAGTCAACATTATGCTAAAAATGCTGTCAATTGAGCTTAACTTGTATTAAATGAGGAATATTCCTTTAAAATCTTGTCTACAAAAAAGCTTTTGAATATTTTCACCATTATTGTCCAGGAGAAAAGATACATTACAGTTCATTTAAGACACGCTGACCTATAGCAAGGCATGTTGTCACACTCGGTGCCATAAGTTATCGCTATCGCTATTAACCTGCCATTAAACAGCCTATAATAATGTAGGCTTCAAAGCAAAAAAAAAAAAAAATCGCAATCAGTAAAAAAATATCATATAATTCATGAAATCAGAAATGAGAAAGGTGTCATTAAAAAAATATCAAGCTATAATTTTGTCCAACATATTTTATAATTAATACAC
The DNA here is from genome assembly GCA_032164185.1 of Moxostoma hubbsi. Lineage (NCBI taxonomy): Eukaryota > Metazoa > Chordata > Actinopteri > Cypriniformes > Catostomidae > Moxostoma > Moxostoma hubbsi. Next base: position 23,328,343 of record JAVLUX010000037.1, on the reverse strand, counting down.
GTATAATTTGGTAATATTCAAATGCATGCGACAACTAAGGTTTGTGAAATATAAACACTTTTTCGGTAAAAAAATCTACCTTCATATTGTTGACCCTTTCCTGGATGAAAGCCAGTGTGGTTTTATTGTGTTTACATTAAGGACAAAATTAGGAGGACAAAAATTATTCTAATTTAAGAGCATTTTGCACTATTGAGGAGTTACTGTTACTGCAAGAGGAAAACACATTTGTGTAATTTAAATTTTGACACTTGGCATAATAGTAACTGAGATACAGCACATGTGACATATAACTAGCCCCAGCCTCCCCTACACGAACTCTTTATGTGACAGTTATGTAGCTTTAGATTGTTGTACAATATTGATTGTGATTTTGTCGAGCTAGTGATAAAACTGTAGCTCTCACTTAAGGTCCTCTATAATGTCTGGCACAGTTCTGATGGGATGCTCCATTGTGTCTGACGCTTGTTTGAACTTGTTAGACTTCAGGCTGAGCTCCTTGATCCTGTTTGAAGTCTCCTCATACCTCAATAATGCTACAAGAAGGGATTCCTAATAACAAAAATGCATAGTAACTATGGCAGCATTATCACGGTGTCACATGTATAAAAATACTTGATCCAAAAGTTACTCGTTTCACTGTAAAGAACATATTGACTCTGTTTCAAGTGATGCTGCCTTAGAAAAAAAAAATGTTTATGACTTATATTTATGATTATGAATACTGTAAGTCTAATAAAGCCAACAACGTTTTACTAGAAGACATTTTTATAGAAGTTAAGAAATATTCATAGAAGAATATATGATTCACTTTCACAGCTAACTGGAAACTTTAGTCACATGTTAAGCAACTCTGCATCACTTTTTACATAATATTTTATATTTGCTCTATTGATAGATTGATATATCAGCCAGGCCAATTAATCGGCCGGTATTTGGCCATTTGTGATTATCGGAATCGGATGATAATTGTGTTCACTTGGCCAATGCAAAAGTGTTAACTTCCCTTTGTATCAGATTTACTGTATCAATGGATAGTCAACACTTTATGTTTTCAAGGTTTTTTCTTTTCAAGTTTATGCAAAGTTTATATTTTATTGCATAAAAAACTGCAAGTGTTTGTTTCACTTTAGAATTTGTTGTACATCTGATTTGCTGTTGTTAAATTGTTTTATGTTGATCGCAATTTATACCAGCTATCCCACTCTCTAGACTTCGATATCGGCCTTTGAAAAACCCATATCGGACAAAGATGCATTTTAGATCTAGGCAGGATTCACAGATATTTTCTGCATTTTGTTTAACTTAAAGGAGACCTATTATGCCCCTTTTTACAAGATGTAAAATAAGTCTCAGGTGTCTCCAGAATGTGTCTGTGAATTTCAGCTCAAAATACCCCACGGATCATTTATTATACCATGTTGTAAATGCCTCTTTTTGGGTGGAATCAAAAACATGCTGTTTTCGTGTGTGTGTGTCTCTTTAAATGCAAATGAGCTGCTGCTCCCCGACCCCTTTCAGGAAGAGGCCTGTGCCTTTACAGCTTGTAAAAACAAACAAAAAATAGTCTGCTCTCTGCCTCACATTACTTCAGGCGGATTTACAATAAGCTACAAAATTGGCAAAAAAAATAAAGTTATTGATATTTAGTTCAAAATGTACATAGTATTGCTAGCTAATGTTTATTTAGCAAGTTTCACTGAAACTGCCAAAAAACGTTTATATAAAAAGAAGAGGCTCGCCGATGACGGTCACTACAGCATACTACATATACTATAGCAACAACAAATCAGAACCATATGACTGACAGCATAATTACCGGAGTTCAGACATATATGTATGAACCAGAGTCGGACAATGATGAAGGAGAGACTCTGGCAGAAGTCACAAGTGTGAGAATGAACCAGGACGTTTCTGAATGGTTAATTGACACTACACAGCTGTGGTGAGTCAGTCTGGCAACAAACATCCCTCGTGGTACTGATATGTTGTGCAGATGTGCTGGTCTTTGCAAGTAAACATTGCAATTTTAGTACAACTCTCTTATGTTAACAGAAAACATACATCGTTTTCAAAAAGACAATCACCTTACTGTATTGTGCATATTAAAGGTGCGGTTATTAATTATACAGACAGTAAGCTAAAAAAAAAAAAACGACATAGCTCTGGTCTCCGTGAATGCAATCAGAGACAATGTTAACTTTAGCTGGAACACGAACAGTTGGTACTGATCCTTGTTTGAGAATCACATTTTTTGAAAAACACTCATTCACAAAGCAGTCCGGTGTAAAATTATTTGCACAAACAAACACAAAATTTTTTATGTTTTGGGGCACATTTCCTTCAAAAACATTTATGTTCACTTTTTCAGCCAACAACAAAACACTTATGAGCTTACGATGCTGAGACATTATTCTTCTCACTGTATCTGCTCCAGCATGGAAAGTAATGTCAGACTGTGTGTAGATCACTCAGGGGAGAATCTATGATAATAGGGTGGAGTCTGTCACCGATTGTGGGCGTGGCCTGCTCAAACGTGACGTCACTTTAGAGCAGAAACGAAAACCGTTCATTTTGAGACACTGTGTTTGATGAATAGAAATATAAGAAAGAGGAGTGGGTGCACCTTTAACATTGTAGGGTGGTTGTGTACACACACAGCCGACTCACATTTATGTACAAACACCATGTAAAAGTGAATTTTGCATAATAGGTCTCCTTTAGCTAAATTGTGTTTTTTCTTTGTCCAGTAGCATTATTTGATAAGCTTGCAGAAAATCTGTCAATACTTTATGAAAACATATTTTACACTTCTGTGGCATTTTATTTATTTTCCTTTATTTCCTTATTATTATTATTATTATTATTATTATTTTATATTTCCCTCTTTTGCATTTTTCCCATATTACCAAACAATGAGGATTTCTAAATGAGTTATGCAGCTTAGTTTCCAGCTTTGAGTTATAAAAGTTCAATTTTTTACATCTACATAGAACGTTGCATACTTTTATTTCAAAACAGCAAGGAATATTTGGTTTTCCATGAAATGGCACTATTTATACTAAACCACTGAATCATATATTGTTTACATATGTACATGAGAGTTACCTCAGAGTTCTCGGTGTATATCTGCTCCACCCTCTCAGTGCGTTTGTTCACAATTAAAAGCTGTAACTGTTGCCACATTACCCTAAAAACACAACTTTCATGAACAAAATATCATAATAAAAAACATTGATAAAATGGTGATTGTGGAATTATTTTCTTGCTTTGAATAAAACAAACTTAAAAAAAACTTCAAACTTATATTTTTTCCCATTTGTGATGTAATAATAAATGCCTCAAAAGGTTAATAATACATTGTCTAAGTGCTGCAGATTTTACCTTGAGAATGTCTAATGCAAGCATTTCAGCCGTTATCTGTATCTTCAACGATTCTGTCTGTTTCCTCTCCCACAAAAAAAAAACATTAATTTAACATCATAACAAGGGATCTGATTATGAAACATTTTTACATGATTTCATGTAAAATTTTCATGGTTTCATAGTAAAATGAACACTAGAGGCGCTAACAACAGTGCAACAGTTTAGGGTTAGGATGTCTGTTTTGTTCACCTCTGATTTGCTTATAGGACACTATTGATTAGGTTTATGCTAAAAGTTTTAGGTTAGAGAGGTTTAACTCATTAAAACCTCCATCTAATATATACCGTAAAAACCTTGTCTGATTACGATACCATGTCACTCGCTTTCGGCGCCCCCTGCTGGACATTTCACAGGGAAACTGCAGCCTAACATGTAATGAAGCATGTAATTTCATTTTGCAAAATTTTTGCTACAGTCACGTAATTTTCACGAGTTCAGGCTGTTTAAATCTGTATGGTGGCATCTCTCCTCTTACTCTGTTCTTCAGGTCCTCCAGGAACGTCTGCTGCTGCTGGACGTCAAGTTCGACTTTGGTGCGAGTGTGGTCGGCAGACACACCATCCAGCTCGCTTTGAATTTTTCTCTGTTCCCCATTCAATCTGATTTTCAGCAGTGAGCGTTCATGGTCCTGTTGTAGCTGTCTCACAGTCTGTTCACTGGAACAACATTGCCACAGTTAAAAAAATAATAAAAAGCAGCCTGTCCCTCGAGACAGCCATGCCACAATGTACCGAGAGTGTACCGACAGCAGCCTGCTCACAAAAAAGCTGGCACCGCATTCAACTTCAAAATGGAAATAACATTAAAATGTGACATCAAACTGAGTACACAACATGTGCCAAATTAAAGGTGATATGTGTCATTTTTTATGTTTAAATACTTTCTCCTATCCCAACTTTAAGTTGTAGTTTAGAGCGAAACTTCTCTCATCATTTACTGACTCTCATGCCATCCAAAATGACTTTCTTACCTCTGCTGAACACAAATTAATATTTTTTGAATATCTCAGCTCTGTAGGTTCATACAATGCAAGTTAACAGGGTCCAAAACTTTAAAACTCCAAAATGCACAAAAGGTCAGCATAAAAGTAATCCAAACGACTCCAGTGGTTAAATTAAAGTCTTCAGAAGCAATATTATAAGCATGGGTGAGAAACAGATAAATATTTAAGTCCTTTTTTACTATAAATCTCCACTTTCAAACAGGCTTCCTAAGTGCTATATTCTCTCCTAAGAGTTCTTCTTTTGTTTTGGGCTATTCACATTCTTCATACCTATCACCACCTACAGGGCAGGAAGGGGAATTTATAAGTAAAAAGGACTTAAATATTGATCTCTTTCTCACCCACACTTATCATATCGCTTCTGAAGACATGGATTAAACCACTGGAGTCTTATTGATTACTTTTATGATACCTTTACGTGCTTTCTTTTGCATTTTATGGACCTACAGAGCTACAGAAGATATTCTTTTAAAAATCTTCATTTGTGTTCCAAGGAAGAAATAACATTGTAAAGTAAACGATGAGAGAATTTTCATTTTTGTGTAAACTATCCCTTTAATATGCAGAAGAACAACTAAAAGTACCATATTTAGTTAGTTGATTTTGCCCGAAAAGTGTAAACACTGTGGCTTTGTCAAAACATTACACTGTTTGAGCGTCCCGACCAGCCCAACACAGCAATTTGTAATTCAACATATAGCATGTGTTTGGGGCAGGAATATCTGTTTGTTCGACCAATGGCAGGTGGGAGGAGTGTTCGGGGAAATCTGTTTGAAAACTGTCATTATTTTGCCAATTCTGTTTGCTGCAGATGTTACACACAAATGCTCGCTGAACATGTATGAACATCTAACAGCCTTTATAAGCCTTTATTTCCACAATATTTAACAAACTGCAGCTTGTTTCCATCTATATCAGTGGTGTATCAAGATATCTGACAAACAATAAATAAAGGACTAAAGGACTTTAGTAGCTTTGACCACCTAGTTACTACTGTATAACAGCTATACGGTTTCTGTATTTTACATTGACAAAATATAGTAAAGAAAATGTAACTTAAAGAGGCACTTTTCAACTCTGTTTTTGTTCACGCTGTTGTGTTGCTTTATAGCAGTTTAATTTTAGTAGCAACACCACACACACCTACACAATTTTAATGAAGTGCAATCAGTGTTGTTGCAGGATTTCATGATGACATGATCTGCTGAACACACATTCTGTGTTGATAATTAAATAATCCACACTCACACAACAGACCGATGAACCACAAGACATATCCAACACAAATCTCATAGTGTTGTCTTCTGAGTTTCGATCACCAACATGGAGCCAGTCTAATGCTGATCTCAATGATGGGAAGGATCAGCTGACTTATATTCGGTGTCATAGTTACTTATTAAACTGGCTTGTTCTTAAAACATATTGGGATGAACAATATGAGGGAAATAAAGCGCAAATTGGAAAGACATTATTTTCTGCAGTACTATGATAAATATATGCATCGGGTTTGTTGTGGTCAGATACAATTGCATTATTGATTGGACTGAAAGAGTGATTTACAAAGGCTGCTTTACAAAGAGAAACTTTTGTTCACTGATGTGAATTTTACGAGACAAACAGATTAACAGATTTGGCAGATTATTTTCTTGTAATTCTTTTTTTGTAATTAATTTTCTTGTTTCTTCAATTTCCAGTTGGTATTCTTCATTTTCATCTCGCAGGGCGAGACCACATCACTTTTGACTCAAGATTGCATCCAATTCAGAGACGTTTTCATCATCTTCACATTTCTGATAAATATGTATGTGATAGCCATTATTTATTTATACAAATATGGGAACCATTAATTGTCTGATGTTATATTGTTTGGAGGCTTCTTTATCACACACACACACACACACACACACACACACACACACACACACACGTTGGTCTACCTATCATTGTGAGGACTTTCCATAGATATAATGATTTTTATACTGTATGAACTATATGATTCTATCCCCTAAACCTAACACAACCCCTAAACCTAACCCTCACAAAAAACTTTCTGCATTTTTACATTTTCAAAAAAACATAGTTTAATATGATTTTTTAAGCGATTTGAATTATGGGGACACTAGAAATGTCATCATAAACCGCATTTATAGCATAATAAACTTGTAATTACCAGTTTGTTACCTAACAAAAATGTCCTCGTAAACCACTTGAACCCGCCCACACACACACACATACACACACATATATATATATATATATATTTTTTTGAAATAAAGGTTTGGGCGTCTGTGGCTCAGGTGGTAGAGCGGATCGTCCACTAATCGCAGGGTTGGTGGTTAGTCTCCCAGCCCACACGACTCCACATGCCGAAGTGTCCTTGGGCAAGACACTGAACCCCAAGTTGCTCCCAATGGCAGGCTAGCACCTTGCATGGCAGCTCTGCAATCATTGGTGTGTGAATATGAGTGTGAATGGGTGAATGAGTCACAGTGTAAAGCACTTTGAATACCACTAAGGTTAAAAAGGTGCTATATAAGTGCAAACCATTTACCATTTGATTTGTGTTAACTAAAGAAGCAAGACAGTAAATGAATTTGGGTGAATAACCTTTATTTCATATTTCATATACAACAACAAAAAGGGTTTCTTTTATTTTGTTTCATAAATTATTTTCTATGCCATATTTATGTTTTGTTAAGAAATAAATGTTGTCAATCAGAGATATATTTTCTGAGATCCAATTACACTTTACAGTATAATTGTTAAAAGGGAGGCACCGCTTTAGTTATTTCTAATACTTTTGAGTTTAACTGTCCTAATAGTGACCATACTTGAAAATCCAGCATATTTCTCCATCTAAAAGCTGGGATACCAGGTTCCTGTGCACCATCTCAAATCAAGAAGAACCAATAAGAGGGTTACATTTTTGGAGGCACAGCTGGGATTCATTTCCCTGTGTGGTTGACAATGTTAACCTGTTGATACGCACCCCCTTTCTGAGCACAAACCATGAAAATGACATACCTGAACTTAAATGTTTGTATTTACTGGACTCTTTGGAGTATGGACACAGTTGTAGTATCTTTTGAAAGAAGACACTTTGGGCTTTATTTTCCAGGTTTAATAATTAATATATGTTGTTATTTCTTAAAGTTAGAGAAGCTGAAGTTTATAGTAATGGAAATATTTTGTGCTGAACATGTTTTTATCATCTAAAAAAAAAAAAACAATAATAAAAGTGCCAAGACAACCCAGAAATACAATGTTCTCAAAGCCACAAGTCTAAAGAAGTTATGTGTCAAACTTTAAGATGATCTAAAAAAAAATGAAGTTCCTGCAAGCTTTTATCTCAGTAAAATCGCTGGAAGCATACAGAGTAAAATTAAGGCTCCGCCTTTCAAGACAACACAAAATCTGACGGCACTGCTTGGCTATTATGAATAAAACTACGCCACATTTTTAGAAATATACATTGGAGACAGGCTCGTTTTGTTTATGAGACTCTAATATATAAGATAATACACAGTTTTACAACTTGAATGCTGCTCAGATTGCAGTTTGTTGAAGAACGATGACGAAGGGTAATTCTTTCAGGAGAGATCTCATGTAAACAATGGAGAATATATCAATATTTCTCAGATGTATCAATTTTATGGACAAAAAGTGCTATTGGATGTTTTTCAATGAATGCTTGTCATGGACAATTGACACAAGTGTGTTGAACTGGATTCATCTGGCGATCGTGTTTTCATAACAATGGTATGAAGTCCCGTTTTGATATTGCACGTTTTAATTTGTACTCCTGGCACAAATAACTAAATTGCTGTTTCTGGAGCATTGCTATTGTGAAACAGAGATCGGATATCAATGTTGGACCCTTAGACCTTTGAAAAGATGTATAATTTTCATTCATTCATTCATCTTCAACCGCTTATCCTGTACAGGGTCACGGGGGGCTGGAGCCTATCCCAGCTAACATTGGGCGAAAGGCGGGGTACACCCTGGACAGGTCGCCAGTCCATCGCAGGGCCACACATATACAGACACACACTCATACTCACATCCACACCTAGGGCAATTTTTGGAGACACCAATTAACCTAGCCTGCATGTCTTTGGATGGTGGGAGGAAGCCGGAGCACCCAGAGAGAACCCACGCAGACACGGGGAGAACATGCAAACTCCACACAGAAAGGCCGGGGCAACCGGGGTTTGAACCCATGACCTTCTTGCTGTGAGGCGACAGTGCTAACCACTGCACCACCGTGCCGCCAGATGTATAATTTGTTAACATTAATTACATTTATTGATGGTAAATTATATATTAAATATAAGCAGAGTGGCGTCACCACCGCGTGCGGGGGGATTGTGTATCAACAGGCTAAATTTGTTTGGTTTATTGCAGTGTTTGTGAGAATTGTGTGTCATGGATCTCTCTCAAGTAGCTGAGTGGAGTCGTCAGGTCCAGGTTAGTCCTGCAAACTGTGTCATACTTAGTGGTGTTCCTTTAGATGTGAAGGACGAAACCATTATGGAGGTGCTAAACACAGTGAAAGCTTTTGAAAGTACCAGAATATGGGGACGACGAGGAGGAACCAAAGGAATGAACTTATTCCTGTTGATTGAAACTAGTGGTGAGATTGAACCAAGAATTGTACCTCCCGAAGTAGGCATTCCTGGAGTAGTGGGGCCTTGGGGTGTTCATATCCTTGAAACTGTAGGTCCGGTTGTGGAATAAACTACTTTTAAGGAGAAGCTGATGTATCTGATGCAACAGGAAGGGAAGTCATTGAGTGATGTGAAATCCCTCCTTGAACCAGAACAGTCTCCTAATGTTGATGTAAATAGGAACTTATTGACCGTCTGGTTGATAAGTGTACACAGGGGCCTAGTGATACTCTTACTTATAGGAAACTGAGAGTGTTCTCAGGTGGGCAACCCCTTCCACCTGGGGAAGAGCATTGTGATTCCAAGATGGAGCCGGAAGCTCAGATTATTGGTGAGTGGCAATGTGCTGAGACTCTCAAGAGAGAGCGCATTGTGGAAAGTTTGAAAGGGCCTGTTGCTGACATAGTCAGATATTTGAAGGTGTGTAGTCCGGCTTCAACGATCTCAGGGCTCTTGATACAGCATATGGCAGTACGGAGAGTGAGTCAGACCTCATGGTGACATTTGGTAGTACTTACCAAAAGCCAGGTGAGAAACTCTCTGCTTTTCTGTACAGACTTGATAAGATTCTTCATCGTATCTTTCGGGAAGGATGTGCTAAAGTGGAAGACTTGAACAGAAAATGGATGGAGCAAATCATTAAAGGAGCTCTTACCACTGACATGGTAGCAATGAGGCTAAGAGTGACATTTTCCTGAATTGTTTCGAGAAGTAAGGGAGGAAGAGAACTGGATTAGTGCTAGAGATAGGCCAAAGTTGGGGTGGCAGCTGCAACTGCTGTACCTCAGGTAACTGCCTCAGAGAAGGAGGTAGATACAGTAGCTTGAAACGTGACCTGAAAGAATAGTCAACTCAAGTGAGTAAACTACTGAAAATTGTCACTTCAGCTCCGGTTATAGGGTCATCTTCGTAGAAAACTGTTCCTGTGATGGTTTCTGATGCTAAGGATGCTGTTCCTAAGAAAGTCCTTGTTACGCCGGTTAAGCCAGATATTTTCTGCTACAAGTGTGGAGAAGATGGACATACCTGAAGAGAGTGCAAAGGTGAAGAAAACCTGAGGAAGGTTAACCAGAAGCTCATTAAGCACTTGACTTGAAGTGACATGCTTTTAAATGTACAGGGTTCAAATTTTGACCAATGTATTTCCATGAATTTTCCATTCATTTATTATTACAGAAAGGAATTTGATAAGGGATGTTAAGTATTTTTTTTAAACATTTCTTGCTAGGATGGATTTAGTATTTCAGGCACCAAGTCACTTATTAGTGCACAAATATCTCCAATATAACCTAATATACACACCAGCAAGTTTTACTCTATATCTCAATATCTCTGATTTAACCCTTTAAAGAAGAGCAAACTAGAAACTCTCTATAGAAATTGTAAAAAAAAAATAAATAAATAAAAAGGAAAGAAAACATACTAATTTCCATGTCTTTTCCAGCCTGAATATTAAAAAAAAACAAAAAATCTTGAAGTTTCCAGGTTTTGCATGACAGTGAAACAGGGGTGGATCTCAATTTTTAATGGGGTGGCAAGGGGTTGGCATATAGACTATTGAGGGGTGGCAACACCAAAGCAAGTGCCCATGCATGGTTTTAATAGATTAAGGTACCAACTTCATTGCAACAAGTACAAGTTCATTAAATGAATTAATTAAAGTCACTATCAAATTACAAATGCCCATGAATTTGTGATAGAACTGCATTTCCATAGGAACCACGTGACCATTTTGCTACTGATTTGCCAACATATATTATTTTATTTTTTAAATGTAAAACATTTTTGCATAACAATAAAAAAATAAGTAACAAAATGTTTTCTCCAGAGCACCAAGGCAAATCAACAAATTCTAAATGTTCCTTCGCTTGACATCTAGAACTGGCAATCTGGACTAAACGTCACCACCTTATGCAGGCCAATTTATTTTTTATAGTGATAAGAAAGTCCTCTAGGCCTATCACCTTTGTACCAGCTGGAATAAGTCATTTGAAAGTGAACATTAACACAATGTTGGGTCTAAATAAAAATAAACTGTATGGAAAATTGTACTGTTGGGGCAGTGCTGTAAAGCTCATGAATATTAATTAAGTTATTCACAGTAAAATATTCTTTTAAATTACCTGTTTTGATAAACAGTCATATTTAATGACCGATTCAAGCACCCAAATAAATATTTCATGTAATATGTTAATTTAATCTCTACATCTGCCACTATCAGTCTTGGGTTTTCTTAATCAGTAGATAAATACATAGATCAGCACTTTGATTAAGAACATGATTGATTGATATAGTGGCCAGTGGAGTTTTTAGATGCTCTGTGTTCAAATGGTGGTGCAGCGGTTAGCACTGTTGCCTCACAGCAAGAAGGTTGTGGGTTCAAACCCTGGTTGCCCTGGCCTTTCTGTGTGGAGTTTGCATGTTGTGTCTGTGTGGGTTCTCTCTGAGTGCTCCCACCACCCAAAGACATGTAGGCTAGGTTAATTGATGTCTCCCAAAAAATTGCCCTAGGTGTGGATGTGAGTGTGAGTGGTTGTCTGTATATGTGTGGCCCTGCGATGGACTGGTGACCTGTCCAGGGTGTACCCTGCCTTTTGCCCAATGTTAGCTGGGATAGGCTCCAGCCCCTAGATGAGATGAGAATAGCGGAAACACATTTATTGACAGATCTGTATATGAAAAAAACAGCAAACTCCGAAGGTCAGACAGCAACAACTACAAACTCTCCACACGCTGTGGACCGGTGCACCCCATCAACAATCCTGGTGACCTGAGAGTGATTAAGAGAGAGGGAAAGAAAGAGAAAAAGGCAACACACACTCTACATACAAACAATACGGCAAATAAGGTCATCACAATGGGGGACATGGAAAAGAGCGCTGGGGCGGAAAAACTGCTAACACTAACGACACTGATAACATCCGCAGCCAACACTTATCATAACATTCAAAATAACATATTCTAGCACTGGATCGCCAGTTAAAAAACACAGATGAAATAGAAACTCATATTTCAGAACTGGAGACATTTCAGTGGGATTATACACATGCCTGATGAAAGCTAAAATATCTCATCCGTCTCAACCCATAACTGACATGATGTATCTATTAATCATTCAGTGAATATTTGGAACTGAGAAATTCATCTTTTACCTCTTTTTTCCATGTATTTCTCCATGTGGGCACTGTTGTGGTTATTGAGAAAATAAACCCCAAAAAAACTCAACCGGCTGTACACGCGCTGCAATAGCAAGTACACGATTGGTCTGATGCTGTGATTGGCTGCTGCTGTAATTTGAGTCTGGAATGGGTCTGTGTAGTCATTTGTGCGTTCGGTGAGAGTTGAGGCAGTTCAACATAACTAAAACCCTTCACAAAGTCAACATCAGCTATAATATACTTCCATTTATATTTAATACATTTTGATATTTATGCTGGGGTGGCAGATGGGGTGGCAATGTTTTTTCATAGGGTGGCATTTGCCATCCTTTTCCACCACGGTAGATCCGCCCCTGCAGTGAGAACCCTGGATACAATATTTAACACAGGAAAACACAGGAACATTTTTTTATTTGGTCAAATATCTTGTGAGTTCACTAGCTTGTGAATGTATTATTATATTAATGTGTAGTTTAGTACTAACAGCTTTGTTTGTGTCTGTTTTCTGCCTCTCAACCTGGCGGATCTCTTGCAGCAAGGCTTTGATTTGGCCGTCTTTCACTGCCACTTCTCTTTCATACTATTTAGCTCTTCTGTGGAAAAACTCACACTGTGACTGCAGCTGCTGTAACACTCCTGTAAGGCAGAGAGAGAGAAATTGTGTGATTCCTCTATAAAACATTTTACATGTGCACAAACCGCTTCATACTACAGATGGAAAGAAGCTTCGTCATCAGACGTTACCATTAGCTTTTACAAAGGAATTTGTATTAGCAAAGCTTTTATACTTTTAAAAGTTCAACTGCGTATTGATTTATTAATTTATTAATGTAAATCAAGGTTTACTTCTGACAACCAGAGGCTATTTGTATGAATAAATGCATAATAATTCCAAAAATCTGCCATGTCAGACTTATGTTGCTCTTAAGCAAACATCAACACATCCTGACTATGTTTTTTGCATGGCACATCTAACACAGATTTTGTTTCAGCAGTTTGCTAAGCACTTTTCACTGCTTTTAAAATAACATAAACTAACGAAAGAGCATTAGTTAAATTAATTAAACTTAAAAAATATCTTAAAACTGTGCAAAAATCAACATCAACAATTTTAATGCATTTTCTTTGTGGTGTTTTAATCTGCCTACAAAAAAAAAAAAAAAAAAAAAATTAATACTTTGGAGTTAAACTCTAGGGAAGCATTTTACTGACACCTGCTGTCTGGTCTGATATAGCACATGTATATTGAAATAAAATGTAGGCCTGATGACTCCTGCAGCTGATTGTTGGTTGGTTTAAGTTCTTTGTTCATTTGCTCTCTCTCTCTCTCTCTCTCTCTCTCTCTCTCTCTCTCTCTCTCTCTCTCTCTAAATTCGTCTTAGTTAAACTCCTGCTGAAGAAGCTTCACCTTATTGGAGATGCTTGTAAAAGTCTCACTGGCCTATGGAAACATCATTTAAAATATGTTTTAGTACATCAGACATCCACCATACAGTGTTATTGGATCTCAGAGTTGATTGGTTTAGTTAAAGGCTTCAAACTCTTTACTGAATAATTTCTTTAAATGCCTATAAAGACAACAAATGGGAAAGATAGTTCCAGAACCACAGTTGCTGTGATTGTCATCGCTCTATCCAGAAGTATACAGAGTTTCTTTCATTCCATCGATTTTAAAGGGATAGTTCACCAAAAATTGAAAACTATGTCAGTATTTACTCACCCTCATGTAGGGCTAGGTGATATGACGATAATATATATATATATTAGGGCTGTCAATCTATTAAAATTTTTAATCGAATTAATTACATGGTGTCCTGATTAATTAATCGCGATTAATCGCATATACAAATATTTGCTGAGAAAGCCCCTCATATAACAATAATTCAATATATAATGATAATACATATTTATAGCAATATATAATTATACATAGTTATCTTTAAATAGTTAAACATTTTATATATATATATATATATATATATATATATATATATATATATATAATAATAATAAAACATATTCAGATAATTAAAACGCATTACATTCTATGCAGAAGAGTTAATCATTGATTAGACAATACAAAAAGCTGCTTTTGAATACAATGTATTGTTTATTATCATATTATTGATCATAAGTCAATCATTGACACACAGATCACAGTAATCCATTTCACAAGTGAATTTGTCAATCAGTTGGAGATTTATTATGAGGGCTTGTTTAAGGACCCGTCAATTTCAACAAGCGTCAGACATGCTTGTGTAGCGTCTCGGGTGTGTTGCGTCATAAACATAAAATGTTTAGGTCACTGTGTCAAGTTAAATATAGTTTAATACTCAATCTTTAAACACATCTTGAGATCCATTAGTTCGCATTTGCGCTTCACTATAAAAACTGTGTGTTGCTCATACAGCTGAAGTTTCACTTACTGCCCTCTGGAGTAAACAGGTGGTACTACAAGCATGCATTTCAGGAATCTTCCTTATTATGGTGCGATTAATTGCGTTAATTTTTTAACGCGTTATTTTTTGTCAAATTAATATATCATGACAACGATATAAATTGTTAGTCGAAAGAGATTTTGCTATATCATGTGTAAGCATTTCATAAGCACTTAATATGCTTCTCATCATGCAAGTGCGTCTGTGTTGCGCGAGAGCATTGCGTGTGATATCTCTGGAGCACGCAAGTGTGAGTCCAGCATGCTTCCTGATATTTAGAGGACAGTAAACCCACGATAATCAAAGATATTCACTCATAATAAAAGCAATATGTTTTACCTCTAAATGAAGCGCGTAAAAGTAAATTATGAAAGCCAAAAGATACATTCCATATTCATTTGGCTATAATTGTTTTATGTTTTATTTTGCAATAAGTATTTACATAATTGTAGAAATTTTCTGAAAGATGCATTCTTTTTCTTATTATTTTTTACTTACAAGTATGTATTATGTTGTATTGCTTTGGGAAGATCTTGAGGAATGTTTACAATAATATTGGTCAACATGTGGATGATGTGAACTGAAATGTGGCATAATTTGAAATTTTGCATTATGGTAAGAATTATTAAAAACCAAGATGTTGTTGTTGTTGTTGTTGTTGTTATTGTTGTTGTTGTTGTTTTACTTTTGACTATTGTCAAGTTCCAAATAAAGAGGAAATGATATATGTGGAAACAGAATTACAAAATAGATATTACAGTATGGTTATCTAATCCATAAGCCAATTTTTCTTGATTTTCCACAAAACATTACTATATATAAAAGTACTCATATTGTAATATAATATTTGGGTCATATCGCCCACCCCTACCCTCATGTTATTTCATTGGATTGCTTCTGTCGGTAAGCCTGTAGAACTTTCTTTCTTCAGTGGACCATAAAAAGAGATGTTAGGAAGAAAGATAGCCTCAGTCACCATTCACTTTCATTGCATCTTTTTTCCATACAATGAAAGTGAATGGTGACTGAGGATTTCTGACACTAACATTCTATATATTTTTAGTTTCATGAAAGAAAGAAAAAGGTTTGGAACCGTATAAGGGCGTGAATTATGAAGAATTGAGTGAACTTTCCCTTATAAATAAAATATTAATTAATTGCATTAAATGTATTAAATTAATAGCCCTAATTTTAGTGTTTATTTCATTCAATCAACTTTCAAATCTTATTATAATTACCAGTTAATAGTCCCTTTCAAGAGTGAAACATTTTCACTGTCATGGAAGAGCATATATTTCATTATTTATAATATTCATAAATATTCATAATGTCGTATTTAAAACATTACTTTCATAACATAATTTCTGCAACTCCAATTTCTGTGTAAAAACACCTTTGTGCTGCATTTAAGGAGACATCTTCATCACCGTTCACTTTCATTTCATCTTTTTGTTCTTTATTGCATACAATGAAAGTGCATGGCGACTGAGGCTGTCAGTCCTTAACATTCTGTCTAACAGCTCCTTCTGCGTTCCACAGAGGACAGAGAGTCATACTGGTTGGGAACAACATGAGGGTGAGTGAAGGATGACAGAATTGTAATTTTTGGGTGAAATATACCTTAAGAATTCTGAGTAAATAAACCGTGTTATGGTGTGTGTGCCACTTTAGATGTGGTTTCTGTACCATCTTTACAGTGCAAGACTGCCTAACATACTTTTTGAACTCTGAGTAAAACACTTTCATTTGAAATTTCATCCTCTCTTTCAGTTGTATCTTATTGATTTCAGGTCCTCCAAACAAGCCAATAAGCAAACAGTGGAGAAAACTCACCTCATTTTGTGCTGTTTGGATCTGCTTCATGATTTCACCCTCCAGCTTGAGTCTCTTGTGCGCGAGCGGCCCGTGTTTCCTCATAAAATCAATATCCTCCTTCAGACCTCTGTGTGGGTCAGCCGGTCTCTCATCTGCGGCAGCTGATCTCTCCTTGTTTTTATATACAACTTCAACTCGGCGGTGTCTGTGCTGCAGGCTTCACCCTCTGACCATGAAAGTACAATAGAGACAGATCTGAATAGTCAGGGGTGGGACAGAAAAGAGATTATTTTGGTGATTGTTTGGTGATTTGTTGTTTAATGAACCAATAAAATCATAATTTGAGTTTTGAGGCCTTTAGTCCATGTCTGTTAGCTTTGAGGTCATCTATATGCATAAGGTAGAGCAATTTTCAAAATTCACTTTTAGCATCGCAAAAAACAAATTCTTAATTAGTATTTTTGTCTTGTTTTCCATTAAAAATATCAAAATATTTGTGGCATAATGTTGATTACCACAAAAATTTATTTTGGCTCGTTCCAACTTTCCTTTAAAAAAAAAAGAAAAAAAATCTAGGTAAAAGTGAGGCATTTACAATGGAAGTGAATGTGAAAATAATTTTTGGAGGGTTTCAAGACAGAAATGTGAAGCTTATAATTTAATAAAAGCACTTAAATTAATTCTTCTGTTAAAACTCATGTGTTATTTGAGCTGTTGTTTAAATCATCATTTTTACAGTCATTTTAGGGTTTGTTGATATTACATCGTCATGGCAATAAAGTAAGTGCCTTACTGTAACCCAGATTTTTGGTTGTTTTTAAGAAAAGGAGGGACAAGTTCAAATTAATTTTTGTAGTAATCAATATTATGTCACAGATGCAGTCGACTGAGCTTAACTTGTATTGAACCTGGAATATTCCTTTAAGGTAACAATTGTTTGTACCATTTTTACAATGCAGAATAGAATAAAACAGAACAGAATAGAAGAGAACAGAATAGAAGAGAACAGAATAGAAGAGAACAGAATAGAACAGAACAGAATAGAAGAGAACAGAATAGAACAGAATAGAAGAGAACAGAACAGAATAGAATAGAACAGAATATAATAGAACAGAACAGAATAGAACAGAACAGAATAGAAGAGAACAGAATAGAACAGAATAGAAGAGAACAGAATAGAACAGAATAGAAGAGAACAGAACAGAATAGAATAGAAGAGAACAGAACAGAACAGAATAGAAGAGAACAGAATAGAACAGAATAGAAGAGAACAGAACAGAATAGAATAGAACAGAATATAATAGAACAGAACAGAACAGAAGAGAACAGAATAGAACAGAACAGAATAGAAGAGAACAGAATAGAAGAGAACAGAACAGAATAGAATAGAACAGAATATAATAGAACAGAACAGAATAGAACAGAACAGAATAGAAGAGAACAGAATAGAACAGAATAGAAGAGAACAGAATAGAACAG
Organism: Moxostoma hubbsi; assembly: GCA_032164185.1. Classification (NCBI taxonomy): domain Eukaryota; kingdom Metazoa; phylum Chordata; class Actinopteri; order Cypriniformes; family Catostomidae; genus Moxostoma; species Moxostoma hubbsi. The sequence continues at coordinate 23,310,357 of JAVLUX010000037.1, read as the reverse complement.
AATAGAAGAGAACAGAACAGAATAGAATAGAACAGAATATAATAGAACAGAACAGAACAGAAGAGAACAGAATAGAAGAGAACAGAACAGAATAGAACAGAATATAATAGAACAGAATAGAACAGAAGAGAACAGAATAGAAGAGAACAGAACAGAATAGAACAGAATATAATAGAACAGAATAGAACAGAACAGAATAGAATAGAACAGAATAGAATAGAACAGAACAGAATAGAACAGAATATAATAGAACAGAATAGAACAGAACAGAATAGAATAGAACAGAATAGAATAGAACAGAATAAAACCTGACCTTTCTGCATTGCAATGGGAAACTCCTTCTGCTTCCAGAGAGAGAGAGAGAGAGAGAGAGAGAGAGAGAGAGAGAGAGAGACTCCTGTTTATTGGCTTTCTCAGCCTTCTCTGCTTCTCTCCAGTCCACCTCAAGTCGCTCCATCAGACTCATCACCTCCATCAGGACATCTGCGGTCTCCGTCCAGAGCAAAGTCAACATCTCTTTGTTTCAAATATAGAGCATTATTTACACAATATTGCACAAAAACACAATATTCTATGATGAACATGTGTATAAACTATAACGAGCAGCAAGTCTAGATTTGAACATTTTTTGAAAAAGTGAGAGGTTCTTGCTTTTGAGTGAGAGGATTTGTTCTGCAAATGTTCTTTCATTATATGTCCATCATTACCTTGAATGCATATCCCCATTCCTTCAATACACTGTTCTGTGATTTCTACTGTGGTTTGACCATCGGTAGAAACACATCTAAAGACACAAAGGCTAAATACATTTATAAAAAGTGCAATAATAATTACTTATCATTATTATTGGATTGCAGTTATTATCTAATTATATGTTAGATCCCATATACAGTATAATGGATATAAACCCATAATCACCCATGGCCAGAAGTGCCACCTTACTGTAATAATGGTTACACTAGATGAGTAATATTATAGGGAAAATCTATAATGCATCATGGTTCACTTCCAAATGATTTTCTGATTGTTTTCATTTGCACTTTCATGCTCAGCATTATCACCCTAGAAGAGAAGAAACATTCATTATTCATTCATTATTAATTTATTATGTAATGTGAGAGTAGAGAACAGAACATTCAACCTATATAAATGTGAATACAATCTTGGTTTGATCTATGCGACCGTGTGGAACTGGTTTTGATATAGGGATCAACTATAAGGTCTCGCTATTGTAGGGTTTTATTGTTCTGTGTTGGTTGGTCTAAAATATCAGAATGCATCTTCATCTCCAGACTACTGTAAAGTATGTTCGTGTGTATGGTCCTTCCTGTTGACCCCAGTTTTCCAGTTTGGTCTTCAGCTGTTGGATGTGACACACTGCCTTGTTCACACATGGTGTTGGAGTGTTAACCAGAGCACAGCTGCGACGCCTACTGGAGCAAACTGTCTGTAGCTCTCTCTGGTCTGAATCATGCAGCCAATATATTTGGAAATTTGTCCTGTCGTGTGACATGCTTTACTTCATCTAAAACCATTTTAAACAGCATTTTTTTTAAGCTTTTAACTTAATGAAATAGTGACCGGTCATAGAACTCAAAATGTATACATTCCTTGTGCATTCATCATTTTTATCCAGAAATTTAGGTTAAAATGGATGTTGATTTTGAAAAACATTAAATGGAGAACATGTCTGCATTAATTACCCATCTGAAAATTGGGGTGATTGCACAACTAGGTTTGTACAGTTATATTGTTTTCCATTTATCTTCCTAGTATTTCTTCCAAGTAATTGTAACATTTTTTGTATGTATTAATTAAATTTAGTGGTTTTCAACCAAATAAATGTTTTTTTCTATACTGTATATATATATACAGGTCCTTCTCAAAAAATTAGCATATTGTGATAAAGTTCATTATTTTCCATAATGTAATGATAAAAATTAAACTTACATATATTTTAGATTCATTGCACACCAACTGAAATATTTCAGGTCTTTTATTGTTTTAATACTGATGATTTTGGCATACAGCTCATGAAAACCCAAAATTCCTATCTCAAAAAATTAGCATATTTCATCCGACCAATAAATGGAGGCCCAGGATGCTTCAATAGCGGCCTTAAGCTCATCCAGAGTGTTGGGTCTTGCGTCTCTCAACTTTCTCTTCACAATATCCCACAGATTCTCTATGGGGTTCAGGTCAGGAGAGTTGGCAGGCCAATTGAGCACAGTAATACCATGGTCAGTAAACCATTTACCAGTGGTTTTGGCACTGTGAGCAGGTGCCAGGTTGTGCTGAAAAATGAAATCTTCATCTCCATAAAGCTTTTCAGCAGATGGAAGCATGAAGTGCTCCAAAATCTCCTGATAGCTAGCTGCATTGACCCTGCCCTTGATAAAACACAGTGGACCAACACCAGCAGCTGACATGGCACCCCAGACCTTCACTGACTGTGGGTACTTGACACTGGACTTCAGGCATTTTGGCATTTCCTTCTCCCCAGTCTTCCTCCAGACTCTGGCACCTTGATTTCCGAATGACATGCAAAATTTGCTTTCATCCGAAAAAAGTACTTTGGACCACTGAGCAACAGTCCAGTGCTGCTTCTCTGTAGCCCAGGTCAGGCGCTTCTGCCGCTGTTTCTGGTTCAAAAGTGGCTTGACCTGGGGAATGCGGCACCTGTAGCCCATTTCCTGCACACGCCTGTGCACGGTGGCTCTGGATGTTTCTACTCCAAGGTCTGGAATCGGTCCTTCTCCACAATCTTCCTCAGGGTCCGGTCACCTCTTGTCGTTGTGCAGCGTTTTTTGCCACACTTTTTCCTTCCCACAGACTTCCCACTGAGGTGCCTTGATACAGCACTCTGGGAACAGCCTATTTGTTCAGAAATTTCTTTCTGTGTCTTACCCTCTTGCTTGAGGGTGTCAATGATGGCCTTCTGGACAGCAGTCAGGTCGGCAGTCTTACCCATGATTGCGGTTTTGAGTAATGAAACAGGCTGGGAGTTTTTAAAAGCCTCAGGAATATTTTGCAGGTGTTTAGAGTTAATTAGTTGATTCAGATGATTAGGTTAATAGCTCGTTTAGAGACCCTTTTCATGATATGCTAATTTTTTGAGATAGGAATTTTGGGTTTTCATGAGCTGTATGCCAAAATCATCAGTATTAAAACTATAAAAGACCTGAAATATTTCAGTTGGTGTGCAATGAATCTAAAATATACTGTATGTAAGTTTAATTTTTATCATTACATTATGGAAAATAATGAACTTTATCACAATATGCTAATTTTTTGAGAAGGACCTGTATATACACAGTATATTGACACACATTTGATTAATAAAGCTTGATTATGCATTTTTGTTGCCTTATTGAAATATACTGTAGCTAAATAACACTTTGTGTACAAATTAAATTTATGAACACTGTTATCTGAAGTTAATTATTAATGAAAGCTAGGTTAAGCAAGGTTAATAGTCGCTTATATCAGCTGACTACAGTAACACTACAGGTTTGGTGGTGCCTCAAGCTCTAAACGCTTACATTATTCGCAGCCGTCGTGAATGAGATTTATTATATTTCTGACCCAGCTTGAGCTATATGATAAATGTTGACACATTGTATCTTCGTATTGTGTGACGTCGTGACCTGTTTGATACTATTTGTTTTCCAGCCTCCAGTTTCTTCAGCGCGCGCCGTTACTAAGCAACAGACATGGCTTCATTCACCACAGAGACAAAACTGAGAAAGTGAAAAAATGAAAAAGCCCTTTCAGGGATGGACAGGACGGTGAATAATACAATCCCGTATTAAGTTTATGCTGGCTCTGGTTGGTAAAAAGTTTTAGGACAGATGGACAAAAAATGTCTCAGCACAAAAATATTTGTATTTATTAATTTTTTGTAGTAATGCTTGTTAATTTTTATTTTGAATACATTTTGAATTCTACCAAATATTATTATATTATATTATATTATATTATATTATATTATATTATATTATTTTATATTATATTATATTATATTATATTATATTATATTATATTATTTTATATTATATTATATTATATTACATTATATTATATTATATTATATTATTTTATATTATATTATTTTATATTATATTATATTATATTATTTTATATTATATTATATTATATTATATTATATTATTTTATATTATATTATATTATTTTATATTATATTATATTATATTATTTTATATTATATTATATTATATTATATTATATTATATTATTTTATATTATATTATATTATATTATATTATATTATATTATACACCGATCAGCCACAAAATTAAAACCACCTGCCTAATATTGTGTAGGTCCCACTCTTGCTGCCAAAACAGCGCCAACCCGCATCTCAGAAAAGCATTCAGAAATGATATTCTTCTCACCACAATTGTACAGAGTGGTTATCTGAGTTATCGTAGGCTTTGTTGGTTCAAACCAGTCTGGCCATTCTCTGCTGACCTCTCTCATCAACAAGGCATTTCCATCCATAGAAATGCCGTTCACTGGATGTTTTTTGTTTTTGGCACCATTCTGAGTAAATTCTAGAGACTGTTGTGTGTGAAAATCTCAGGAGATCAGCAGTTACAACCAGGGACGGATTATGACTTTCAAAGGCCTCGGGGACAATTATCTCCAAGGGCCCCCCTCAAAAGGTGTTTTCTTTTTCATGGCCTAAAGTTGTTGAGCGGGTTTCGTTTTCATTGTTCATGCATTTTCGAGCGGGGGATCGCCAAATTGGATCGCGCAACCTTAAAGCCCAGGGCCACCCCGGGCAGTCAAGGGCCCCTGGTAGTCAATGGCCCCTGAAAACTGGCCCCATTGGCCCAGTCAGTAATCCATCCCTGGTTACAACAATCTTGATTATCTAATCAGCCAATCGTGTGGCAGCAGTAAAGTGCACAAAATCACACAGACATGGGTCAGGAGCTTCAGTTAATATTCACATCAACCATCAGAATGGGGGAAAAAATGTGATCTCAATGATTTGGACCGTGGCATGATTGTTGGTGCCAGACGGGCTGGTTTGAGTATTTCTGTAACTGCTGATCTCCTGGGATTTTCACACACAACAGTCCCTAGAAATTACTCAGAATGGTGTGAAAAACAAAAAACATCCAGTGAGTGGCAGTTCTGTGGATCGAAATGTCTTGTTGATTTTTCATGTTTCAATGGTGATGTAATTGGATTTGGTGCTATTTTTTCCCAAAATATATCATGAATATATTTCTATCAGAAAGACTTGCAGACTTGAGTGAAATTTAGGATGGCATTTATTTGATGAATATAAAACAGAAATGTAATATCTCTCTTTGGTCTGGTGGTCCGAAGAAGTTGTACCTGGAACCGTCATATCCTGCCAGAGATAGGAGGCAGGGGCGAGGAGCCTACCCCCATGCTGGACGGGACTCAACCTGTGGCGGTTGGGTGGAGGAGGTTGCCGTGTTAGCACACTGAAACAGCAAAGTGATATTATGAGCAGTCATATAAAGCAATGGCTTACATGTGATTGGCTAGGAGTTATCTAGCTAATGGTACGATGATGTACAGCTGCTAGTCTTCCCGCTAGAACTACGCTGCGCTTACATTTCCTTCATACCGCCCAGCCCTACTGTGCACTTGTAGCCATACTGCCATTATGCAGAATGCAATTTGTAACTGCCATGTAAACAGACTTGGACAACTTGTATCATCCATTGGAGAGAGGAAGAAGAGGAGGAGGAAGATAGAGAATGAATCACTCATTGCACACTCTCACCATTATCTCCTTTTTGTTAACCATATTTTCATTATTTATTTTGGCCTGTTTATATTTTAAACTGCAGGGTCACATAACTCACATGTGTCCTCTAAGCAAATCTGTTCAATGAGAATATATATTTCTGTTGCAATTACAATTAAAAACGTAATACTGTATTATGTGTTAATAATTTAAGTGTCATGTAAATGTAGATATTTAGATCTTTAGACCTAATTACACCTATCACGTGACATGCACAGACGGCAGAGAGCTTCGGGAAACCCAGCCCAAGCATCACCCATGCCAAGTGGGACTGTAATAATCCCAATAATAACTTTGTGCTGATGTGACAAAAGATGACAAAGGATTTCTTTGTTGCTAATCCTAAACTAAAGTATGATTGAACTAAATCACCCACCATTCCTCCATGTACAATTGTGCTGAGAAGAATATCAACTCAGACTGCTATTCTGAGATACGAGGGGGACCTACTCAATATTAGGCAGGTGGTTTTAATGTTGTGGCGGATCGGTGAATTATGTTCATTTGTTAACATGTTCTTAATCTTTATGAGTTGTGGCCTAAATAACGTTCATTTTTCTCGTTTATACTCATTTTTATTAACCGATGGATGGGTACAATGGAGAGATTCCGCATTACGTCATCGCGAGAGGCGCATTACGTCACATCAAAGCAAAAGAACACAAGAGATCTGAGATCGGCGCTGCTCTCTGCGCGTCTCGTGCAATTGAAAAGAGGCTTGTGTGTTTAAGCGGCGGATCTGTTTTGGTTTGTATGCGTCGTTTCGGCGCCGATGAGCTTTGGTGAAATAGACGGATTGGATTTGAACCCGTTTTGGCGATGACATGCATTTGGTGAGTAGCAAGTGCACAGCAACCCAGACATTTCTTATAGAGCCTGATTGTCAATGCTCCACAGTCTACTTTACTATTAAAATACATGATAAAGATTCGTCAACTATGTCATGCATAGCTCATGTATATGTGAATGATTCTATACTAAATCATTGGCTGTAATCACAAAAGTATGTTGGTCCATTAACCCAATTTTTTTTGCAATTTGAGTTCTTATAAAATCTACTTTTTTATTGCATGCATAATGTAAATGTATCTATTTGCATGCATTTTGGTTAGGATTTATTTGTCTGTTGGATTACTGTTTGATTTCCTATACTGTGATATATTCACTATATGTTTCCTTTTTCAGACAGTTGTCAGCTTTCAAATGCTCTTGACATTAAAGGTGTATTTTGTGTTATCACAAAAAATTGGAATTAATTTAAAGTGCTCCTGAAACACCATCTAATTTTATGCGCAAACCAAAGTTGAAAATGGGTATGACTGCAGCAATATCCTTCTCTATGATGAGAGCATGATAAAGACATCCCTAAACCGTAAAGCTGTAAGACTGTACCCAGATTTCTGTGCTATTTCATGGTGGTACCTAGACAATCACAGTATCATCTGAGTTACTGTCCTTGATTGGTGGAAACGTAATTAAGTTGATTAATGGCTCACTTTGGTGCACTTGAACAGAATGTAATTTTCATGGAAGCCTCTTAAAACCTTTATGTGTTTCATAACCTATAATAATCTAAAAAAAAAAACAAAAAAAACATAATAGTCCTTAACAGGTTTTCGCTACAAGACCCATATTTCATTTCGACTCGTCCCTCCTTTTCGTAAAAAAAAACACAAAATCTGAGTTGCAGTGAGACACTTATAATGGAAGTGAATGTGGCCAATTTTTGGAGGGTTTAAACGCAGCAATATGAACCTCATAATTTTATAAAAGCTCTTAGCCTACGTTAATTATTATGTTCAAATTTGTTTATTATTTGAGCTGTAAAGTTGTTTAAATCACCACTTTTACATTTTTGTAGGGTTTTAAGGTTTAAGGCGTAAAGACGTCATGGCAAAGAAGTTATAAAATTGGCTATAACTTTACAAAGAAAAGGTTAATGAGTCATTTATCAAACTAAAATCACGTTAACATGCATAATGTTTACATCTTTTAGTTATACTTTTGAATATACTTTTGTGATTATTTTTACATGTTTATGTATTGGCCCCATTCACTTGATTTGTAAGTGTCTCAATATAACCCATATTTTTTTATCTAGTAAAAATGACATTCATAATTATAATAAAAGATTTAGCAAAACCGCAGGACATGTCAATATCCTGTATTTCAAGTCAAATTTTAACAGTTATTCTCTATATGTGTTTGAAGATTTCATAAATCTTCAATTTCTTCTGCAATAATCCCTACATTGATGTTAGCTTTGCCTGGGATACAGCAATGCCATATCTCAAATAGATGCATTATGTGGTTTTGGAAAAATGCAGCAGCATTAGTTATTAGTTACTCTCACAGACAGTGTGATGAGAGTAAGCCAGTGCTAATTACTCAGTGAACATACTCTGAACAGCTGCTGTGTGTAGAACAGGACTTTGTCCTCCAGGTCAGATCTGTCAATATTATATGCCAAGCCACTCCCTATAGGACATTCATCAAAGGAACAGCCATCCAAAAGCATTATGCTTCATTTTCTTCGTTTAAAGCGGCGTACTCTATAAATCACGCAAAGAGAGTGATAAAAAACGGAGTAGGACTCAAAATGCCTGAATGCCACAGAGTGTCCAAAAGGATATTTATAGGCTTGGAGGTCCCACAGCCACAATAAAAGGAGGAAGAGAGAGAGAGAGAGAGAGAGAGAGAGAGAAAGTGTGCAGAGGAAAGATCTGTGAAATATGGGATCTCTTTAGAACTGTCCCATTAGAGGGCTTGAATTAGTCTTCCCTAGCAACTCAATCTTCCATAGTCTCATCATTTTGCCTAATAATTGAGTGTCTTTAAACTGCAAACAAGCCTCCAGTCCTTTTGTATACAATGGGTTCCTGAAGTCTGAGACCATATTGAAAATCTGGGATATTTTCCATTTAAACCTGAAATTAACAAAGTTTTTGGATTTATTGGAAATATTTAAGATTCTATACTATTTCTAGGCCACTTATAAAATGTAAGTGATTCTCATGACAACTCGTCATACTTTGTACGAGATTGCGAAATCGTAAGATATACAAAATGTACACCTTTTATTCCCATATAGACCAACTAATTAACAAACAGAATTTTGAATCGATACAATACAGGCATCAGTCCAGCAACTTATTATGTTTAGTGTTTTACTAAGGGTTGTACTTTATGTTTAGGTTTTGTACGAACCAACTCGTAATGTATGATTTCTTACGATTTTGCCATCGCAATGATTTTTGGACCAATCTCAAATCATGACCAATCTTATCAACCTGGTCATCAAGTTCCTATACATTTTTCTATTCAACTTTTCGCTCAAATTGTTATATCATTTATAACATATTATATAGCTTAACAACCACTCATCCCACTATAGTGGTCTCAGACATTTGGACCCCAGTGGAGGGATAGGAGATGGTACAAAACTTGCAACCGGAGCTAAGCAAGCCGTCTAAGCCCAACAAGAATGTGAGTCTCACTCATTGGAAGTTAAACATAGAGGCAACATATTCTGGATTCTGACTGGTTCTAATTTCAGTGGGTTGCCATGAATTCTATTGGCTGCTATTGTTGAAGTTGAAGGACCTGACGAAAAGCATTATTTCAAAAACCAGCAGACTTATTGTAGTGACTCATAAATACTGTATAAGAGGGGAGAGGAACATGGTGCTTTCTGAAGGGTATTTGTTTTCCTTTTCCTCTAAGTTTTGTCATAGCTACATAAAAGTTTGATTTCTTTTTATAGCAATAGTTTGTCTTTTTCCTCCATTTTGTGTAACATAATAGACGGAGTGTTGAAGTAGTGAAGCAAAACACTTGATTATGCAGTGGGAGTTTGTTTATCTTGGATGTGAGTTTAATAAGTATCAGATTACTGACGGATTATTTTTGTGCAGTGTGTTCTGTGTATCTTACACATCTGCAGGTGAATTTGATAATGATGATTGTTTAGTTTTTGTCCCTGTGTTGTCATAGTGAAAGTATATCCACAACTGTTCTGAACTCTTGGATCTCTGTGTGATTGTACATTCCTTAAAGTTAATTGAGCATTAAACAGCTTTGTGGAGGAGTTTAGACTGAGGGAGTATTAACTGTTGAGTTTAGTAGACCAACTTTATATTTCCTCTTACAGTTTAATTCAGGTGCCATTTTAAAGGGTAAAAGCAACCTAGTCTTATGGTTTTTTTCAAAGGATTTTAAGTCCTTTTTATTCGTTTTTATTTCCTATATTCCTTAAAACTTCTTGAGGAAAAAAAGCATGTTCCACCTTTGTATGTTGGTGCCTGACGGGCTGGTTTGAGTATTTCTGTAACTGCTCATATCCTGGGATTTACATGCACAACAGTCTCTAGAGTGTAAAGAGAATGGTGTGAAAAGCAAAAAACATCCAGGGAAAACGGCTTGTTAATGACAGAGGTCAGAGGAGAATGGCCAGACTGGTCCAAGCTGACAGGAACATGACAGTAACCCAAATAACCACACGCTACAACAGTGCTATTGAGAAAAGCATTTCTTAACATACAGCACATTGAACATTGAGGTGGATGGGCTACAGCAGCAGAAGACCCCTTCGTGTACCACTACTGTCAAAACTAAGAACAGGAAACTGAGGCTGCAGTGGGCACAGGCACAGGCACACCAAAACTTGACAGTAGATGATTGGGAAAACATTGCCTGGTCTGACGAATCTCGATTTCTGCTGCAACATTCAGATTGAAGGGCCAGAATTTGGCATAAACAACATGAATTCATGGATGCATCCTGCCTTGTGTCAACGGTTCAGGCTGGAGGTGGTGGTGTATTAATGGTGTGGGGAATGTTTTCTTGGTGCACATTAGGCTCCTTAATACCAGTTGAGTGTTGTTTAAATGCCACGGCCTACCTGAGTATTGTTACTGACCATGTGCATCCCTTTGTGACCATGGTCTATCGATCTTCTAATGGCTACTTCCTACAGGATAATGTGCCATACCACAAAGCACACTTCCTTCAGCGCCAGCCATAGGGGAACACAGAGTAAAAAAACACTCTCTGCATAGATTTTTGCAGATAACCAAAAGTTCCAAAAAGTATCTTTTGGCATCGAGTTGTCTGGCCACTCTGCCGTAAAGCTCAGATTGGTGGAGTGTCGCAGTGACGGTTGTCCTTCTGCAAGCTTCTCCCATCTCCACACGTGATCTCTGGAGCTCAACCAGAGTGAACATCAGGTTATTGATCAGCTATTCTACCAAAGCCCTTCTCCCCCGATTGCTAAGTTTGGCTGGGCAGCCAGCTGTAGGAAGATTCCTAGTCGTTCCAAACTTCTTCCATTTAAGAATTATGGAGGCCACTGTGCTCTTGGGAACCTTCAATGCAGCCAAATTTGTTTATAGCCTTCTCCAGATCTGTGCCTTGACACAATCCTGTCTCTGAGCTCTACAGGCTGTTCCTTTGACCTCATGGCTTGAGTTTTGCTCTGATTTTCAGCTGTGAGATCTTATATAGACAGGTGTATGCCTTTCCAAATCACGTCCAATCAATATAATTTGCCATAGGTAGACTCAAAGTGTAAAAACATCTCAAAGATGATCCAGAGAAATGGGATGCACCTGAGCTAAATTTCAAGTGTCATTGCAAAGGGTCTAAATTCTTATGACAATATGATATTTAAGTTTTTTCTTTTTAATACATTTGCAAAGTTATCAAAAATCTGCTTTTTGCTTTGTCATTATTGGGTATGGATTGTAGATTGATGTGAAAAAAAATATATAATTTAATATATATAAGGCTGCAACATCACAAAAGGTGAACAAAATGGAGGTTTATGAATGAATGTTACATTTATATAGCACTTGACACTACACAAAAAGAACTCTCCTCAATCACCACCAGTGTGCCACATCCACCTGGATGATGCAACAGCAGCCATAGTGCACTCACCTATTTGTTAGGATGGCATGATTGATGAGGGCCAGTGGGGGAAATTTTGCCAAGACTCTTTCAAGAATTGTCCTGGGATTTTTAATGACCTCACAGAGTCAAGGCCTCAGTTTAACAACTCATCCAAAGGATGGTGCCTTTTTACAGTATCATGTCCCCATCACTATATTGTGTCATTAGGACCCACACAGACCGTAGAGTGAGCATACCCTGCTAGCCTCACTAACACTCCCAGCAGCAACCTTAGTTTTCCCCAGGAGGTCTACCATCCAGGTAATGCCCAGGCTCAACCCTGCTTAGCTTAGTGGGCAACCAGTCTTGAGCTACAGGGTGAAATGTACTTTCTGAATCCCCTGTATCTAAAAATTCTACTAGACGATAGAGCTGTCAAGAAGTTGATATTGGATTGAATGTCACAGCAGAACTCTTGCTATGTTATTTAAATTGTATTTTTTAAATCAAAGTCAAAAGTTCAGGGTCTTGTGTGCCCATACCTCAAAATGTAACAGTGTGTAAATTGTAACAGAGGAGCGGTGTGGACAAAGACATGGGAGTTATTTACACAGTTTAGTTGCTAAGAGCAATTCAAAACTGCAGAATGGAGCAAACTTTGTTTCCATATCTTGGGTACTTTTGAGAAATAAATAGTTTGAAAATAATAAAAAAAAAAAAAATTGATTAGAGGTTGATGATTCATCTTTTGTTATTTTTAGCACCAATAATGCTAAATGTTAAAAACTGTTGGCTGATTAATAGTATCTGCCTTTTCCACCTCTTCTGTTATCTGTATTATTTCAAAGTCCCTAAACAAAGACCAAAATGATAAATTGTAACTCCTTCTAGAGCTTTCAAGCTACATCCACCAAACTCAGCACCCCTTCAGACTGTTCTGACATAGTGTGCTTTGTCTTTTCTTACTTCATTTGAAACGTTTAGACGAGGCTTTGTCAAGCCAACATCAAAGTTCATCTTGACAAACTTTACTATCTAGTTAACTTAAGCAATTAACTATGCAAATTCTTCAAAAGCCATTTGGTCAATCACCAGCCCAGTTAGCCTTTAGAGCTGTGGTGCGTCTGCATTGTCCTTTTGTTTTCTTTGCCTATGATGGTTTGCAGAATGATTGAAGAGTCCGGCCGCAGCAGCAGTGCCATGGCAGACAGAAGACAACTGTTTGCTGAAATGCGTATGTATCACGTGATATTTCACTATATCATTCCATACTCCAGCTAATAGGATTTTAAGCATTTTTATAACAGAATTTAATTCTCTAAATGGGTTCTGTAATGCAGGACATTGTGCAAAGTACGTTTTGGGATGGGCAGCTGAGTAACCTGATCCACAGACTAAAGTGCTGTAATTATTCTCGCAGGTGCACTAGATCTGGACTCCATCCGATTGTCCACGTACAGAACAGCATGCAAGCTGAGGTTTATACAGAAGAGGTGCAATTGTAAGTATGCAAGGGGTTATGAAGCTTCATTTATGAAGCTCTGTTCACACTGACAGCAATTTTATCACTAGATGTCGCCTATTTGCTATATTATTGATTTGTAGGAGGTGATTATCCTGCTGGATGTCATATCCTGTCATATTGTATCCTGATCTTATGAACGTTATGTGAGTGTGGCAAGATTTTTGCAAATCAAAATAGTGTGCTTCATTACACTTTTTGCTGCAGTTTTTCCAGTGATTTGTGTGGAATTGAATAAAATGCTGTTGTTATAGCACCTCTGGTGTTTAATTCACTACGAAACGCGACACGTAAAAGTCAAATGCAAATATTTAGTTATAATAGCGTTCATTCTATGAGACTAGTTTGAGCTATTGGTGGGAAGCACAACTGGCCATTTAAAATCTGATCACATGGGATGTATTGCCAGTTATTCTATTTTGACAAAATCCGTTTGCTATAACATTGACTTATCACATCACGTCACTGCTTATTTACATAATCTTTGTTGTGACCCTAACCCTCCTAACCCTAAAGCAGTAGTCACACAAAATTATTTTGGACACCACAATGTACAGGATATGATGTCATGCTAGAGGGTTTCTAGTTTTAATATACAGTATATCACAAATGGCATTATATTGAAAATGCTGTATATCTAATCTGCTGCAACAATAAAAACATCCAGCTGTGAAATACAGCTCTGGAAGAAATTAAGAGACCACTACAAAATGATCAGTTTCTCTGGATTTACTGTTTATAGGTATGTGTTTAAGTTAAATGAAAATTTGTTTTAATTCTATAAAATATTCACAACAAAATATTGTCATTTAAAGCATTTATTTGAAGAAATTGACAAGTGGTCAAAATAAAAAAATAGATGCAGTGTTTTCAGACCTCGGATAATGCAAAGAAAACAAGTTCATATTCATTTTTAAACAACATAATACTAATGTTTTAACTTAGGAAGAGTTTAGAAATCAATATTTGGCTTTCATGTGTCTTTGCATACTCTCTACCAGTCTTTCACATTGCTGTTGGGTGACTTTATGCCACTCCTGGTGCAATAATTCAATCATCCATCTTCCTCTTGATCACATTCCAGAGGTTTTCAATGGGGTTCAGTTCTGGAGATTGGGCTGACCATGACAGGGTCTTGATCTGGTGATCCACCATCCATGGAATGTGATTAAGAGGAAGATGGATGGCCACATGCCATCAAACAAAGCCGAGCTGGTAGAATTTTTGTGCCCGGTGAAACTATTTATCTATTTAAGCTATTATTTAAAATGGTCATGATAAAGCTTGGAATTTTAAAGGTACAGTTCACCCAAAAATATTCTCATTGTTTATTTACCCTCATGCCATCCCAGATGTGTATGACTTACTTTCTTCTGCTGAACAATCAAGATTTTGTTCAAATATCTCAGCTCTGTAGGTCCATACAATGCAAGTGAATGGTGATCAGACCTTTGTAGATACACAAATCACATAAAAAAACATAGACGTAATCTATAAGACTCCAGTGTTTAAATCCATGTCTTCAGAAGCAATGTTACAGGTGTGGGTGAGAAACAGAACAATATTGAAGTCCTTTTTTTACTTTAAATCTCCACTTTTCTGAAAAGTGAAATCAAAGATGCACCACATGTGATATTCAGATGTAAAAGTAAAAGTGAAAAGTGATTTAGAGTAAAAAAAAAAACAAACAAAAAGGACTTACATTTGTATCTGTTTCTCAACCAAACCTATTATATCTCTTATGAAGAAATTGATTTAACCACTGGAGTCTTATGTGTTACTTCTATGTTTCCTTAGTGTGATTTTTGGAGTTACAAATGTCTGATCACCATTCACTTGCATTGTGAGGACCAACAAAGCTGATACATTCTTATAAAAATCTTTATTTGTGTTCTGCTGAAGATAGAAAGTCATACACATCTTGGATGGCATGAGAGTGAGAAAATGATGAGAGAATTAAGATTTTTGGGTGAACTATCCCTTTAACAGCAGAACCTTAATTGGCATTTTCACAAAGTGTTTCTCAATGCACATATTTCTGTAACAGCTTTAGTGCAATTCGTTACTATTTCTTACATACTCCTGTCATTCTGGTAATGTCAGAGTCAAGTCAAGACATTTTTATTTGTATAGCGCTTTTCACAACACACAGTTTCAAAGCAGCTTTACAGAAAATCATGCATTAACAGAAAATGAAACTGAAATAGCTAGTAAGTCTTAAGAGTCATAATTGCGTAATTGATAATTGTGTATAAAATAATTAAATAGTTAATTAATAATTATATTTATAACCCCTGTGAACAAGCCGAAGGTGACTGTGGCAAGGAAAACAAAACTCCATAAGATGTTGATTAATGGAGAAGTGGAGGCCAGTTCCCCTCTGGCTAACAGCATGACTATAATGCCAATATTAGTTATTTATGTGCAGTGCAAGTCATGTTTTAAATTTGTAAATTAAGTGTTAAGGGCCAGTGTTTATACAAAGATTTGTTATGAACTGTAAGATGAATGACTAATGTCTTTGAAGTGCATCCTGGATTAACTGCAGAAGTTCACATAGATTCAATGTCCTTTCTTAGTTGGCTGATGAAGGCTTTTGTTGGCAATTCATTTATAGTCTATATATTCCATCAATAAATAAAGATGATGCAGGCAGAGATCAATGAGGTGCATCGCAGTTCAACCGGCAGGTCATTTCGGTGAGGTTCGGATGGGCCCATCCTAAGACCAAGGTTCAGTCAGTGGCATACGACATACAGTTGGAGTTGATCCAATCTCTTTACTAGCTCTCGCTCTTTGTCAGAAGATAGCAAAATCTCTTCTTGAGTTTACTGAAAAAGCTTAGTTGTGTCTTTCTCAACGCTTATTCTGACTTCGGCTGACAAGCACAACTTATACAAGCGTTATTAGACCAAGTAAATACAATGGAAAATTCCTGCTTCACCACGTCGTCCTGTGACTTTGAAAACCTTGAAATGGAGACAATTCCTTATCACTAACTTGGGAAGCGAAAACAGCACACAACGTAAGATTAAACAGCAATAGCGAAGTATAGCAAGAGCCAGAAATGATATGAAAGAAACACACAGATGTATGTTAGCTCTCTTGAAGCCACAAGCGCAGGTTGCTTTTAAATGACACAGTTGTAGAATTTGCTGCTACCAGGGCTGATTTATTTGTCTCCTCTTACAGTGCATCTGGTGGATATCTGGAACATTATCGAGGTGTTTCGGGAAAACAGACTCAACACAATGGACGTCAACACAGAGTTCTCAGTGTCGCACCTGCAAGCAATATTGTCTGCCGTCTATTACCAGCTGAACAAGCGCCTGCCAACAACCCATCAGATTAACGTAGACCAGTCCATCTCGTTCCTCCTCAACTTCCTGTTAGCGGCCTACGACCCGTAAGAACATTGACAGTATAGACTGTACTGTTGCTTTAAAATACTTTAAATAGTTCACCCAAAATCCTGAAAATCCCCTATTTCGTTCTAAACCCGTTTGACATTCTTTCTTCCGTGGAGCACAAAAAAGATTGAACAGAATGATCACACTGTCCAATAAAGACATCTACTGATCATAAAAGTAATCCGTGAGACTTGTGTGCTATATTCCCCTCCTTGACAACTCTCAAGTCTCATTCACGCTTGCGCATAGTTTAATGTCAATGATGACCAATGCAATGGTCTTGTAACCAAATTTGTGTTTGATTATGCAGAAGTGCGAAGTGAGATTTGAGAAATAATTTTTGACTTTTGGGTGACTTTTTCCTTTAAATCTGTCTGAAAGTGACTGAATCAAATCAACATATTTTGATACGTGATATTCTTTTTAAGAGTTACTTTAAATGTTTCTAATAAAAACCCTTCTTGTTTGATTGAAGTTTGAAATCCCAAACTGCACTTTACTTCCTGTATTTGACAAATTGAATTACCTCTTCAACTGACTTAAATTGCTATACACATCATTTGCTTTGCCATTTGCAAGGGTGTAGATTTGGCTTGAACATTTGGGCATTTACATATTTCCATTGATCATGGTATAAATAATGGGGGTGGGTTGTGCTTGCTTGTTTTGATTATTGGGGAGGGGGGGTTACCTCCAAGAATCAATGGAATCGAATCAGTGCCATTGTCCATATGTAACCTAGCAGGCTGTATGCATCAATTTTAACGTGTTAGTTCACTGATGTGTCTTTTTTTAGTAAAGGTGTTGGAAAAATCTCCATTTTGATACTGAAGATGGCCCTGGCTACGCTTTGTGGAGGGAAGATTTTGGATAAACTCCGATGTAAGCTTCACTTTGAATTTATGTTTGAACTTATGTGTGTTTAATGGATTGATGCTTATTAATGGACTCTTAAACGAATGGGCTTGATTAATCATTTCATCATCATTTTAAAGGTCAGAGCAGCTGTCATTACTTGAAAGTCACTTCTAACCACGAGGCATATTTGCTTTTTTATGACCTTGTCTATGTAGTTGGAGCTCCAGCAGTTAAAAGTTTTCGCTTCATTTATGGTGACGCATTCCTAATAATAAAACTTTAAACTATATTCGGATGTGAATGAAGCACGTGTAGTGTGTAGACATTGAATAATGTGTAAATTAAGAAGTCATATCCTGTAAGAAGCTGCATGATGCTTTATTCAAGATTAAAATGATGAAATGCAGAAAGACATGCCTGCATTGCTTCTTTTAAAGAAATAAAATGGCTGATGTCAGTTTTGTTTTCTTCAAGATATTTTTTCGCAGATATCAGACGCGAATGGGGTGATGATATACTCACAGTTTGACCAGTTCCTGAGGGAGGTGCTGAAGCTGCCCATGACTGTGTTTGAGGGACCATCTTTTGGGTACACTGAGCAGTCCACAAGATCCTGCTTTCCACAAGAGGTTTGTCAACAGCTTGAAATTGCCCAGTTACTTTATGATTTTTCAAGCATGGATACAAAGTAAAAATGAGTTGGTAATGCATATGCTGTTGGAGCAAAAGAGAATGCAAACGAACATTTGATGTAGTCTCCCATCCACCTCTACAGAAGTTTACCCTGCTATTGTTTACTTCTCCCAAACCCGGAAATGTGAAAATGGTCCATTGTTAAATTTTAAGTTACATAAGTGTCTTGAAGTGTCTTGTACGTCTGTTCCAAATCTTGACTAATTTGTTTTCAAACTGCTGGCCTTTCACAGAGAAAGGTCTCTCTCAACATGTTCCTTGACATGTTAATGTCAGATCCTCCACCTCAGTGTCTGGTTTGGTTAATGCTGATGCATCGGCTGGCAAATGTTGAGAATGGTGCGTCTCTTTCATTTTTGTTACATGTATATGGCTTTTCCATATGTCAGCTGAAAGCTAGAAAACGTCCACAACATAAATGACTGACAGACATTGTGACTGTCTGGTATTTCCCTCCTCTCCAGTCTTCCATCCTGTGGAGTGCTCGTACTGTCACAACCAGAGCATGATGGGATTTCGCTACCGTTGCCAACAATGTGATAATTACCAACTCTGCCAAGAGTGTTTCTGGAGGGGCCATGCCTCGGGCAGCCATAGCAACCAGCACCAGATGAAGGAGTACATGTCATGGGTAGGTGTATGGCCATTTGGGAACCTGACTGTGAGTATGTGTCAGTGATGGCATGACACGTGTCATCCAAACAGTCTTAAGCCTTTGTCAATGTATGTCTAATACATGTATTATTCTGCCAAATCACATATCGCCTTTATCCTAAATGTCATGACCCCGGACTTAATTTATGACATTTAAAGGGGACCTATTATGCAAAATTCACTTTTACATGGTGTTTGTACATAAATGTGAGTTGGCAGTGTGTGGTACACAACCACCCTACAATGTTAAAGGTGCACCCACTCCTCTTTCTTATATTTCTATTAATCAAAAACTGTGATTAAGAATGAACGATTGTCAACGCAATGTCATGTTAATGTTTCAGCTTCATAAACGTCATACGTGTTCTGATGTTGGCTGTAAAATTTAATCTCAGTCTTCATGTACTCCTGGCAACAGAGCCACTGAAGACACAGAGGAGAAGTTTTGTTTTTGAAGGAAATGTGCCCCAAAACATAAAAACATTTTTGTGTATGTTTGTGCAAATGATTTTACACCGGACTGCTTTGTGAATGAGCGTCAATATAAAACAGGATGTTTGCAAATTGCCTTTCCGAATGTGCTTGTTAGCTGATTCCACGGCTAATGCAGCTAAAATTACCATTGTCTCTGATTGTATTCACAGAGAACACAGCTATGTCGGGGGCGGGGAGCAGCAGCTCATTTGCATTTAAAGAGACACACACGAAAACAGCGTGTTTTTGATTCCATCCAAAAAGAGGCATTTACAACATGATATAATATATGATCCTTGGGGTATTTTGAGCTGAAACTTGACAGACACATTCTGGGGACACCTGAGACTTAATAGGTCTCCTTTAAGCTATTTATGGGACATTGACAAACAAGGTTGTCCGAGGTGATTAAAATGAGAAATCTTTAAAAAAAAATCTTGTTTCAAACATGTGTGTCGAGTTCTTAAAAATGTAATCTTTGTGAATTAATAGCATTTTCTACAAAAAAAAAAATTGTAATTATTTAAAAAAATTATTTTAAATGTAAAAAAAATGAAATCCCCCCCCAGCAGTAAGCAGTAAGTGAAACTTCAGCTGCGTGGCAATGCGCTGAAGTTTCAATAAGTGGTCTGGGTGGACCAGAGAAGAAGCTTTGCATCGTAAATATAGAGTATTTCTGCATAGTACAGTTAACTCTTTTAAAAAGAGTGTTTTCCATATGTATTGGCATTGTTAATCATATCCACATTTTAATGATTATTTTATCATTTTAATGGATATTTTAGTTCTGGTTTAACCTTCTGTACACTCCTTTCTTCTTCTCAAGAAATCTCCAGCTAAGAAGTTGTCGGACGCTCTCAGTAAGTCTCTGAGCTGCACCTCCAGTCGAGAGCCTCCATACCCGATGATCTCCGACACACACGAGAAACCTCTCAACCTCAGTCTTGTTGTGTACGTGAAGTCTCATATCAGTAAAACCTGAACACATTGCTCTGATAAACCTCTGAATGGCTTTGATGAAGTTTATGAAATGTGTCCAATGAGCTTATTTTAATGAAAGGTTTATGATTTGAATTTTCTATTTGCTGTTGCTTAATGTAATGTAATGTAAATTGTGCATGCTAACATTTTGCTGCCTTGTGTTTTCTTTGCTTTTATGCTGCGAAACAGAGACACGTGGTAAGTGGAGCATTAAGAGTTATATTTATTGTTATATGGTTACACAATTATTTGAGTGGAGCCAGTTTACACACATACTGTATGTGCATGCGCACTCCAATGAACAGGCGCTAAACAGACAAAACACACACACACACACACACACACACACTCACACAAAAGCAAATGTGTTCTTATCATAACACCTTCTATTTTATTACCTCCAGGCCACCCAGACCTGTGGCCAGTGGAAATGAGTGTATGTTTTCTCACTCCATGCCCTCCTCAGGAAACCCTTACTCCAGTAAAATGTAAGTATGGAATTGCGCGAGGCTAGAAACATACTCCACGAGTACGCAAATGCTTTGTTGCAAGCACGCAGTCCCATTGTACTTATGTATTTAAAACGCATTATTGCATTACTATGCGCTTTGAAAGTATCAAACATCAGTACTAAAGGAGGCAATAGTTACCTTGAAATATTTATACGATTAAATCATTTGTATTATTATTTACATTGCAAGCTATGTCAATAGTTTAACTAACTTGTAACTAACTTGCTCGGCACGATTCTCTTTAAATTGTTGCTCCATCGTAATAGTAGCTGACCGGAGAGCAAACTGACCGTAAATGAATGTGGTTAACACTGTGGTTAACATCTATAGTGCCCCTTGTGGCAATGCTGAGAATGCAACGCGTTCTTGCGACGTGTTATATGAAATGCTTTCAAACGCATTTCGTTAAAGACACATGAAGTTGAGCTTGAATTTGTGTTCATGTACTTGCGTATACTATGTTTCCGGTTCTAATACAAGCATTTAGCAGGAGTATGTTTACAAACGTAGAGCTTGACTACAGGATTTAAGAATTTATGCCTACCTTAAAGGAATATTCCAGATTCAATAGATGTTAAGCTCAATTGACAGTATTTGTGACATAATGTTGATTACCACAAAATTTTATTTTGAATTTTTCCTCGCAAGCAAAAATCTGGGTTCCAGTGTGGCACTTACTGCACAATGGAAGTGAATGGGGACCAATCCGTAATGTTAAAATACTCATTATTTTAAAAGTATAGCCACAAGATGTAAACAATATGTGTGCTAACATGATTTTAGTGTGATCAAATAACTTACTAACCTTTTCTGTGAAAATTTATCTCCAATTTTACAGCTTTCGTAAACCTAAAACGAAAGGTAAAAATGACGATTTAAACAACATTACATCTCAAATAATACACATGTTTTAACAGAACAATTAATGGAAGTGCTTTTATAAAATGATGTGCTTCACATTTCCGCCTTTGAACCCTCCAGCAACTGGTCCCATTCCCTTCCATTGTAAGCTCTTCACGCCACGGTAACCTCGATCTCTGGCAAAAAATGATCTTTTGTGGTAATTAACATTAAGACACACATGCTGTGAATTGACCTTAACACGTATTGAGCCCGGAATATACCTTCAATTAAATAAATATCATTGAAGACATTTTTATGGCATTGTTGTGTCCGTCATGTTCTGGTGCATTTTAAATATGTCTGAGTGTGTGTACATTTGTTGCTCATTATTCGATATGTTACAGCTTTTTTTGTGTGTATATGTGCTCAATAGTGGTGCTCACGATGAGGCAATACAGAAAAAGCTCTTTTCCCAGATGGCCCCGGACCTTTTAAAAGGCAAAGGGTAAGTCAGCATGAATTTTTATGTGTCACAATTGTCTGTTTAAAGCATTTAAAGGCATAAACTAAGATCTGATGACATTTTTTGTATATTTGAGCTTGGTATTACAACCAAATACTGATATAATGGTTTATCCTTTGAGCTGTGTAGACTTTGGTCAAAGTATACAACAATGTTGGCCTACTCAGTTTGACCCAAATGAAAATGAGGATGAGGGATTGAAATACAGACTATTCAACATGTCGTATTGTTTTGAAACTGGGTGTCGTCTTTTAGCCAATCAAACTGTGTGAATATGTCCTTTCGAGATATGTGGATAGACATCAGGGCTGGACTGGGAAGAGAAACCGGCCCGGTATTTTACATGGCAACTGGCTCCTCTTACATGTTCACTGTCCTTTTCATCATAGTGCGGTGCCGTTTTGTGGTCTGTTCCACGGCGGCTCATTTTAGCTTATCACGGCCCATTCAGCACGTTTCGCGGCCGACCCACCGGCCCACTCGGTTCTCCCAAACGTCACCATCTCAGTCTGATAATACCCAGAATGCAATACAAAAAAGTGAAATGCATTTTCAAAAACATAGCTACCCAAAGTAAAACCATCTTTTAAGGCTTTTTAGTTTCCTTTTCAACATTTTAAATTATTTCTATATATTTAAGTGACACCAGATATGGTATGGTGACAGTTCTGGCCCCAATGCTGTCTTATGTTTGCTGCTTGCTATCCGGTTAGGCTTTTGTTTTGAAGCATTGTATTTATGGCACTTATATTATATTTCACTGCCATTGTGCCAGATGTGTACAGTTTGAGACCAATTTATGCCATTACTAACATCCCCCACTTATTAAATAGATACTGCCAAATCCAATTAATCTCTCCCAAACTCCTTTGCTCTAATTGATTAATTGATCTTGCCAGTGAATTCCACTTTAATACATTTTCAATTAACTCAGGCTACTGATGTACATATGAATATATTCAGACACACATACAGATACTTATTTTATTGACTCAACTAAATTGAAAAGTGTACAATTAGTGAGGAAATATATGAATTATTATGCGTATATGCATATATGTGTGCAAGTGGATTTGTGTATAAGTGTTTGTTATTCTTGGAGGATATTGTGTAACTACATTATTATGCATTTACATTTCACATCTATGCATTCGGCAGAGGCTTTTGTCAGGGTACCCAGAGGTCCTTCGTCTTAAAAAGTTTTACATTTATGTTTTCATATTTAAGGCCATAGATAGTCTTTAACATCTTAATTAAAATACAAGAAGACTTACATTTCATTTGCAGAGGCATTCAGCTGCTCATAAACAATTAAGTTAGTGTGAGCGCGCTCAGTGAGGAAGCGCATTTTTATTGCTTATTTACAGAACCTAAGATGTTACATATGTGTAAATCCGACATGCAAATAGTGTTATACTGCGCCTCTGTAAGATATCGATGCAATAAACTATTGCTCCTGTTTATAATCAACAAAGCTGAATGCTGCATCTTGTAAGCGAATGAGGTTGAAGCGGTCTAGTGCCTTTCACATCATGGCGCCCCCTCATATTACAGCACCTTTGATGAGAAAGACAGAAATAGAACAAATGCTTTGTGTAAAGCTAACAGATCTACTCAGGTGCAGGCAGTGGCGGAGCTAGGGGGTGGCCAGGGGTGGCCGTTGCCACCATGGACCAACCCCATTGGCCACTCCACACGCAATTGCTGTTTTAGTAAATTTTTTGGTCATTCTGTAGAACAATTTAGTTCTTAGAGATGAAATCATCTCTGTACAAATGTACAAACTTAACATGTGCGCACGCCAAGGTCGCCGCACCTCTCCGTCCTGGGTATCATTGTATCCACTTATAGGATATTATCTGTTTTCAATATACATCATAACTGATTATGTAGCCAGGTTCTCTTTCATGATCTAATCTGTTAACATTTCAGTACATTTTGTCAACATTAAAAAGCCATTCTAAATGTAACGGATGAATATTGACTTGAATGAAAATGAAAATGTCATCACTAATGGTGCGTTCACATGGCTCAGAAGCTCAAAAGGATGTTGGTGATAATGTTAATTTCAGTCACCATTCACTTTCATTGCATTTCATTCTGCTTAACATCTCCTTTTGTGCTCATCGGCAGAGAGAAATTCATACAGACTGAGTGGTGAGGGAAAGTTATGATAACAGAAATTGTATTATTGAATGAACTGCCCTTTAACTACCTGTTAAAGGTATCCGCCAAGAAAAACAATATAAATGTAATTCACATGATTGCCTCGCATCTTGCTGGTATAAAATGACTGAATGGGTCATAATGTGGCTACATATTTAAAAAATAATTCCGTCTGAATAATACTAGAAAATAATTTATTTTATCTGTAAAAATTATTTTTGAGATTTTATGGTAATAATTACTTATGCAATGTTACAGTGTTACTTATTCATATAGACAGTAAAAGTTGTTTTAACATAATGTAATCATAATAAATTCATAAGATATTTAAAGTTTTTATATTATATTATATTAGTTTTAATAAACTTGTAAATGCACAATATAATGTAATAAACATGTCTGGAGACATCCAAGTAGTCTCAGAGGTTTTGTATTGACCTGCTAATTAATTTTTGCATGTGATTTTAAACCATTTTTTATATTGTGAAAGTGGTCTTAAATGTTTATTTTATTTGGCATTAAAAAGTTTTACATTTCAAACCTTCGAATCTGCAAATGCCCTGTTTTATCCAAAGACTTACAGTGTATTCAAGATGGTTTGGTCCGGGTTTGTATACATCTTCAGCAAACAAACTCTAAAAACAGCATATCTGTATACATAAATGTTAGTTTACATTGATTATGTGCTGCCTGCTGAAAAAAAAGACTTTGAACATGATCAATGATTGGACTTTTAGTTTGTTAAAAATCTTAGCTTGAGCTTAGCTTACTAAATTCTTTATTTGTTACGCTAAATGTGCTAAATGCTAAATGTGCAATCTCCACCCTTTCCTTGATTGACAGTTTCCAGGAGAACAGTAAAAACCAAGACGATGAGCACTGCCTCATTGCTCGTTATGCCTCCCGACTGGCTGCTGATGGAGCTGCAGTGGTAAGACAACCAATAAGAATGTCCGCTCAACATTCAACAGATCTATTCCACTTTTCACTAAGTATTTAGTGCCAATCGTTGCTTAAATTGTGATTAAAGTAAACTGAAAAATGGACAGTTAGCTCACCCCCCCCATTTTTACTGTTAGTCCTCAGATCATTTGTTCTTCATAATTATTTGTAAATAAATAAATTGAATGCATTTCAATTAATTGTTTATGTATTTTATATCTATCTCATGAACAGAAGAACAGAGTAACATCTGACATCACTTTGTGTCTGGACTCCAATATACAGCAGAGGCAACTTATAGCCGAGCTAGAGAACAAAAACAAGTGAGTTCATTATATTTGTTTTTCCATATTATAAAAATGAATGGTGACTGAGGCTGTCGAGCTCCAAAAATGACCAAAAAAAAAAAAAAGCGCCATAAACGTATCACAATATCTGTGGCTTGTGCATTACATTCCAAGTCTTCTGAAGCCATACGGTACCTTTAGATGAGGAACGGACTGAAATTGAAATCGTTATTCACCGAAAATCATCATCTCTGCAGCAGCTTTCAAATCTCATTCACGCTTGCGTACATTCAAAAATGGTGCATCAAGACGCATCACACTGGGTTTGTTGTCGGTGAAGTCAAATGCCATTGGTTCTCTACTCTCTTGACTGATTGACGTTGACTGAATGCATCTTGATGTGCCAACTTGTAAGGTGCCTTTTCTGTTCCAAGTTGAAATACAATCATACAGGTTTGGAATGACATGAGAGTGAAAAAAACAATGACAGAATTTTGCCTTTAATAGTAAATTGTAATAGAAGTATATTGGGTGTTTGCAGGGAGATTTTACAAGAGATACAGCGACTGAGACAACAACATGAGGAAGCTTCCCAGCCTCCATTAGACAAAAGCCAACAGAATCCAACGTTACTGGCTGAACTGAGACTGCTCAGGTAAATAGGTGCGCATACACATGCTCTTAAACCCAGTCGCCTGCATAGACACAGTGAACAGCCATGAATAACAACCTGAAACCTGATGAGTTGTGCTGAACAACAGATGCTGATGGTTACACGATAGACGGCACTGAAAGTGAGAGTAACCTGATCACCGCTCGTCTCGTGAATGAGTGAAATCACTTTAGAAGCAATTTACAACACCGGGTCTCTCTTCCTGTTTGTGCACATCACCCAGACAATTTAAAAAGTGATTTGAGCCAAACTTACAGTAGATATTGAAATGAGCTCTAGACCAAATCCTATCCTTTGGAAAGTTTACAAAGGCTTAAAATATCATTGTTAAACCGTGCTTACAATGCAAATCTTCTGGCTACTATATTTTGAATGGTCAACTGTCTTTGGTGATTGCACGCTTTCATGGATGCACTGTAGCTTTGGTAAGAAATTGGATAGAGAGCATACAATGTTCTGTTTACTCTCTCTCTCTCTCTCTCCGTTTCTTTGTCTTTCATTGTCTCAGGCAGAGGAAAGAGGAGTTAGAGCAGAGGATGTCAGCGCTTCAAGAGAGCCGTCGAGAACTTATGGTGCAACTAGAGCAGCTCATGCTGCTGTTAAAGGTAGAAAAATCTGTGAAACACACACACAAACAAGCATTACACATTTTTGAGAGATTCAAATCCGAATGTGGACTTGCATCATTCAGTTTTAATGAGCTGAAGTGCTCCATCTACAGGAAGAAGATCAAAAGCGTGCTGTAAGTCTCACAGAGCCACAGTAAATACAAATGTGTATTAAAATACACAAGCTGACTGTAAGTTAACTGTATGCTGTTTTTGTTTTCCCTTAAATTAAACTTTAAGGGTTTGTTTGCCCAAAAATGAAAATTCTCTCATCATTTACTCACCCTCAGGTCATCCCAGATGTGTTAGACTTTCTTTCCTCAGCAGAATACATTTGAAGTAAAAAGGAAAAATATCTAAGCTCAGTAGGTCCTTAAAATGCAAGTGGATGGTGATCAGACATTTGAGTCTCCAAAAATCACAGACAGTCAGCATAAATGTAATCCAACAGACTCCAGCTGTTAAATGAATGTCTTCTAAAGCAAAATAATCACTTTTGGTGCATAGAAGATCAATATTTAAGTACTTTTTAACTGTAAAGCATTGCTTCCGGTCAGCAGCAGTATGCATGTGTGATGTAATTGTGTTGGCGTGTGAGAAACGAGAGAACTGACGCACATGCGAGACACCCGGGAGAGCAGCGCTGTTTACAACTAAGTTGGAGGAACGCTGTACAGAAGCCTTGTTGGTTTTGCTTTAGGTCTATATTTGTATCTGTATGTTTTTCACAATGGTCCGATTGAGTGCTTCTCCTGGATGTCTCAACCAAGAGAAAAACGTGAGATTACGTCCATAACATGCCAATGCAAATACGTCCCACTTTAGACTTGTGAACTCGGCACTCTTGTGAACACGCATACTGCTGCTGACCGGAAGCAATGGTTTATTGTTAAATAGAAAGTATTAAAAGTGTTATATGTTTTACACCAAAAGCGATTGTTTCGCTGTTCTCTTCCAAACCACTGGATTACACCAGTGGTGTCATGTGGATTGCTTTTATGCTGCTTTTATGTGCTTTTTGGGGACTAAAAAGTCTAATCACCATCCACTTGCGTTTTAAGGACCTACTGAGCTAAGATATTTTTCTATTTTTCTTTAAATGTGTTCTGCTGATGAAAGAACGCCATACACATCTGGGATGGCATGAGGACGAGTAAATGAGAGAATTCTCATTTTGGGGTGAACTGTCCCTTTAAGAAATGTGTTGATGTTGGTTGTTCTTTTGGAATGCATGTGACTACAAGCTTTGCACAACTCACAATTAGCGCATGCCGTTATGCAGAGTGATCATTGTCAAAGATAATTTTGTTTAGGTAAAGTAAATGTGACCTGGTCTGCTGTGGGTTTTAGTCAAGAGATCACCAGGATCCATTGTTATAAGATTTGGCTTATTTTAGAATAACAAATAAATTTTACACGTTACTGTTGCTATCACTGCATGTGTATATATAGTTATCAGTGGTTCAAATGCATTTTGTTTACGTCCTATTGTGATACTTTTGAAACGGATTGGCCCCATTGACTTCCATTGTAAGTGCCTCAATGTA
Source organism: Moxostoma hubbsi (assembly GCA_032164185.1). Taxonomy (NCBI): domain Eukaryota; kingdom Metazoa; phylum Chordata; class Actinopteri; order Cypriniformes; family Catostomidae; genus Moxostoma; species Moxostoma hubbsi. Next base: position 23,281,963 of record JAVLUX010000037.1, on the reverse strand, counting down.
ACCCAAATTTTTGCCTTTTTTTAAAAGAATAGGAGGGACGAGATACATTTTCTTTTTTTTTGGTTATCAACATAATGACAACATTATGCTGTCGATTGAGCTTAACTTGCATTGAACATTTCTTTAAAAGATTTATGTTAATAGCAATACAAAATTGCTAATCTTTATTTGATTTAAAATTGAGGTATTTTGTGTGATCGTTACTATGTTGCTCATTCAGGGACTGTGAAGACATGAAAATAATTCGGCATTTGTGTGGAAAAGCATGTAAATAAATAACATTTTGACTTCAGGAAAGCAGAACTGGATTTATTTAACATTTTATAACTCAGGGTTTTATTCTGTTTTCTAGAACCAGGGCCCTGGCCACTCTCCTCGCTTCTCCCCCAGCCACACAGTCAAAACGTCCATCCAATCAGCGTCCGGCAATAGCACACCCATCCCCATGCCTGTCCAATCAACATCCGGCAATACCACACCCAGTCAAACACCTCAGGACTCGCTCATGGGCCTGGGAGGAGAGGTGCAGCAGGCCTTCGCTCAGGGTAACAATGGAAACACATTCCTTTCTCATTTTCATATTAATTTTGTACTTCAACTGTTTGGCCTGACTTTTTATCTGGAATTCTTTATCTGGATATTTTCAACAAAAATATTACATAAATTACATTAAATATTAAACATAATGTTGATTGACATTTAAGGAATATTCAAGGTTATAAACAGCTTAAGCTTTTGATAACGTCCCTCAGTTTGTAAAAACAAAAACACGTTTAGGGGCCGTTCACACTGAACACGTCCTTGGGCTAAAAATAGTTAAGTGCAGCGCCATGAATAGAGCTGAATGCAGGTGTCTCAAGACATGTTTTTAAAGAAATAGATCACCCAAATATGAAAATTCACATAATTTACTCACCCTTAGGCCATCACAGATGTTTATGACTTTCTTTGACTTTCTTTGAGCTCTGTAGGTCCATTCAATCCAAGTGAATGGTGACCAGAATTTTGAAGCTCCAAAAAGCACATAAAGGCAGCATAAAAATACTCCATAAGACTCCAGTGGTTAAGTCCATGTCTTCAGAAGAGATAAAATAGGTGTGGGTGAGAAGCAGATAATTATTTATGTCAGTTTTTACTAGAAATCTCTACTTTCACTTACACATTCTTCATCTTTTGTTTTTTTGGCGATTCCTATTCTGCCCTACAAAGCAAAAAGGCAGTAACTACACAGAGTGCAGAACTGAGAAAAATGACTTTAAAGTTATCCTGTCAGGGCTTTTTGCAGTTACTGTACAAACGACTACAATTTTTCTCCAAAACGACACACATTTGAGATAAAATGTTTTATCACATAACAAAGGATGCCTTGAATGTCATGAAAATGATAATAACTCATTTTTGACCAAAAATGCAGTTACTGCCTTTTTGTTTTGTAGGGCAGTATTCTTAATGCATATTGCCACATAGTTGGGGCTGGTCATAGGTGGAGAGTTATAGTAAAAAAGGACTATTAATATTGATCTGATTCCCACACCTATCATACAGCTTCTGAAGACATGGATTAACCACTGGAGACTTATGGATTACTTTTATGCTTACTTTATATGCTTTTTTGAGCTTCAAAGTTCTGGTCACCATTCACTTGCATTGTATGGATGTACAGAGCTGAGATATTCCTAAAAATCTTCATTTGTGTTCCGCAGAAGACAAAAAGTCACACATCTGTGATGACATGAGGGTGAGTAAATGATGAGAGAATTATCATTTTTTGGGTGAACTATACCTTTAACGATTGAAGTTCTTTTTAACTTGACAATGAGTCCTGTGTGAGATGCTGAAAACGTGCCAAAATGGTCAAAGGCGTCCGTCTAGCGCATGTTTAAACAAGTAAAAAAAGTTTGTGAACGACCCCTTACAGTAATGGCCCAAGGGTGTAAAAGTGAAAACACTCAAATTTTTGTTAAAGCACTTGTATGAATTATTCATTAAAATGTGTCTTATTTCACCTGTAAAATGTTCATTTTGAGGTGGACAACTTAAAGGTGCTGTAAGCAGTATTAGCATTCTGAAGGCTTTCACGTGACTGAGCCATTGAATTAGCCACGCCCCTTCATCCAAACATCATTTTGAGACCAAAACCGAGCAAAAGGGCAGCATTGTTTTTTCCTGTCTCTGTCAAATTCAACATTGGCACAATAGCGCCCTCAACTGACAAATAATATGAATCATAGCCTCAGTGATCCGCTTCATATGAGACGCTGTGAGAGCAAGACAAATGATTGACAGGTGAAAAGCATCAGTGTCTGCGGTCTGCAGACGCATTTGTGTTTGCTGTTTACCAAGTCTACAGCTGTCACAGAGACCGGTGAGACATCTCAGGACACTTATTTCATTAATACCTTTAAAGGAGTAGGAACATTTTTTGCATACTTTTCCATGACAAAAATCGCTTACAGCACCTTTAACTTCTGGTTAAGTACTACTAGTATTATTCGCTTCATGTAAAAAGGGCTTTGCTTAACATTTCACATGCTTTTATACAAATTGAGAGACAAGTCTGAATTATTTTGTGTGGTTATCAACAGCATGTGTCAGATAGACAGTCGATAGGTTTTGTATTTAACTTAAAATGCACTGAAATGCACTTGTACCTGGTGATTCATTTTATTTTGTCATTTTAATTGATGTGCTTTTATTTCTAAGGCTCCAGAAGAAACTTAAGAAATGACCTCCTGGTAGCTGCAGACTCCATCACCAACACAATGTCATCACTTGTGAAAGAACTTAACTCGGGTAACACTGTAATCTACTCAATTATTTTAACATACGTAGGACTTGTTATTTACTACCACCACATCAAAATATAAGTTATGTTTATTGTTAAAATTTGGTTTAGATGTGGGGAGTGAAATGGACCTGACGTTCTCAACATCAGATGTTCTCCACACACAGACGGGTTCTTCAAGAACACGGTAACAAACACTGTTATACAGAAAAGCACAAGAACTTCCAATGGGGTTTAGAATCACGTTTTTTGAATACAACGTGTCCTTTAATTAATTAATTTATAATTTAGTGATAATTATGTGCCTTTTGAATCCAAAGTCTGAACGATAGCATTTCCAACATTGAAAATTTGACCTGGTCGCTTTAAAGGACCTATTATGCTCCTTTTTACAAGATGTAAAATAAGTCTCAGGTGCCCCCAGAATGTGTCTGTGAAGTTTCAGCTCAAAATACCCCACGGATCATTTATTATATCATGTTGTAAATGCCTCTTTTTGGATGGAATCAAAAACACGCTGTTTTCGTGTGTGTGTGTCTCTTTAAATGCAAATGAGCTGCTGCTCCCCGCCCCCGACATAGCTGTGGTCTCCGTGAATACAATCAGAGACAATGGTAACTTTAGTAACTTTAGTAGGATATAAAGCTGGATCAAGAACAGTTGGTACTGATCCATGCTTGAGAATCACATTTTTGTATGTTTTGGGGCACATTTCCTTCAAAAACAAAACTTGTCCACTGCGTCTTCAGTGGCTCTGATGCCGGGAGTACATGAAGACTCTTATACAGCCAACAACAGAACACTTATGAGCTTACGATGCTGAGACATTATTCTTCTCACTGTATCTGCTCCAGCATGGAAAGAAATGTCAGACTGTGTGTAGATCACTCAGGGGAGGATCTATGATAATAGGGTGGAGTCTGTCACCGATTGTGGGCGTGGCCTGCTCAAACGTGACGTCACTTTAGAGCAGAAACGAAAACCGTTCATTTTGAGGCTCAATGAATAGAAATATAAGAAAGAGGAGTGGGTGCACCTTTAACATTGTAGGGTGGTTGTGTACACACATTGCCGACTCAAATTTATGTACAAATGTGTAAAAGTGAATTTTGCATAATAGGTCCCCTTTAATGCGTCTCCGGTGAGCACTTGTGTTCAGATTTCTGGGGCAGGTATGTCAGTGTGTTACTGCATGACATTACTGTGCAACCATGGTAAAAAATACAAACATCTCCCAGATGCATCTGAAATTTTATCTAAGCGCAAACACAGCATTTGAAGCTGATATATCCATTATTTTAGTAGATTACCTGTATTAAAGGAGCTTCAGATGTTCGTACATCTCATCTGTGTTGATTTCAAACTCACCAAAGAAGATCTGAATTCATGTGCCTGGGATGTCGGGAATGGGCCCTGGGATGTAAGGTCACACGGCCCATCAACATTATTAAAACAAATGTTTACGTTTGAATATGTAGGACCCTCAGCCTATACAAGTCCCCTTTAATAGGGCCCTGTGACTATGAGGGGCCCCCGAGGACCCTTTTGCCTCCCTGTTTAACTAATAAATATGTTTTATTAATATTGTATTAGATATGATAAGCTGTAAGTCATACATTTCTATTGACCAAGGAAGTGACCAAACTCCCGGACATTTGGTATCTCTGAAAAGCACGGGGTGTCCTCTTACGATACACAAATTTGCACAAGCTAATTTTTTATTAGGGTCCGGGTGTGCGGAATCACGACCCGGCCCTGCCCTCCGCCCTGTCACAAACCCGTTATACTATTTGAAATAAAGTCGTTAAAAATACATATATATATTTTTTAATGCTTTAAATGTTTTTTTAGAGTGTTTTTTTGGTTTAAAATTTGTATCACCCCAAACAACCTTATTTGTTAATCTACCCAAAGCCACATGTTCTGAGCATGTTTTTACAGTTTTTGTGGTCTCATAGGGCTGCAGGTAAGCTGGGAACAGGGGAATTCTATGGAAATGATCTAGAAAAGCAGCTGGACAAAGAGCTAAAGATGGATGAACGACTCAGACACACACAGGAACCGGACAAGAATTTCCTGGTGAGACAACCCGAAAATACAGAGTCCATAAAAGACCTTTTCATGTAGGATTTCAATACTGGAATTCAAATGAAATGTAAAAATACAGAAGTCAGTCCAAAATATTACATGAACCAAAACGTAAAATTCCACAAATTGCTCTTGGGGATTATTGGCAGACAGAGGCGCAGAATTGAATATCTGCCTTTTTCAATTAATACTTTTTCTTGCTGTGTTTATTAAGAACAAAACAGATACTTTATTGATTAGTTTACAATCAGACCAAATGTTGATTGCCTTTAGTAAACAATGCAAAAAAAACAATGGGCATCTTTTAGATTATTTTTAAACAAAATGTGCCCTAAATGAGCTAAAATGTAATAATTGTATTAAAATAAAAACAAAAGATGAAGCATTTCTCACATCATACATGTTCATTTTCATATTGCTGTCTTCCCAAAAGCCATTTTAAACCAGCACATTGTAGATGGATATTCTGGGAAACATGCCAACAATCTGCCACGAGGATGATGTATTAAATATCAAATATTATTTTTGAAATAGTAAATATTATATAATATTAGCAAATATGAATTAGAATATATTAATACATACATACATATGAATTCATCTAAATGATATGCAAATATCCCCAGGCTGCTGCCAGTCGCCTGTTTTTGAATGCAAAGATGACATTCATTTTAATTGAAGAAAATAAAACCTGTTTTTTTTCTAGGTGACTTTACAAGAATAGCTGAATTTGAATAAGCAATGGTACAGTAAGTATTCCTCACTTGTGGCACAGATTCAGTACAGTGATGTTTAATAGACTGTAATAAGCCACATTTAGGTTCAACCTTTGTTCTTTGTTCTTCATCACAGGGTGAATTCACTTCTCTGAAGCACTGTGCCGTAACCAGACATGAGCAGGATGATATGACATTTCTGAAAAGCAACAAACAGCATTTAAACCAATACTGTGGTACGAAACACAATCTATAAATATAGAAATATATTTTTAGAATCTACTAGATGTTTTTAGACATGGAAATGACAAACAATGGAACTGTCTTCAACACCGCCAGTGCCATAAAATCCACTGATTTTGAGATTATTTCATTTATTTGATGTTCGTGTGATTTTGGTTTGATTTACTTTCACGTGGTCAAAGTTTTGTACTGTATTTAAATATCTGTCGGGCAAAATGGGTGTGGTCTTTAATGAAGCTGCTATCTTTACAAATGACAACTTTTACTACACTTTAAGAGCAGAATGCCCAGATCTTTTTTAAAAGATCTTTAATATATATATATAAAATATTAGGCTGTTTTAGCTTTGATTAATAATTGACAGTGAAATGATTTGAGATTTGATCATAGTCTTTGATACACAAATTTAAACGCTGCCTCAGCTGATCAGTCTGCACTTATTTTAATTAGGTGGGTAGGTTTGTGTACTTTATTGAAACGGACAAAAAAAAAGAAAATAAGAAGACGAAAACAGCCCAGAAATGGGAGATGCTTACAAAAAAATTGTTCAAGTCACATTTCACCCCAAAAACAAAAGTAAAATAAAGAAAAATAGGCATATTTTAGCACCATTGAGATGTTTTGGATTGTGCCTTTATTTTCGTGGCAATTAAAGGAATATTCTGTGTTCAACATAAGTTAAGCTCAATCAACGGCATTTGACAACCACAAAAATTATTTTTGACTTGCCCCTCCTCCTTTTCTTAAAAAACAAAATTAGTATAGCCACAAGCTATAAACAATATGCATGTAAACATGATTTTAGTGTGATGAAATCACTTACTAATCTTTTCTAAAAGGTTATAGCCAATTTTACAATGCCGTTGCCATGATGATGTAATGTCAACAAACCCTAAAACGACTGTAAAACTGATTTAAACAACTTTACGTCTCAAATAATACATGAGTTTTAACAGAAGAATTAATGTAAGTGCTTTTATAAAATGTTAAGCTTCACATTTCTGCCTTTAAAACACCCAAAAATTGGCCCCCATTCACTTCCATTGTAAGCGCCTCACTGTAACCCAGATTTGTGCTTTTTTAAAGAAAAGGAGGGACGAGACGAAATTAATTTGTGTGTTAATCAACATTATGCCACAAATACTCTCGATTGAGCTTAACTTGTTTTGAAACTGGAATATTCGTTTAAATAAATTTCCCATGAAAATTCTCATTACCATAATCTTAATTTTTACTGTAATTGTTTTTTTTATTTTCGCAATTCCCATTATTCTCAATGGTAATTCTTATTTCTGAAATACGTTTTTATTTACTGCAGAATTTAAATAACCCAGTATGACATTGTTTACACGTTACATGAGATATATATATATATATATATATATATATATATATATATATGCATGACTGTACTTATGGGGGGAATTTTGTTTGCTTTTTTTCATTAGGCTTAAAAAATATTCTCAATTGTCATGAAAATGATGTCACAATACAAAAAAATAATAATAAAGAAATAATGGTCCAAACAATAGGCTTCATTTTAATATATTGATTTTGGAGTGAAATAAGACCAGGATGTGTTCTTAACAGGTTTCATGTAAAAATGTGTACCTCTGCATTCAGTAAGTCATTCTTTGACAGTTGGTGTGTGCAGAAAGTTTTAATGTTTAAAGGAAAAATATAATGGTGTGAAAGGTAGTAACGATTCTAGGGGCCCCACAGGTCCAGGGGGCCCACAACAAATTTTAAATTGTGTTTTTAATACAAAAGGGGCCCAGACCAATATACAGTCAGGGGGGCCAGAAATCTTGCTACGGCCCTGCATAATGGATATTTTGAGGTTAACATGACATTCACATCTTACAGTAGCCATTGTGAAACTACTGAAACTGAATTTTGCTGTTGTATAATTCAAAAACTGACAAGATGCATTTTGGAAATGCATTTAAAATAATATTTTGGTTTATGGTATGTTGAGCTTGAACATAATTATCATGTTTGGATTGAATTTGAGGATGAATTCTTTGAAAACTGCTTTGATTTTGATCATCTGCAGACTCTTGTTCACACTGCAGCCATCACATTGTACACATTGTTTACTTGTGCTTTTTCAGACAGGCAGTTATAAATCAGTACAAATACAGCACCCTTTCCCTGCTGCAAACATTGCACTTTTGAGTGATTTTGCATGGTACTAAGGAAATAATATATATATATATATATATTTTTTTTTTTGCTGTCTGTGGATGACCTGATAAATTAATGCAATTTATGGAATAGTTTATTGAATAGTCACTAGGTGTCGTTGTTGAACAACTGTATCTAACTGCATTCTTCTCAATGGCCATTTGAGAAAACTGTCAGGCTGAAATTTGCATGGTTTGGGGTTGAACAGTACAGGGAAATGTTGCACATGCAAAGCTACCATTGTTAGATTTTTTTTTTTTTTTTTTTTTTTTTTTTACTAATAACAAACCTGGTTCAATAAAGATTATAAAAATAATTAAAATTTGATTAGTCTCAAGATGTGGCCAAAATGCTAAATACTGATTTATTTGCCTTATATTTGTATATAGCTTACTCCAGTGAAACAAAAGCTTCTTACTTTGAATGCTGTCGTTTATCTATCTTATATATTCAAACACGCTATAAATAACCGCTAAATCAATTATTCTCTGATACAAACATAAAACATCAGGCCACTTACGAACCTTTATTCAATGAGCAGCGCATTGCATTCCCATTGGCCGAGATCGCCAACATCCGTTCTACATACCAACCAATCATCTGATAAGAGGGAGGAGCCGGTGAGAGAAACGACATATTTTTCATCTGTCAGCCAATCAGCGGAAAGGAGGAAGGAGCGTCCGCCAATCAGCTGCAGGGGGCGGATCGGTGTTTTGTGTCGCTGGTCCTGTATGGGCGCTGGAGGCGGGTGAGGTGCGAACGGAGACGCGCAGCTGGTCTGGTCGGATTGACTGTTAAATTTACGGGTGAGTCGAGTTTATATCAGGCGTTGTCTTTAAACTATTACTGTGATTTGTATGGGGAGGGGTTGGTCTTGTTCTGACAGGACTGAACCTCATGGAAAGCATCGTTGAATATAATTGTTTCAGTCTGTAAGTTCATAAATCATGCAGGCAGAGTAGCTCGTGAGTGTAGTAGCACCAGCTGTTTGCCCATTACATTAAAGTGCATTGATGGTTCGTTTAACTAAACTGTCACTTTTTATGTTTTATTATGGCGTTGTTAATAAAAGCACCATTTTGTTGACTCATTTGTACTGTTTTATTTAGGTTTACATATTTCCTTTTATAAAATCTGTGCATGTGTGTTAAACTGATTAAGGTTTGTAACTAGCAAATTGATGTTGGACATTTTAGTTCACATATTTGCATGAAAATGTAAAGATTTGAATGACTGTAAAGCCTTGAGGGGGGAAGGCATGCCAACAAAAGGCAATTGAACAGACTGGTGCAATTGAAATGCAATAATTTGAGCACAAGCTTAATGAATGAATGCATATGTTTAACACAAACACTTAAATCTGTCCTAGATGCATTTAATTCTATGCTTTATGAGTATAGTGGAACACTGATATATTGACCTGGCCATTTTGAGATCATATCATCAACTTGCTTGGCTGATAAAATTGAGTATCTGCATTATATATATCGGCCATTGGAGGATCTGCACTATAGATATCAGTATAATTTGTTATATGATTAAATAAATGCATGCTTTAACATTTCCTCCAAGCTAAATATATTTTAAGAGATTTGTATGACAGCCATAATCTACTAATCTATACCAGATTGTCTATACAAGTTTTATCTTTACCAAGCTAAATGCACACAATCCCATTTCTAAAATACATGCACAGGCATGTTTGCAAATAACAAAATTGATTTTTAAGTGTTTGCTTTTAGCTATTCACTTTACCATATTTCAATGTAATCATTGTCCACGCTCAATGATGCATTGCAGTGAGGTGTGCTGCCTGACCACTCATAAATATGTTCAGCAAATGATCTTTTACTATATTACCTAAAGCTAATCCTGTACAAAGGCACTTTTAAATTCTATATCAACTCTTGAGTGTACCCTAAACATCTTATTGGCCCTGGCATTGTTGCCTTGGTTGAGAAGACTTCTCCTGATTTCTTCTAATCTGCACATTCTCCTATTATATTTGAGAATGACTGATATGTACATTTGAACACTTTCCCCTATATCTATTTTGTTATACATCCGCTCCTTATATAATGGGTCTCTTGCATGCTGGCATCATTATTAGCAATAATACTTAATTGTCAGAATAGCGCTGGTTTCAGCATACAGTATGAAAACTATCATTTAAGATATCAGACATTTTTGTTCAAAACATGTTGTGTGTAGATTCTTGGTCCCATCAGGAATAGTACAATTGCATCACAGACTGATTTGTATTAATATAATTTACTCTGGGGCCATTTGCCAGAGACATACATTAAAGAGAAATAACTCACAGTCACAATTAGATTTGGTTCCTAAACATCAAGGTTGAAGCTTAAGAGTTTGTTTTATCAGTGAGGACAAGTGTAAGTAAATTTCCTCACTAATGTGTTTTGTCTCATAAATGTTAGCACTTGTAATGAAAACTTAACTTATTATATAAATTAGGCTACTCGTTTGCTCATGACCTGACAGGACGTATTTATCTTTCTGTTTTGATTCTTAAAAACAAGGATTTGATTGGTTGGAAAGACTACATTGTAAATATGCCACACTACAGCCATTAACAAGAGCCATTTCTAAACATTGCACATTGTATATACAGTATAATAACTTAGAGCGATAACAGCGCTGTTTGCAATGCAATGAAGAAGATTGGGCCACATGCACATATCGTCACATATAGACTAAATAATCTGCTTGCATCTAGAATTTAAATCTATTGCACATATCTGTTTGGATTGTGTGCATTGTATATACAATACATAGATAGGCCTATACATACACTCAAAATATATTTTTGACCCTTTTTAAAATGTATGCATTTAAACTTCATAACAACAATCAATTGGGTATTTTTTTAACAAAATTAATTAAAAAAAAATATTAGGCACTTATAATTAATATTAATATGGAACCATTTAATTCTTTTTTGTTGAAGATTACTCAATGAAATTCAATTTGATGGAATTTTGTTATGAAATTTAAATGTGTAAATAAAAAAAATGATGTGTATACGGTATATGCATATTAGGGTTAACTATCTAAAAAAAAAAAACCTTTCTAGAGCATGCCAGGGTGATATTTTACCCCACGATCAAAAAAAACGAAATTAAAATAAAAAAATAAATAACATTTTGCGTAAAGAAATTTGTGAAATTACAATTACATATTTCTCCCCACATTTTCCTGCTTAGAAATATTAATTGAAATTGTTTGATATTACGAGAAAAAGGCACCGCCGATAAACAGCAATAAAAGGCAGAAAAAAATGACATTTTATATAATTATGGGATAGCTCAGTTAGCATAAGCGAATAGCATCAAAAGTTAGCACAGGTGCAATAACATGCAACAAAGTATTATTGTATAAGTTAAATTTAAATGTTTTTATATATATATATAGATAGATATTAGAGAGAGAGAGAGAGAGAGAGAGAGAGAGAGAGAGAGAAAATTAAGAAAATTACAAAATTAAGAGACCGCTGCAAAATTTTTAGTTTCTCTGGATTTACTATTTATAGGTATGTTTTTGGGTAAAATATATATATATTTTTTATTCTATGAAGTACTGAGAACATTTCTCCCAAATTCCAAATAAATATATTGTCATTTAGAGCATTTATTTGCAGAAAATGACAACAAAAGTCAAAATAGATGCAGTGTTTTCAGACCCTGAATAATGCAAATAAGTTCATATTCATTTTTAAACACAATACTAGAGTTTTAACTTAGGAAGAGTTCAAAAATCAGTATTTAGTGGAATAACACTGATTTTCATTCACAGCTTTCATGTGTCTTGGCATGATCTCTATCAGTCGTTCACATTACAGTTGGGTGACTTTATGCCACTCCTGGTGCAAAAATTCAAGCAGCTCGTCTTTGTTGATGGCTTGTGGCCATCCATTTTCCTCTTGATCACATTCCAGAGGTTTTCAGTGGTTCAGGTCTGGAGATTGGGCTGGCATGACAGTGTCTTGAGCAGGTGGTCCTCCATCCACACCTTGATTGACCTGTCTGTGTGGCATGGAAAAACTCATCCTCAGAGTTGGTGAACATTGTCAGAGCAGAAGGAAGCATGTTTACTTCCAGGATAACCTTGTACGTGACTTGATTCATGCGTCCTTCACAAAGACGAATCTGCTCCAGCCCCAGCAATCCTAACAAAATTGGAGGACATACCCTAGATATATATGCCCTAGATTACACTTCTGGTAGATTCCAACATTTCTGGAATTCAACACCTCTAATATTCTATTACTTACTCTAAAATATTTGTGCTTTGTGCTGAATGGTAGTATTTTCATTAAAATCATTAAAATAATTGAATAAATGATTCATCATTGAGATTGAATTAAGCATCAATAATCAATAAGGGGGGGGGGGGGGGGGGGGGTGCTTAATTGTCACCAGACATGAAATGTCTCAATCCTAAAAAAAAATCCTAATGTTTTAAAAATAGGTTTTTACACAAAAAAATAAATAAATAAAAAAAAAAATCCCCTTTTTTTTCTCTCTTTTGATTTTAGGGTGAAAACTTGTGCATTTATAGTATGATATACACGTATATATTAAACCTAATACTTTATATATACATTAAACCTATAGGAAAAAAGTTCCTGGCTCAAACCGAAATCACCCCTCCCATAGTCACATGACTGTCGTTCAGTGAATCAAGCACCAGTGAGGTCGCTGTTTAACCGGAGACACACACACACACCCACAGACACACACACGGGATTTACTGAAAAGAAGCAGGCAGAAGGCAGGGAACAGCCCGACAGTCCCTTTCTTCGTCCGTTCGAGTATTTCACAGAGCCAAATGCCCGGTCCGATGCAAGCTCTGTCCCCCAATGGAGAGAACAACAACGACATCATACCGGACAACGGCACCAACATCATTCCCTATAGAAAAAACACTGTGCGCGGAGAGCGCGCCTACAGGTAAACCATTGCCATTACCATCCGCCGGGGGCTTTACAAAGAAACCCCCGCTTTAACCGTACCGAAATCAACGCATATAGCTGAAAATAGCACAATCACTCGGTTTAACCCATGCATTTCCAATGCACTCGATCTGGGAGCCATAAACTCCCGTTATGGCTGCGTTAGATATCCAACGGTGGGGCTTTTCCTGAGTTCGCGATGGCGTTTCCCCCGATGGAGCAATCACAACAACAATCTTAAATGCGTTTTAGTGAATGCATTCTTGCTTTTTGGCTTTTCTAAACATTGTGCATACGATTGTAAGATGGATACATGTTGGGATGTTTGTTGACAGGCAGCTTTCCCTGGTTCTGACAGTGCACGGCCTGTATGTTCACCAATCAGTCAGCCATTGCGCAATGTAATTGATTGCATTTTTGCCCCAAAACGTGTTCAGATGTTTTATTTGGGCGTGCATATCGTCTCTAATTGTTGTTACTGTCTCTTGCATTGGTTAAAATCATATCACATGTGTATTAGAGGTCTATGAACGTGCTATGTACGTGATTCTCATTGCTTTTGTTGACACTTAAAGGGCTCTCCTGATTTTTCTGTCCTCCCCCCTTCATTCCAACATCTCACTAAACTGTTTATCTTTACTGCTAAATTTAGACGAATGTCTGCTGTTTAAGTAGAGCTACAGTAATGTCTGGAAATGCTCTGTAAGCTTTTTAAAAGCTTGATAAATTAATAGGGTGGTGAATTTGTCCTCTTGGAATTCTAACACTGTTTTTGAAGAAATCTTTTACGAGATATGTTGGTTTTCTTGAGGGATTTGGTTAATAATTCATGTGATTAAGCAGTGACTGAACATTTATTTTATTATAAAATGGAAACCAAGGGGAGTGGATATTTTTGGTGTTTTCACATAGGCATCTGGCAGTGAGCTGCAATTGATTTCAATGTGTAGCCTATCTCAGTTGATTGAATTATTTGTGTAATACTTGCAAGTCCAGATATTTTTGTATGAGTGCATATGCTTAATCAGGGCCTGTTAATGACTAGTTGTGGACAGCATTGCTTTTTTGCTGGTGTTAGGGAGGTGTTGAAATAGACTTAAGCATCTGTGCTCTGTTGTCAGCTTTTAATTGAATTATTTATAATTCATTTGAGTTACTTTTGATTGGAGAGTAGGTGTGCTTGCAGTTCTCTATGAAACAATAGCATTTCAGAAGCTTATCTTTAACATTGTTGAGTGCCCTGTAGCTATACCTTGGTAATTACATGGTAATTACCTAATTTACATTATGGTCTTTATGAGCAACATATAGCAACACTAGAGAGCTGAAAATGTTCAGAGAACCTTAAATAAAGAGAATAAATTCAGTAACAAATGCTAAATATTCCAGTCTAGGGCCTTTGTTGTGTATGTAAAACCGGTGGTTCAAACATGGGGGGGATATCAATGTTAGATTTGTTCCCTTTGGGGCTTCCTATGCTTACCTTAAAGGAAAAGTTCACCCAAAAATGAAAATTCTGTCATCTTTTACTCACCTTCATGCAGAACTCAAATGAAAATTTTTAAAACAACATCTCAGCTCTGTTTGTCCATTAGACAATGCATGAGAATGTGACCAAAACTTTGAAGCTCCAAAAAGCACATGAAGGCAGCATAAAATAAATCCATATGACTCCAGTGGTTTAATCAGTGATCTAGTAGGTTTTGGGTGAGAATAGACCCAAAATATAACTCATTTTTCACTATAAATCTCGACATCAGCCGTGTCTAGGCACGGTCATGGTTTTAAGCTCAATTGCATTTCCTACTGCTTGATGCATAGATGGCACTAGGAAGTATAATCGAGCTTGAAGTCATGATCACCGAGGAGACTGCAAATTTCAAGATTTATAGTGAAAAAAAGGCATTATATTTTTGTCAGTTCTCATCACAAACCATTTAGATCACTTCAGAAGACATGGATTAAACTGCTGGAGTCGTATGGATTACTATCACTTGCTTTGTATATGGACCTACTAAACTGAGATATTCTTCTGAAATCTTGGTTTGTGTCCAGCAGAAGATAGAAAGTCATGCACATATAAGAAGGCATGAGGGTGAGTAAATGTTGAGATAATAAACATTTTTTGGGTGAACTATCCCTTAAGGTTTGCTTGTCTACAGTTTGCATTCATATGGCCCAAAAAGCATTATAAGTACATTAAGTGTGTAATATTAGACATATTACATACCAGGGACAGACATGAACAGGGTTTGGGTTAGAAATGCCCCAGATGTTTAAAATGTGGGGTAAAAGCTCCCTGTAGTATATTCTGGCTATTTTTTTTTAATCTAATCTGTTGTTGGATTATATTTAATACTGTTCTCTTCTAGGCCTGTCTAGTTTGGGGTTTAGAAAAGTGATGGGCCATTTCAATTAATTGGTCCAACTTAAATATTTGACATAAATTGACAACAACCTCAGTTTTATGTGTCTTCATGCAAGTAGTTGCCTCTTAAAATCAATGCCTGGGGCAAATATCACCCTGTAATAAAGTTATCAATTAAAGTTTATTGCCAATACAAAAATTAATACTCTGTCACCATTTATTCAACCTCATGTTGTTCCAAACCAATATTACTTTTTTCTTCCATAGAGATGGAGATGTTAGGCAGAATATTAGGGACTGACAGCCACTGTCATGCCATCTTTTTTTCACCAATGCAAGTGAATGGTGACTGAGACTAACATGCTGCCTAACACCTCATTTTGTGTTCCATGGAAGCAAGAAAGTCTAACAGGTTTGGACAGAAATGAGGGTGAGTAAATGGTGCCAGAATGATCATTTTGGGGGACTTATCTCTTTAAGATAGTCAGAGTTTGAACAGTCTTTTACATCTGTCCATAATTATGATGTTCATGATTATGTCTGTGTCTTGTTTACAGCTGGGGGATGGCGGTCAATGTGTATTCTACCTCAATCACCCAGGAGACTATGAGCAGGCATGACATCACGGCCTGGGTGAACGATCTGCTCAGTCTTAACTACACTAAAGTAGAGCAGCTGTCGTCAGGTTAGTGAACAGTCAACTTAAACAAAGACTAACACTCATTAAAGTCAAAGATAAGTAATCCCAATGGATTTACACTGCAGCATTTTGTTCAGGCTCATCCACTTTTGCAGAACGACTGCTGCTACCTTGAACATTTGTGTAAATAAATGCATGTGTCTGTAT
Organism: Moxostoma hubbsi; assembly: GCA_032164185.1. Lineage (NCBI taxonomy): Eukaryota > Metazoa > Chordata > Actinopteri > Cypriniformes > Catostomidae > Moxostoma > Moxostoma hubbsi. Next base: position 23,265,757 of record JAVLUX010000037.1, on the reverse strand, counting down.
GGTGAGTAATGCTGGTGTAAATTATACGCTGCTTTAGGAAATGCTGCAGTTATACACCCAGCCATTATGAACAGCTATTAATGAAACCACAATTCATGTTTTAGGCACTAAAACGAAACATTGTTATCACTGCCAAAAAGTCAGTTTCAGCTTTTTGCTTCATATCCATTAATAGTGAAAAAAATTGTGGTGTAACCCAAAATGTGCTGCATTAACTGGTTTTCTTAAATACAAAAATATGATTTAATATGTTTAATTCATCAAATTGAATACAGTACACCAATGAAAGTAAGTAACAATTGCTCATATTGAACTTTTTACGATGTAGCATGAAAAGTATTTGATGTCCTGTGGTGTGTGCATGCTTTACTTTATGTAAAACGATTTTAGACAAATGTTCAAATTATTATTCATGTATTTTTATAACAAAATATTAATTTAGAGACTACTTGGGATAATTTTGTCACACCACAGGACCACTTAAAAGGACAGTTCACCCAAAAATGAAAATTCTCATCATTTACTCACCCTCATGCCATCAAAGATGTGTGACTCACTTTCTTCTGAAGAACACAAATGAATATTTTTAAAAGAATATCTCAGCTCCGTTGGTCCATACAGTGTAAGTGAATGGTGGTTTGAATCTTCAAAAATCACATAAAGCTATCATTAAAGTAACCCAGTGGTTTAATCCATGTCTTCAGAAGTGATATGATAGGTGTGGGAGAGAAACAAATATCAATAAGTCCTTTTTTTTATACCATAAATCTCCACTTTCACTTTCACATTCTTCTCTTTCTTTTTGTAAATTCGCAATATTCGTGCTTATTGCCACCTACTGGTCTGGGTTGGTCAAAGGTGGAGATTTATTGTTAAAAAAAGACTTATATATTGATCCGTTTCTCACCAAACCAATCATATCACGTCTGATTTATATACTGGAGTCTTATCGATACTTTTATGCTGCCTTTATGTGATTTTTGAAGAATAACAATTCTGACCACCATTCACTTGCATTGTATGGACCATCAGAGCTGAGATATTCTCCTATAAATCTTAATTTGTGTTCTGCAGAAGACAGAAAGTCACACACATCTTTGATGGCATGAGGGTGAGCAAATAATGAGAGAATTTTAATTTTTGGGTGAACTATCCCTTTAAGTGAACTTAAGAAAAGAAAGCAATTATTGGGTGGAATCAATAATCAGGGTTCCCTCAGTCATGAAACTCCTGGAAATATATAAATTTTATCTAATTTCGAGGCTTTAAAAAAATTATGGAAATTCATGAAATCTTAAGTCATAAATCATGGACATTTCTCAATATAATATACAAATATACATGCAAATGTATATAAATTATTTAAAGTAAGGATATTAAAGTGAATATCTATTTTTTTTTACATTATGGTCTGTCTGTCGAGGATAACCATCAATGGGTCTCATTAGGTGGCAGATGTATAAGACACATTTTCATCTTCAAGGGGCCGAATTGACATCTCAGGACTTTCAAAAGTAATATGCATTAATGATTATAACTATAAGAACAATTAACTATTTATAATTGCCCATACGAATGGAAACCGCTCGGAAATATCTTTAAAATAATGTTCAAATTATTATACGGTAATCATGAAAGACTGCAAAAATCAAGGAACATTTGTGGAAATTCGTTGGTCAAATGATGAGGAAACCCTCAGTAGTAATAACCGTATATGTTTGTGATCATACCACTTCTGTGCTCGAGACTCGTGTATGACATCACTTTGGAAACTGAGAACTTAATTTAGCTCAGTATAAGCACAAGTCAGGCCAGCGGTATTTAAAGATCTCCAAGACACTGAATATCCCCTGGAACAGGTCCAGTTCCACCTTTAAGACTAAAAAGAACATTGATCTACATCAACACAGCATTTTTAGCTTCCTTTCAATGGCGCTCACTTTAAGTACCCTTTTTTTATTTCTTCTAATTGAGCTGATTGAGTTTATTGCTGATCTACATGAGTAAATTACACACTCGGATGACTGTGAGACTGAAACCAAATCTGATTGAAAGCTTTGGTGATGTTACTGAGATGCAAAGTGAGTCCAGAACTGGATCCAAGATGTCGTTTAATGACTTGGTGCAACCCATTTCGTTTCTGCATCACTTTACAGGAGCGGCGTACTGTCAGTTCATGGACATGCTGTTTCCTGGCTGTATCAGTCTTAAGAAGGTGAAGTTTCAGGCCAAGTTGGAGCACGAGTACATCCACAACTTCAAACTCCTGCAGGCTTCTTTCAAGAGGATGAATGTTGACAAGGTGAGACAAACATGACTCTGTTATTTCTGTAGGAGCTTCATCTAGTCTGTGTTGGGGAAGAAATCCCAAAGAAGTACTCTCATTTTCTACATTATCAAGTAGGCCTTTGTGTAATTAAGATCTGCAGATCTCCAATGAAAGTAGAGATAGACGATAATCGGTTTACATTTACATTTATTCATTTGGCAGACACTTTTATCCAGAGTGACTTACAAAAGAGGAAAACATAAGCGAATCATCTTAAGGAGACATTTGTACGAAAAGTGCCATACTACAAAGTTTCACTAGCATCAGAATAGTATTCGAGACAGATTTAGGTGCGACTACATTTATTTTATTTATTTTTGTGACTGGTTAAGTGCTCTTGGAAAAGATGTGTTTTTAGCTGTTTTTTGAAGACAGAGAGTGAGTCAGCTTCACGGATGGAGTTGGGAAGGTCATTCCACCAACGTGGTATGATGAAACTGAGAGTCCCGGAAAGTGTTTTGGTGCCTCTTTGTGTTGGTACAACAAGTCGACACACATTAGGCTTCTGTTTGGTGTGTAGTTCTGCAGAAATGTTTTTAGGTATGCTGGAGCAGATCCAGTGACAGTTTTGTATGCCAGCATCAGAGTCTTGAATTTAATACGTGCATCAACCGGCAGCCAGTGGAGAGAGACAAAGAGAGGTGTAACATGTGCTCTCTTTGGTTCATTAAAGACCAGACGTGCTGCTGCATTCTAGATCATTTGCAGAGGTCTAATAGCACATGCAGGAAGGCCTGCAAAGAGAGCATTACAGTAGTCCAGTATAGAGATGACAAGTGACTGAACAAGCAGTTGTGTGGCATGTTCAGAGAGGAAAGGTCTTATTTTCCTGATATTGTAGAGTGTAAATCTACATGATCTTGCAGTCTTTGAGATGTGGTCTGTGAAATTTAGCTTGTTATTGATGGTTACCCCTAGATTTCTGACTGTTTTGGAAGGCGACACTGTAGTTGTACACAGCTGCACGGATATGTTGTGTTCAACAGTAGTGTTGGCTGGAAAGACCAGGAGTTCGGTCTTGGCTGGGTTGAGTTGACCGATATATTTACAGTAACTGATGTTCTTCACTATTGGGTTTACAGATAATGTTGGTGCTTTAAACAAGTTTATATTGCAACTAAGACTAGTAAAATTAATTATTTGTAGACATATTAGTTTAGTAAAGCAGTTAGCCTGTGGTTAGTGAAAAATGATTAAGTTGTTAATGTGCCTAAAAGCTGAAATAAAACAAGTGAAATTTTAAATAAAAATCTAAATGAAAGATCCATAAATTACAGCAAAATTTGGATGGCTATTGTCCACAAAACTGTACACATACTGTATCTCATCCCTTGTGTGTTTGTTATATATATTCCTTATTTTACAGTAATTGTAACTGCATTATGAATTAGAGGTCCATTTTGAAGATTGTAGTACTATTATACTAAATATGATTGTAAGACTCCATTAAACACATTTTGCCATATTTAAATCATCCACAGGAAATATGGATATTAAATGATAATAGTGTGCAGATTCTGTGTTAGTCTGCGTTTTAATAATAGGAAAGTAATACTAAAGGAAAAGTTCACTCAGAAATAATCTGTGTGACTTTCTTTATTCTGTGTAACACAAAAGAAAATAATTTAGCCCAATGGATGTCTCATTTGCTGAATTCAATACAATGGCAGTAAGTAGTGACTCACTTAAAGGGACAGTTCACCCAGAAATGTTAATGCTCTCATCATTTACTCACTCTCATGCCATCCCAGATGTGTATGACTTTCTGTCTTCTGCAGAACACAAACAAAGATTTTAGAAAAATATCTCAGCTCTGTAGATCCATACAATGCATGTGAATGGTGACCAAAACTTTGAAGCTTCAAAAAGCACAAAAAGGCAGCGTAAAAGTAATCCATAGGACTCCATTGGTTTAATCCATGTTTTCAGAAGTGATATGATAGGTGTGGGTGAGATCAATATTTTAAGTCCTTTTTTTTTTTTTTTTTTTACTGAAGCCTCCAGAGACCCTAGCACAACATGTTTTCATGTTCCTTTTTGTTTCATAACTAGTAGCCCCTTAAAAAAACTTTTTCAGAGCAAATCATTTTCTAAAAAATGATGTCCTCATATGGGGACAGCGGGACTGAGTTGTGAAATCTTAAATAATACCAAGCTACAGAAAGTCAGATTTCATTATGTTTCCAGGAGTCTTGGTTATTCATATTTTTAACACATTACAGACATTACAGCTGATTTTCTGTAAAGCTGCTTTGGAACAATTTGTTTTGGGGAAACCACAAATAAAAAACTACTGATAAAAATTATCTGACAGGACTTGACTTTTATGATACAATGTTTTTTTCTACTTTGCCAACAAAATCTCAATGTCCTGTCAAACAAACAAGTGATAGCCAGTGATGAAGCATTTTACCAATCAGAAATTAGCATAATTAATTATGTTACTCAATCACAGCCAACCATGTTAAAATTAAACTATGCATGATTCATTCTTAATCTATGTTCTGATTTCCATTGTTCCATGTCTGGGAACCATGTCCTTATATCACCATCTACTGGGCAGGGAGGAGAATATATAGTAAAAAAGGACTTAAATAAAGATCTGCTTCTCACCAACACCTATCATATCACTTCAGAAGACATGGATTAAACCAATAGAGTCGTTTGGATTACTTTAATACTGCCTTTATGTGCTTTTTGGAGCTTTAAATTTATGGCCACTGGTCACTTTCATTATATGAACCTACAGAGCTGATATATTCCTTTTAAAATCCTAATTTGTGTTCTGCAGAAGAAAGAAAGACATACACATCTGGGATGGCTTAAGGGTGAGTAAATGATTTTTTTTGGTGAACTTTCCTTTTAAGTTTAATAATTTAAGTCCATAAACAGCTCTGTAATGTATTATGGTGGCTTTGTCAATAACTTCAAACCTCATTGGAGTGATGTCAATTTGTAACTATTTGGATGAAACTCTTATACTAAGAGCTGAGATGATGCATATTTTGAAAAGAATGTGTAATATTTCTATATTAAGTAGCTTAAACTTTAACTAATTATAAAAAAAATATTCTCCTCTGATTGGAGAGCACATTTCATCAAAATCAACCTTGTATTTCTAAACTGTATGCCTGTTAATTTAGGCAAAGCACAATTTCAGTTCTTTCTTTTTTTTTTAAATGACAAGTATGATGTAATTTCCTTACTTTCAAACTCAAATCCTGTTTCCCTTCCTCTTAGATTATCCCAGTAGAGAAGCTTGTCAAGGGGCGATTTCAAGACAACCTGGACTTCATTCAGTGGTTTAAGAAGTTTTTTGATGCAAACTACGACGGGAAGGAGTACGACCCGGTCCAAGCCAGACAGGGCCAGGATGCCATCCCCCCTCCAGATCCCGGAGAGCAGATCTTCAACCTTCCCAAGAAATCCCTCCATGCTGCCAGCTCTCCCACCGCAGGTCACATATTTTATTTATTTAGTTTTGCTCCTACTCAAGCTACCTTTATTTAACCATTCATTATTAATCAACAGGCAAATGAGTATCTAGTAAATATTGAGCATCATCATTATGACATCTGTTAACTTTAAACCCATTTGTGTGTAGGAGCCACAAGGTCAGCCACTATAACACCTAAATCCTCCATCACCACTTCCACCTCTCGACCCTCCTCTGCCAAAAAGATCCCTGTGATGTCAGCGACACCCGCTAAGGGCGAGAAGGAGCTTGAAGCTCAAGTAACACAACTAAATGAACAGGTGGACAGCACTAATGTTATTAACATTTATTAAAATGTTTAAGTAGACCATTCCAACAATAATCAAATGCATAATCAAGCCTAAATAAATCATGAGAAAATATGCTTGTTTAGCAGATATAAGACGGAATGCATTAAATAAAAATGGTCTAGGGATTTTTAGGCATCATTTTGGGCACTTTCATTTGCATTTTATCCAAAGCACGAATATAATATAAGCGATTTGTCATACAAACATTTGAGCTGCCTACTTAGACAGCATTATTGGGCAACTTAATTCTCCAAATGTGGCCCCCTCTAAAATGCCTCCACATGTATTTTGTCCTGGCGCCGACTGTGCATTTTTGGTACCTATAGTGAGCTGCCTTCTTAGACAGCATTTCAGGGCATCATAGGCTGGTGAGCGACGTTCTTAGACTACATTGTTTGTCTACCTAGTCATCATTGTGGGTACTTAATGAGCAACCTTCTTAGGCAGCATTTTTTTTTATTTACTTATGGGCTGTATATTTAGACTGCTGCCTTTACGCTTCTAAGGCTGTCTACCCAGACATCATTTTAGGGTCCTAGTGAGCAACGTTCCCAGACATCTTTTGAGCTGACTACCTAGACAGCATTTAGGGAATCATATGCTGTCTACCTAGACAGCATTTTCAGTGGCTAGTGAGCGACATTCTTAGACTAATTGTTTTTGGGACATCATAGGCAATATTTTTTACCTAGATATAATTGTAGGTACCTAGTGAGCAACCTTCTTAGACAGCATTTCAGGGCATCATAGGCTGTTTATTTGAACAATATTTTTTGGCATCATAGACTGTCTACCTAGACATCATTTTGGGTACTTAATGAGCAACCTTCTTAGGCAGCAGTTTTTCTTATGACATATGGGCTGTCTATTTAGACTGCTGAAATTATAGACCGTAAGTGTTTTTTGACATAATAGGCTTTTAACCTAGAACGCTACATACTTTGACAGCATTTTTAGGCATTATAGGCTGTCTATTTAGACAGCGTTTTTGGGCATCATATGCTGTCTTCCTAGATAGCATTTTTGGGCACTTAATGTGTAGTCTACATAGACAGCATTTTGGGAATCTACCAGGACACTCCTTTGACAACATTTTTGGGAATCATAGGCTGTCTACCTGCACCCGGGGAGTTGACAGCAGACAGCATTTTTGGTGCCTAATGAGCAACCTTCTTAGACAGCATGTATTGGACATTATAGGCTGACTATGTAGACAGCAATTTTAGACATTATATGCTGTCTACATATAAAGCATTTTGAGTACCTAGTAAGCTGCCTTCTTAGAAAGCATCATTGGGCATCTTATAAGTTGCCTACCTAGACAGCATTTTGGGCATCATATTGACTGTAAACCTAGACAGCATTTTTGGAACCTAGTGAGCAACCTTCTAAGGCAGCATTTTTTTCCTAAATTAAAGGCTACCTATTCAGACTGTATTTTAGGGCATAATATGCTGCCTACCTAGACATAATTTTAATTTTAATTGTTTTTAATTTTCAATTTGGATTGCCCAATTCCCAATGCGCTCCATGCGTGGTATCGTAGTGACTCAATCCAGGTGGCGGAGGACGAATCTCAGTTGCCTCCGCGTCTGAGATGGTCAATCCGTGCATTTTATAACATGGCTTGTTGAGTGCATTACTGCAGAGACATAGTGCACATTATAGTGACCACGAGGAGGTTACCCCATGTGACTCTACCCTCCCTAGCAACCGGGCCAATTTGGTTGCTTAGGAGACCTGGTTGGAGTCACTCAGCACGCCCTGAACTTACAAACTCCATGAGTGGTAGTCAGCGTCAGCTACTGAGACCCCTGTTACTACAGCATGCTTAAGTAACTAGTGAGCAGTTTATGTAACTTACTCAAATAACATCTCTTGGGCTCTTAGTTAGAGCCCCTAAACAGCAGGCACGTTTTTGGGCATCATTCATAGGCTGTCTGCCTGCACCCGGTGAGCTGACAGCAGACACCATTTTAGGACACCTTGTTGGACTATTAGGTTTTGACGCACAGCTAGGAGGGAGCTAGCAGGGATCATTCAACTACCAAACATTATAGTCTCTCGGTCAGTTTTGAAGACTGTGTAGCTGCAGTAGAAGTCTTTTATTTCTCAATATTAGCTTATTCCTGGACATCTCCAACTCTGTTTCTCTCTCTTCTGTTACATGTAGCTGAACACATTAAAGTTAGCGCTAGAAGGAATGGAGAAGGAACGGGATTTCTACTTTGGGAAGCTGAGAGAGGTTGAGCTGTTGTGTCAGGAGCAGGGTCAGGACAACGGCCCCTTTGTGGACAAACTCATGGAGGTGCTTTACTCTGCAGACGACCAGGTGAGTCCTTCACATTGTTTGAGTTTTACTTTTAAAAGCTTAAAAAGGTTCAAGAATATAAATAAGTAGTCTTTAAAGGAAATTTTCACCCAAAAATGAAAATTCTCATTATTTACTCACCCTCACGCCATCCCAGATGTGTATGAACGTTTTTAGAAGAATACAATGGCACGATGTACAGTGAAAGAGGAATTATATTCTGGACAGTTCTCACCCAAAACTGATTGGATCACTGAAGTCTTATGAATTACTTTTATGCTGCCTTTATGTGATATTTGGAGCTTCAAAGTTCTGGCCACCATTCGTTTGCATTGTATGGACCTACAGAGCTGAGATATTGTTGTAAAATCTCCTGTTGTTTTTTGCAGAAGAAGAATAATCTGACAACCTCAAACAAAATACAAAAACGTTTATTTCAAAAGAGCAAAATGTTTATTTTTTTTATGATACGGCTCCTTTAAATCGAGTGCCTCCATCTTGATTTTGATGATTATGCTGATGAGCTACGATACTGACATGATAGGATTTACATAAACAACTAACAACAAACAACTACATGTGTATTTATGTGTGCAGGAGGCAGGTGGTGAGGAACACGAGGCTCCGGCTCAGGAGGAGGACGTCCCTGACGACACACAGGACGAATACTGAACGGCGGTCAATCAAACAGACACCCGAACACACATTCACCCAGCCAGTGAACTGCTTTTGGGTTATTCATTCCCCCCCCCCCCCCCCCCCACTCATCACGGTTTATTGTTCATTTGCTCTCTTGATGAAGGACTGAGACAAATTGGCCATATTGGAGGCAAAAATCACCATTCGCTTTTTTTTGTCCTTTTTTTGCTGTTTTAATTTTGAAGCCCGTATGTACCTGATGACAGCTTAAATGATAACTACTGCACAGCGCAACTGCATTCAGTTTTAATTTTGGCAGAAGCGAGTTGTTTTTAGTCTTACCAGACTGATGGAAAATTGGCCCTTTTTTTATTCTGTGCTGTTTCTGCTCTTATCGTTTGCTGTTTGTGTTACTCAGGTTTTAATTTTGTCATTTCAAAAATGTTCAATAAGAGTCGTCCATTTGTGCTGTAACTATACCATTTGTGAAAAAAGCTCACCTCACTATTAAGTCCCTTACAAAAATTGGCTATGGTAGCCATATTTGGTGCCAAAATGCCATAGCTGCTACAGTTCTTGTTACTACAATGAAACTAGTAACTTGGTATTGGACACCATTGTAATAAAATCAATTAAAATTAAACAAGATGATAAAAAAGTGTTCTGAAAGCTTTAATTTAACCCTGATATATATTTGTTATTCAGTAGTAACAAGGACTGTATTAACTTTGGTATTTTGGTTGGAATTGTGGCTACATTTGCACATTTTTAAGCACTGCTGCCTGAAATAAACCTATAAGCTTTATAGCTAAATGGATCGTGGTTCTATGCATGGGAATATAAAACCCATGCTGTTAAAGAAGCTTTGTTTTTTAGTGCATTTGTGTAATTATATTTTGTGGCTAAATGTGTCTCAACTTCACAGGGGTGAAAGCCAATCACAGTGTTTGATAGACAGCGTTTCATTTTGAGCTGTGCAATCTGTACTCTGCAACTAGATATGTTACGTTTTATTTTAAATGTACAGTTATAAAAACAGACATCATCTGAAGAAAATGATGCGTATTGCAATTTTTTTAACTGTTGTTCTAAAGCACAGGTCTTAGCAGAAGGTCTTCTGAACAGAAACAATTTTTCTCGTTATCTCCTGATACTCGTCAATATTCTCCACAGGTCAAAGCTTACGTCATTTATTATTGTGTACAATGAAAGGAATGTAAACATATGTACTGTTAATAATTATAAATAGACAATGTGTTTTCTTTTCATTTCCCTTTCAGGATCTCCTCTTATGCATTCCCCAAATGTGTTGCATGTTTGCATTTTATTTGTGAATAACTTGACCTGCTTTTTACATATTTAATAAAAAAGAAGAAAAAAAACTGTGTTTATGTTTCATTTCCTGTTTAAGTTATGACTGTCTTCTTTAATAATAGAATACAACTATAAAAAAGGGTAAGGCACTTATTTAGAGTGAAACTATTTGTTATTTAATTGTTAATTGAACATTGGTGTCTTTTATTCTAACTCCTCTTAAATGATATAATACACACTGGCAGCCAAAATTTTGGACTAATGTACAGATTTTGCTCTTATGGACAGAAATTGGTACTTTTATTCACCAAAGTGGCATTCAACTGATCACAATGTACAGTCAGGACATTAATAACGTGAAAAACTACTATTACAATTTGAAAAACATGTTCAGAACTTCTTAAACTACTTCAGAGTTCTCATCAAAAAATCCTCCACATGCAGCTTTGCAGATCTTTGGCATTCTAGCTGTCAGTTTGTCCAGATACTAGGGTGACCTTTGACCTCTGTCTTGTCGGGCACGCCTCACACATCTTACAGTCTAGCTGATCCCACAAAAGCTCAATGGGGTTAAGATCCGTAACACTCTTTTCCAATTATCTGTTGTCCAATGTCTGTGTTTCTTTGCCCACTCAAACCTTTTCTTTTTGTTTTTCTGTTTCAAAAGTGGCTTTTCTTTGCAATTCTTCCCATAAGACCTGCACCCCTGAGTCTCCTCTTTACTGTTGTACATGAAACTGGTGTTGAGCGGGTAGAATTCAATGAAGCTGTCAGCTGAGGACATGTGAAGCGTCTATTTCTCAAACTAGAGACTCTGATGTACTTATCCTCTTGTTTAGTTGTACATCTGGTCTTCCACATCTCTTTCTGTCCTTTGTCTTCGAAGACTTCAAGCATTGTATATCCTTTATTCCTCAAAACACTGAATGACTGACGAGTTTCTAGAGAAAGCGGTTTCTTTTTTTTGCCATTTTTGACCTCATATTGACCTTTAGACATACTGTCTATTGCAACTCAAAAACAAACACAAACACAAAGACAATGTTAAGCTTCATTTAATGAACTAAATGGCTTTCAACTGTGTTTGATATAATGGCAAGGGATTTTCTAGTACCTAATTAGCAATTTATCATGATTACTCAAGGATAAGGTGTTGGAGTGATGGCTGCTGGAAATTGGGCCTGTCTAGATTTGAATTATTTTTTTTTTAAATAGTGATGGTGCTGTTTTTTGACTATACTTTGTGATCAGTTGAATTGGTGAATTAAAGTACCAATTTCCTTCCGAAACTGTACTGCCAAATCTGTACATTATTCCAAAATATTGGCTACCGGTGTAATATAATATAATATAATATAATATAATATAATATAATATAATATAATGCAATGTAATGTAATGTAATATAATATAATATAATATAATGCAATATAATATAATATAATATAATATAATGCAGTGTAATGTAATATAATATAATATAATATAATATAATATAATGTAATATAATGTAATGTAATATAATATAATATAATATAATATAATGTAATGTAATATAATGTAATGTAATATAATATAATATAATACAATATAATGTAATATAATGTAATGTAATATAATATAATATAATATAATATAATGTAATGTAATGTAATGTAATATAATATAATATAATATAATATAATATAATGTAATGTAATACATTCTGTCAAATAAGCATGAGATTTCTTTTTTCACCGACAGGTGTCAGTAGTGTGCAGCATTGCTAGAAAATGAGCGGGAAAGATTAACCGAAGAAGAAAATCAACGGAGGTTTGCTGCAGATTTTGCACACCAACAGTGATGAATTGTAAACAATGTAAACATATGCCATTTCTTAAGAAAAAAAGGCCTGTCGAGTAAAAAGAAAGTCGTAATAAGTTTACCTAATATAATGTCCAAGGTAAGTGTTCAGTTAACACTTGTGAACTTCTGAAAAGTTTTATCAAACTTTAATATTTCATATATTCGAGAGGATAATGTCTGTTTTTCTATTATTCACTGTACGTCCAGTCAAAATGTATTTATCAAATGCACAAGAATACAGCATGTAGAAGTATGTCCTGGCCAGGGAATGTTATTTTTGCATCTAAAGTAGGCCTAAATAAAAAATTAAAATAAAAGTATTTTAATAAAAGTAAAATAAAAGAAAACGTAAATCACACAATTAAGTAAACATAATACAGTATGTAAAGGGAAGGGAAATTAAATATACGTACATCCATATTTCATATATGTAAAACAACAAATCGTGTATTATGACTCAATATGTACATGGATTGAGCCATACAATGGAAACAGTCTTTGCAGAAATGTGTAAGTAACTGCAGCTTGATTCCTTTATTTAGTAGTGTTATTGCCTGCTGGTTGGTGTTTGTGAACTCAGACTGTTCTGCCTTATGTGTATAAATCTGCATAAAATCCCTTTTTAGTTTTGTAGTCTAATTATATTTGTTTCTGTATGTGCAGCGCAAGAGAAACCGGGACATGAGATGTGTGTTATTCCCAGACGATGTGACGGACACCTTCACAAAGAGGGGAAAAGAATCTGCTAAAACATCCATACAAGCCACAAGGTCCTGGGACAGATGTGGGGACAGTTTCCTGGACACATCTGTCATCCAGGTGTGTTGCCCGTAACATTAACGAAAAACTGTCGGTCTGTTCCACACATGCACTGAACATCATATTTTTGTTTTTCAGAATCTGCAAACGTCAGAGAAGAAGAGCAGAGGTGTGCGTAAAGTGGCTCCAGCAACTATTACAGGTATCAGTGCAGTTTACTCAATCATTAAATTGGATTAATAGTCTTCTGTCTGTCAGAATTGATATATATTTGTGTTTATGTGAAGGAAATACAGAGGCCAGCACTGATGAACCAGTACACATTGCCTGGAGCTCCAGTGAGGAGGAAGAGTCTAACAATGATAATCTTCATCCTCCTCAATCAACTCTCTTACATGCACCACAGCCATCCAGACCACACAAACAACATCCCATCGACTATTATAGGTGTCTACGGATGCTCAGCACTGGTGCAGGTAAGTACAGAACCAGTAAAATGTTGTTGGTTATTGCTAAATTAATAACTCAGGAGTTTGATTTAGAAATATCTTTTAAAAAAATAGTTAAAATAGGATTTGAATTGGATTCCAATGCATACACTGAATATAGGACAGAACAGAACAAGTGTATTTTTGGGTGTTTCATTATTATTCATTGTTCTTCGTCTTTCGTTAAAAGTTTCAATGTGTATCTTACTCAACTATCGTCTTAAGTGTGGCTGCAGTGCTAACTGTTATTTGTATAATATGCACTGGGATGTTCTCGAATCTAGATAACACATAATATGCCTCACTGGTTTGCTCTCAGACACAGATGACCTTCCCTCTATTGATTCAGACAGTGAGTTAGAGGAAGAGAATTCCACTTCAAAGGAGCAAATTGACTTTGTAAATCCTGTTGCGGTAAGTACAATTAATATTTTTACGATGGTAAAGTGTATTTAGATCAACACCTGCAGAAATGGATTTAAGTTTTTTTTACTCCTTTACTCGTTTTAATTGTTGATTAGACAATTTTTCTAAACAAATAATTTTTTAACATTATATTATTTAAATTACACAGAAGCTATTATTCATTTCTTTATTTTTATTAACACATAAACATTTTTTTTTTTGAGTGGTGGTGGCATAGTGGGCTAAAGCACTGAACTGGTAATCAAAATAGATAGAACAGAAGCCTTTATTTTGGTCACACATTATACATACATTTTTGCATATATACAGTGAAATGTATTTGTTTTCACAAATCCCAGCTAAGCTGGGGTCAGAGTGCTGGGTCAGCCATGATACGGCGCCTCTGGAGCAGATAGGGTCAAGAGTGTTGCTCAAGGGCCTCGTGGCATCTTGGCTGGGGCTTGAACCCTGACCTTCTGGTCAGTAACCCAGAGCCTCAACCGCTGAGCCACCACTGCCCCTTGGCAAGGTTGCTGGTTTGATCCCCACAGCCACCAACATTGTATCCTTGAGCAAGGCAATTAACTCCAGGTTTGCATACAGGATTACAGGATTGCTCCTGTATTAAGGGCACTGTAAATCGCTTTGGTTAAAGCTTCTGCCAAATGCATACATTTATAAATGTAAAGACAACATGAAACGACAATCAGAAAATATTTAGAGTGAAACAGAATATTCATATCATATGTAGGGCAGGACTTCATTGCATAAATGGGATTTGAATGGATTGTTTAGTCGTACGGATTGATATTATTGGTTAGTATATTTCCCCACCAAAGTCAGTTTCTGCTAATAATGGACAAACAATGGACTTGAATCCCCCCCAACAAATGGTCAGTTAAAAGTAGTTGCTTAACCTTTAGAAAGACCAGGTTCATTTATTAATACAGTAAATAGACTCAATTTGGATTTCATCATGACTTTAAAAGAAGAAATAATAAATGTTGAATTGCAGAATCGTAAGACAAATCTTTAAAGGCGACTGAAAGAAGAGATATAAAGAGTGTATTAGAGAGTAGAGATACAGCTGAAGGTTCATATTTCAGGACACACTGATAAGGCCAAAGGTTAGATTGCCTTTGTGACAGTAAACCTTAAAACTGTTGCTCAATAGGTGGCAGTATAATTCCTCGGAGAAGACATCTTAAGTGTTCTTCAGGGTTGAATGTCCCTTCTTTTTCAGACTGACCTCTCCCCCAGATATTTATTTGAACCCATTTTGAGTTGTGGCTTATTAATATTTGACATTTTGATGCAAAGTCATCTGAATATAAGGTCACATGGTTCAAAGGGCCTTGCCATATTCCTAAGGAAATAAATCTATTTCTGTGATAACACAAAAAGCTACAAGTAAGCGATATTGTGCAGTCAGCCAGTTATTATTGCAAAATAAGTCTTGTATCCCCCTAAAGGGGTTTATTTTGCTATAATGACCGGATGACTATAGGTTACCCCATATCATCCCAAATATTGTTTTGAGTTGAAATTATGATATTATTTGAGACACGCAGTGTAGGAAAGCAGTTGCCTCGGACAACGGTCAGTTATACGGGTCATTCTACAAACTAAGTGACTTTATCGACTACTTAAACTAAAGGTAAACTGCAGGTTCTGTGACTTTTCTACGTTTCTTTGAATTAAAATTGTTAAATGTGTTATTTATAAGATGTCTGGGTCTAATTGATGGCAATCATATTGTAGCTTCTGGGGTTAAAGTTGAATCTAAAGTTTATGAAAATATATGCTTATTTGTTATATAAGCAGGAGTGTTTTTTTCCCCCAACATCATCTCTGGCATTAGCCATGACATCACCTAATCTGTCTATTTTATGCTGCAGCGATCATAATTTGTTACAATGCATCTTACTGTCATGATTGTATCATTCACAATAACTTTCACAAGCAGTATTTTTGACCAAACTGTGCAGTCTAGATAGTTTCCGTAAAGCGCTGTTTACTACTCCTGTGCTGCTTAGTTACTGGCAAAGGTAATAAAAATGTTAAAGGGATGTTATTGACATTAAGAAAAAAACACAGCCCTGCTTTGACTCATTTAATAGTTGGAATAGTTTAGCGCATCACACATTGACTGAACAACCAAAAAACAATCCCTGTAGTTTTGTGGTCTTGTGGCAAAGATTCACAATTGAAGTAATAGATCTCCCAGAATTATTTAAAAAAAAAAATGTTTTTTTTATAATTTATCACCCCATGTCGCTCCAACCCTGAATTATCTCTTTTAGTTCGTGAGACACAAAATGTGGTGTTAGGCAGAATGTCCAAGCTGCTCTTTTCCATACAGAACATGTCCTATAGCTCTCAAAAATAATTTGTGGTCATTCAAACTTGTTGAATTAAAATCTGTCACATGACATCACAAGAACAGATAGCCTCTTTTCCACTATCAGGCCGAAAGGTTCTCACCACGTTACGGAAAGGTTACAGTAGCATTTCCACTTGAACATGGTTCGGTACAGCATGGTTATAAACTGTTCTTGGCTAACCATGCTCAACCGTGCTGGTGGAAGGGCTTTAGTACGTGGTGACTCATTTAGCATATCTTCATGATTTTATTATGATGGTTTAACTAGTATTGTAGCCTTTCATCAGGGAAGTAGATTATTAGCTTATTTAAACTCAAAACACATCAGTATAATCTAATATCGTGCTGTGGCTCAGGTGGTAGAGCGGGTTGTCCACTAATCGCAGGGTTGGCGGTTCGATTCCTGGCCCGCATGACTCCACATGTCAAAGTGTGCTTGGTCAAGACAATGAACCCCAAGTTGCTCCCAATGGCAGGCTAGCACCTTGCATGGCAGCTCTGCTGTCATTGGTGTGTGAATGTGTGTGTGAATGAGTCACTGTGTTCAGCTCTTTGAAAACCGCTAAGGTTAAAAAAGTGCTATATCAGTGCAGACCATTTACCATATACAATTTTTCATAAAATACTGATAGAACATTTTGTCAATGAATGTCCTTTTTACTTAGTTTGGGAACGTTTGCCTTTCTGTGTGTTTGTATCCAGTGGCAAACACAAGCCCTCAGCAAAGGATGGTAAACCTCTCGACTTATTCTCTTTACTTTCCTTTTTGTGACAAGATCTGTGTCTTTGCTGTTTGTTAGCAGAGTAAAACCAGGGAAAAAAGCCACCCTAAAAACTGGAATATGCTATAATATCCTCCATAGTGCACTCACTCCAATGTTTAACTCTAACGTCGTCGCTAGCAGACGGATGCGTTACGTGCAGCATAGTGGAAAAAGAAACTGACCGTGCCAACTGCCCGGACTGGCACGAAATGGTACAGTTTCGGCCCGATGGTGGAAATGTGGCTTATGACATCAAACCTGGATTGA
This sequence comes from Moxostoma hubbsi, assembly GCA_032164185.1. Taxonomy (NCBI): domain Eukaryota; kingdom Metazoa; phylum Chordata; class Actinopteri; order Cypriniformes; family Catostomidae; genus Moxostoma; species Moxostoma hubbsi. The sequence continues at coordinate 23,248,467 of JAVLUX010000037.1, read as the reverse complement.
TGCATATAAAGGTGCCATTTTTTATTTAACGGAAGCACAAATGAGATTTGTGAGCTCCGCTGGAGGGCAAGTTTATCGTAACGATTTATATTCTGGTCTGTTCCTCATAACCCAAGCTATCTTTTGGCTTTATGAGACTTGGAATATAGTATAATACTTTACATTTGTAATACTTCAGTGGTGCTTTTTTTAGTCCTTTTCAGAACTTGGCATTATAAAGTCATCCATTTTTGTTGTATGTAAAAAGCAGCCTGGATATTCTGCCTTGCATTTCGCGTTTCATAGAAGAAAGCGTTTTTGGGTGAACTGTTCCTTCAAATAATTTTAGAGCACTATAAGCAGTTTTTTTTATTTTTACACGGGTCATCAGATTAAAAAATAATCTTTATTTATGGTGTAGGACTCAAAGTTTTTACACTGAATTTGTGAGTCATTTTAAGGTAAAAAAAACAAAACATTTGTGGTGTCTTTGAATAGTCATTTTTTAAATTTGCCCTTGTGTCACTGCATATTGAGTGAATGAAACGTTATTTATTAATATAAACGTTATTTATTTTCATTAGTTACTTAAAAATGTATTTAACTTAACCCAAAACTATGCCTTACTCTCATGTCTGCTACATGTTGCTATGTGTCTTTTAAAGCAGCCTTGCTTTCTGGATTCAAAATTGAAACCATTTGTTCAAAGGAAAAAAAAGTTTGGCTTTAAACTTGCTCAGCTTTTGCAAGAAAACGCTTTTGGTCTCTTTATAGGAACAGCGGAAAAAACGAAGACAAACGAAGACAGATTTACGTCTAGACGTAATGTGTTGTGACGTTAAACGCGTGTTGCTTAATTTCTCAGTTATTACACCTAGTGTGTCTACCCACAATTAGTGTCCTTGTGTCTTCCTATAATTACCAACCAAACTCGTGTCCTTGGCGATGACACCGTTATCCGTGGTCTGGCATCCCTCTCTGTAATGCGGTAGTTCCGTCCTGTTCCCACTGGTTTGGGAACAGCCCCTATATGACGTATGTGGGAGTGAGAATTGATAGAGTGAAAAATTTGTGTACTCCTCCATTCATTTGGAGACAGTGAACACATTTTTGAGTCCGCGCCAGGAACATGGTGTACTGCAGAGAGAGTGAGAGAGAGCCAGAGAGAGAGAGTAGCATGATGTCCGCTGGCAGGCTGCCCTGCAGAGTCAAGTTGATGCAAATTCAGATTCAAATAAAAGAGTGTGTTGGCTGTTTGAGCGCTGGAATGCTGATCGTGTCTCCACACGATAAGGAGGCAGTCGATTTTTCCAGAACAAAACCAGTTTGTGACAGCTACAGCAACCCTCACTCACAAACACCCACATACAGATCCCAGAGGCCCTCCGCCCCTATTCCTTACGTCCATCTTTTACAACCTGTCATAAGATCTGCGTCATATCTGAAGCACGTGGAAAGTATTTTCTCATCGGTTTTTCTCATAATTGTTTGTTTGAGGGCATGCCTCATCGGGGGTAGATGTCCTTTGTCACCTCTCATATTACTTTGAAGATTATCCCAAACTGCATTTGAACTAGTGACGGAAACCGTAAGGAATTGAACGATTCCGGTTCCCAGTACTTAAAAATTCCCAGGCAGAATTATTTGGAAATAAGAAATGCAATTTCTCCCCTCAGCAGCCTGTTTCCAAATTATGAGATGATTTCGATAGAACACAGGTTACAAATCAGTAATAAATGTAATACATTTTCGGTAAAAGAAGTGTTTACACAGACTTCAGGAATCAGACTACACTGGTAGCGCTGTATGTTGCGTGACGAAGATTCAAAAGAACCAGATCATTGGAGACATTAGTTTGGGAATCGGACTACACTGGTCATGCTGTATGTTTTTGATTTATTTTAAAGAACCCATTCAGTAAACTCATTCGTTTGGGAAAAAGAGAGCACTGATCGCGCTTTACTGGATGTTGCATGCTGTACATTCAAGAGAAGTCATGAGAGCTCATGAGAGTCATTAATTCAGTAATCGGACTACACTGGTGGCGCTGTATTTTTGGCAGAGGTGTTCCGTCTGCATTGGGGAAAACTGTGCAGGGAAATACATTTATTGGGAGGCCACAGAGTTGTTGACTTTGTACCGCCTTTGACATCACATGAATTTGAATGATGGTTATGTAGAACGAATTCAGAGGTTGTTAATTCTCGATACTTCATGTTTTGAGTGGTGGTGGTGTAGTGGGCTAAAGCACATAACTGTTAATCAGAAGGTTGCTGGTTTGATCCCCATAGCCACCACCATTGTGTCCTTGAGTAAGACACTTAACTCCAGGTTGCTCCGGGGGGATTGTCCCTGTAATAAGTGCACTGTTTAGTCGCTTTGGATAAAAGCGTCTGCCAAATGCATAAATGTAAATGTTTTCTGGAAGAATGTTACGTAAGTTGGCCCGCATTTTAAAATAAGTACAATATATTTCCATTAATTTTGTGATTGTTATTGGATGTACCAGACATGTTTGAAGCAAGGGGCTGATTCTTAACTACTATATTCTTCTTATTTTTTAACTTGTGTAATAAAGCTAAAAATATTTTAAACGACAAGATTCAGACTTTCAAACATTATGGAAGATCACTATCAGGCAGACAGTGAACTTAAGGCCACTGGTCTACAGTTTCCATTCAACAGACCATAGGGACATTGATATTTATGGGCGGCTGTGGCTCAGGTGGTAGAGTGGGTTGACCGCTAATCGCAGGGTTGGCAGTTTGATACCCGGCCCACACGACTCCACATGCTGATTTGTCCTTGGGCAAGAAACTGAACCCCAAGTTGTTCCCAATGGCAGGCTAGTGCCTTGCATTGCAGCTCTGCCGCCATTGGTGTGTGAATTTGTGTGTGTATGGGACACAGTGTAAAGCGCTTTGGTAAACTTTAAGGTTAAAAAATTCACTATATAAGTGCAGACCTGTATGGGTAATCAGGAGATGGGAACAGTGAGACAGGTAAGGCTCTTTATTTTCTGCTTTCAGTTCAAAACTGTGGCTTCACAAACACTTTAACTTCTCAAACACAGATGCCGCACTCTAGTCTGGCTCTCTCTCCTCTATATGCTGCTCTCCCCATGTTCCATGCTCGCTGGAATTAGAGACAGGTGTGAGACATAAATTAGCTCAGTTGCAGGCGTCCTTAAGATTCAACTTAGATTCAACTTCACTGTCAATGTGCAGAGTACAGGAGCCAATGAAATGCAGTAGTTCACATATCCCAACTAAGCTGGGGTCAGAGCACAGTGGTATCCTGGCAGTGCGGGGGCTTGAACCCCCGACCTTTCAGTCAGTAACCCAGAGCCTTAACCGCTGAGCCACCACTGGCCTATCCCTTACCACCTTCCCTCTCTGGACGGCCGCCTGACCACGCCACCCCGCCACAAGACCATTTCCCATTTTATTCTTTACATTTAAGATGCTATTATTCAAAGTGATTTACAAAATGAGGAAAAACACAAGTAGGATGTTTATATTATATTATTTAATTATAGGTTTAAAATAATAATTTATAATTATCGTAATTGAAACTGAATCAATATTTTTTTTATAATTAATTACAGTATTCTGTGATTAATCACGATTAATAACAATATATTATGGTATTTGGCACATTAAAACAAACTTTAATATTTAATCATAAATATAATTACTTAATAATTTGTCTCCAAGAACTTGGAAGAAATTGGTTAGTCATCATTTATTTTAAATTATTTAGGTAAATGTAAAAATGTTCAGTTTGATTGCAAATGGAGTTTATAAGACACATTTTTACAGGTATAAATCGTTGATAAAACTGTGAAGTGGGGAAAAACATGAGTGAAATTAAAGGAAGTAAAAAAATAGATACTGCATTAATTACAATACATTTTTTAAACAAGTTTAAATCGACTATTAACCGCAGAAATTAACGCATAGAATTTCCCATCCACAATTTTAATTTAATTTTAGTCGTTGTTTGTATTTTTCATGTTTAAGCACAAAACAACAGCTCAAATGCTGTTTTATAGACATGAAGAGCAAAGACATAGTAAGAGGGAAATACAAGCAGATACATTTAAATGTAAATAAAATCATAATATAAATATATAAATATAGAGAAGACATTAAAAAAAATTATAAAATACATTTAAAAAGAAAAAATACAAAATAAATGTTAAAAATAATATTAAAAGGAAAATCAAAATAAGAAAACGAAATGTAAAAGAAAAATACATTCATTTATAAATTAATTATAAAAATGACAACAATTATAAAACTGTTTTATTGTCTTCAAATGTCTCCCTCCATACTAACACTGTCCTCGCATTTTCAGTCACCGGCTGAAATCTCAAACTATTCGTCTAACGATGAAGATCCAGATGAGAGCAGAACAGACTCTTTTCTTCTCGATCCAGCTGATTCCGGCAAGCAGTCTGTCAGCGAGTGGGTCCGATCTGCTCAGGCGATTCTTCAGACACCTCAGAAACAAACTGCCAAAAGTTTCAAGACCCCAGAGGACTCCAGTAAAAAGAGGAGGAAGTTTGAAAGGTATGAACCATGGAGCTTGAAACATTTCTGTACAACTCTGTGCAAGATGAATCAAATTTATGAGTGAAGCAATGATGACTGTCTTTATCAATTGGCTTTTCCATTTTAAAGGAATTGTTCACCCAAAAATAAACATTCTGACATTATTTACTCATCCCATGTTGTTCCAAACCCATATAATCCGTACGACTTTCTATCTTTTGTGGAACAGATAAGATGTTAGACAGAATGGTAGCCTCAGTCACCATTCGACCGAGGCAGTCATTATGCATCTCATAATGGTTTGGAACTACATGAGGGTGAGAAAATTTTGACAGAATTTTGGGTGAATTGTCCCTTGAACTGACAGTAATCCTTTAATTATTTTTATTGCACCCTTTTACACTGTTTGACATTAAGTTCACAACCCCATATATGATATAGTGTAAACACACAGAATAAAAAAAAGGGTTCGAAGTCTAGGAGCAGCACTTTATTTAATACATCCACACCCTTACTGTAAAACATGGTCACCTTTTGATTGGGTGACAAGGAGTGGCTATCTTTACTCACTTTTGTCAGCTTATTTAATTAACCTCTTTTCTTCATACTATACTCACAAGAAATGTCGTACCACATGCACAGGAATGTTCTCAGAGCCTTTGATAGTAGTCTGATTACTCATAGCATTAGGTTTCTAGTGGCCACATTCTGAACTCAACATCAACCATTGTATTCTTTCTGGCCACAATCTACTTACTGTAAGTGATCCTTTTCCAGCATTTTGTGAATGGGAGTGGATGAACATGACATTTGATGTGTGGAGAAGTTTGTCACCTCAAGGGGGAGCTGTGTCTCTGTTTGGCTCTCGGCTGCAAGTCCAGAGATGTTTCCACCTGACCCTCAGTCCCTGCTTCGGGCATGCACAGAATAAATTGCCCCTTGCCACAGATGATAAAGCTGTGTCTGTAACTATGTTAATTTGAAGTTTATGTTTTGTACTGTATGATGCTGTTATATTAACATTTACTTCTTTTGCTCTTGGAGCAAATGGGTAATGAAAATAATATTTGCTGTGATCTCCCATTCACTCCCATTCACCGCTGTCGAAGTTTACCCTGCAAACATTTACTTCCGCGTTCCAAAACCCGGAGTGTGAAAAAGGTCTAATGATCCTGTGTGATTGATTCTGAGATATTGACATGGATTTGACTCCATGGAACTGATTCTGTGGGATGATTTTTTGTGAATGATTCTTTATGATGAATTCTGATTCCTTAAGATGATTTGATCCTGTGTGATGCAAAAGGAATGATTCTGTTTGATTGATTTTATAGGAATGATTCTGTGTGAATGATTCTATGGGATTCATATAGAAGAATTTGATTCTGTGGGATTGATTTATAGGACTGATACTGCATGATTGATTCTAGGGATAGAATCAAATCACTCTGAATCAATGTTGATTGATTGATTCTTTGCAATTGATTCTATAGGAATGATCTTGTGTGGTTGATTATATAATTGATTCTATAGTAATGATTCTGTGTGAATGATTCTATGGGATTGAGATAGAAGAATTTGATTCTATAGGATTGATACTGTATGATTGATTCTAGGGATTGATTCAGAGTGATTTGATTCTGTGTTGTTGATTCTAAAGGAATGATCTTGTGTGGTTCATTCTAGAGGAATGATTCTGTGTGATTAATTCCGTGTGATTGATTTAGAGTGATTGATTTGATTCTATGAGATTGATTCTGTGTGCTTGATTCTATATAATTGATTCTACTGGAATAATACTGTGTTATTGATTCTATGGGATTGACTGAATGGGAATGATCTTGTGTGATTAATTCGATATAAATCAATCTGTGTAATTGAATCTATTTGATTGATTCAGATTGATTTGATTCGGTGTGGTTGATTCTATATTATTGATTCAATAGGAATGATACCTTGTGAATGATTCTATTGGATTGACTATGGGATTGATTCAGTGTTGTTGGTTCTATAGGAATGATACTGTGTGATTTATTCTATTAGATTGATTCAGAGTGTTATGATTCTTTGGGATTGACTCTTTGGGACTAATCTTGTGTAATTTCATTGACATGAATCTGTGTTATTGAATCTATGTGATTGATTGAGAGTGATTTCATTATATGCGATTGACTCTATGGGATTGATTCTATTGGAATGAGCTTGTGTGGTTGATTCTTTAGGAATGATTCTTCGGGATTGATTGAGAGTGATTTTGATTCTATAGGAATGATCTTGTGTGATTGATTGATTTGGTGTGGTTGATTCTTTATGATTGATTCTATAGGAATGAGTCTATGGGAATGATTCAGAGTGATATGATTCTTTGGGATTGACTCTATGGGACTAATCTTGTGTGATTTCATTGACATGAATCCGTGTTATTGAATCTATGTGATTGATTGAGAGTGATTTCATTATATGCGATTGACTCTATGGGATTGATTCTATTGGAATGAGCTTGTGTGGTTGATTCTTTAGGAATGATTCTGCGGGATTGATTGAGAGTGAATTTGATTCTATAGGATTGATTCTGTGTGGTTGATTTTATAGGAATGATATTGTGTGATTGATTATATGGGAATGATTCTGCTGGATAGATTCAGAATGATTGATTTGGTGTGGTTGATTCTTTATGATTGATTCTATAGGAATGAGTCTATGGGAATGATTCAGAGTGATTTGATTCTGTGCGACTGACTAAATGGAATTGGCTCTGCGTGGTTGATTCTGTAGGAATAATTCTGTGTGATTTTAATGGGATTCGTTCTGTCTAATTGATACTATGGGACTGATTCTGTGTTTTGTGAAATCTCTTTTTAGAGGAGGTTTTGCTGAAAGACTGAACCGACTTTACAGCAGACAGAGATCAGCCATCAGTTTCTGGAGACATCAGTGCAGCTCGAACACATCAGCCGGTAAGACGCATGTTGTTTTTGTGCAAACTCATTAACTTGCGTTATGTTTCGGTACAGATCATGAGACATTAGCCCTCTGTTGCTGACCACAAATAAGAATATTATTAGAAATGTGTTCCAAAAGAAAAATGATGCCTATTTGTTTGATTACTCTCAAGGCCCTTGTCTTATATGTTCCAAGGAAAACCACCAACCTGAGGTTTTCATATTTCCTTGATTGCTTGTCTTGCCTCTGTAGAAATCTTTATAAAATCTGTCGAATATTCCATCGATCAGATCTTGCAGTGAGGTACAGTTAGAAGAGTAGGGCTCTTTGTTCGCCTGTTAAAAACACATACAATACACCTACCATTGTGATACAGGTGACATTGGGACTTAATTATCTCTCAACCAAAGTAACCTGCTAAAAGTGACAGGAAACCACAGGCACTCAGACATACACACAAGAAAATACACTGCAGACAGTCACACATCTTACCATTTCATTTTCCATGGTATAACGACTTTCTTTTCATACTGTGGCCTACAAGGTGCTAAGAGGGGGCTGTTTAAAAAGTTAACACTTTTCAGTTGACAGTGGAAAGTCCAAAGAGTTGAAATGCACATGGAAATAAAACTTCTATGAAGCACTCTGATGTAAACAAGAGCAAAAGGCACCATAATTCTTCATGCAGCTCAACAGGTTTAAATTATTTTAATGTTACAGTAAATAATAAGTGCATAACCATGATAGATAACCAGTATTACAACGATAAAGGCTTTTTATCGCATATTTATTAGTCTCTTTTGCTCATACTTGGGGTTAGGGATTGGATCAAACCCCTAACCTCAAGTATCAAACATCAATGTATTCCTCACTGTTTGTTAGTTATGGACATGAAGGATACCTACCAATGCTGCAGCACGGTGAGGAGTGGTATTCTATTGTTTTCTAATTTTATTTCATTTCCTCAAAACTGACAGAAATGTAAAATATCTGATGCAGCGCCTGCTATGGCTGGGCGATATGGATAAAAAATAATATCTCTGTATTTTTAGGCTGAATGACGATACACAATACATATCTCAGTATTTTCTACAAAGTGGGCAAATGTTCAGTTGTAAGTCAAAGCCACAAGTGAGATGGAAATTCGAGCTTGCAACGCACTTTGTTTCGGGGCAGAAGACTTTTTGGGCTGTGAAGACTTTGCGGCCAGGGTTGCAGCAGCAGATCAAAGTTTAACACACACCTCATGCTTCAGTTTAAGTTTGTTCCCTAAACAAATCCCACAATGCACTGTAAAAACCAGGGAGCATCAATTCTCACTATGTTCCCTTACCGGAAACGTCCCTGTGTCTTCTGATGTCTCAAGTCGTTAGATGACGAGCGCAAGTGTAAAACTATGTCCTAGCATTATTTTCTTTTAAAAAGAGATGTTGTTTGTAATGTCTTTCATTCATAATTACCATGAAAATTAAACAATGTTTTTTAATATTTAAGTTGTTATAAGACGGTTTAAAATACACTCCTTTATATTTGTATTTCTTTATGCCATTTATCTGTTATAGTAGACCTTTTTCACAGACTGTAATGAGTTTATAAAGTTATAAATATGGATATTTTTCTTACAAAAATGCATCGCTTCGCTTCAGAAGGCCTTTATTAACCCCCTGGTGTCGTATGGATTACTTTTTTGATGGATGGATGTGCTTTTTTGGGCTTGAAAATCTAAGGTAACATTCACTCCCATTATAAAGCTTGGAAGAGCCAGGGGATTTTTTTATGTAACTCAGATAATTTTCATTTTTGGGACTTTTTTTGTCGTGGGTGATAGTTACGGGTGATGTTTCCCAATGTTCAGTGGATCAGTACTCTTACCAGTGCCTGAATTCTTGTTCACGATATACTGATTCACGACATAGGGAGCTGATTGAGACACAGGGTGAGTTTTCTTTGGCAGTGGGAACCGGCGCTTTGTCTCCCTCCATGTTGTAGGAGAACTTGAGTGAGTGGTAGTGATGGGTCATTCATGAATTAATCATTCATTTTGAAGTAGTGACGAGTAGTCTCGGAGAGTAATTAGTTAATTTTTGGTTGCATTGCGCAACCTCCGTTCGTTTGCCATGTGAAAACCGCATAGGCGCTGTACAGGAAACAGAAATTATTAGTTCACCTTTCAACTCTTCTGGTCCGAGTCATTCGTTCTTTTGTCACGTGACTGCCATATATACTATGCATTGCTCACACAGGTAACAGAAATGATTAGTTTCTCTCTCGAATCTTCTGGTCCGAGTCATTCGTTCTTTTGTCACGTGACAGCCGTATGTATATACTATGCATTGCTCGCACAGTAAAAATGTAACAATTAATATAAGTCTGCTCAAATAAACAAAATGACTTAAGTTAAGATTTGTTTTTGTTTTATTTTGCTGAACGAGACTCAAAGTTTCAAGTCAGTAAAATTATCGATCTTCCCATCACTAGTGAGTGGGGCTGGGTTTGCGACACAAAGGGAGAGTGGCGACAGGGTTGTGCGGAGAGTGTGAGAGAAGAGAGATGCAAACACTGGCATTGCTTTACGGAAGATACGGGTTATGTAATGCAACATCAAACTATGTCTATATAAACGGTATGGTCTCATCCTTTATCTCATTTGAAAATATATCGATATATCTTAAAAAGTCGATATACCGCCCAGCCCTAGCTCCAGCTCAAGTTTTTAATGCTTAACCCAAAATATCCCTCTGCTGTTATTAATTTACTGGGCCTGTGTTGTATCTTCATTGTTTTACTAATCATAAGTCTTTTTGAGCTGATAAGATGGTCAAATGAAATGTTTACTTTTAGGCCAATTGTAATGCTATTATAGCATTTTTCATCAATAACATTTTACATTAACTTTGATTATAAACAGTGAAAAAAGCTGAAAAGTCAACATGAAATCAAATTTGACCCCATGTTCTTTCATACGCTTTTCTGGTCTTATTGTGCATGTTATTCCAAAGAAAAAAATGGTTGTTTAGGCTATTAGATAAAGTTAACCGCTAGCCAAACAGCTATTTAGGCATTGTTTTAGCATACTTGAATGCACTCCTTTTCATGAGCCAATCAATACCAATGGAAAAAGTCAAGTCCTTCCCTACATTTTTTGAATGCATTGAATATTTCAAGTTTCATTCGTAAATACGTCACATTATGGAAGCAAAATGGGTTGCAAATTAGTGATAGACCAATATACTGGGCCAGGCTGATATTTGGACATTTTGCGATTATCGGCATTGCCTGATAACCGTTGCATAAGATACGTGTTTGTTTCACTTTACAAATTGTGTACATCTAATTTGCTGTTGTTAAATTGTATTATGTTTATCAGCATTTATATCGGCCATCCTGCGCTCTAGACATCGGCATCGGCCATTGAAAAACAAATTGTTCGACCACTATTGCAAATGTTGTTTCATGTAGATTTTTCATCGTACTGAATATTGTGAATATTAAATTGGTATTGTGAATCCTTAATCAGGATTGAAATGATTGAGTATTGGTGCATTTCTTGTTCTATGCCCAAGCTGACAGGCCGGGTGTGCTAACACTGAGGATTCTGGGAGTTCAGGAGGAATGTGGCATGCAGGCCTCTCTGTGTGACAGACTGCCGGAGAGAGAGAGGTGTGTGGCTCTATTCAGCAAGGATACGGCCGGCCAGCTTCAGCCAATGCCCGGAGACATCGTCCACATCTATCCTCCATGGTGAGAGACCTGGTCCTTTTTACAGACCAAAATTATGGTTTAGGCTTATGGTTATTTATATATTTTTACTTTTTGATGAGAAAATGAGTGTTGCTTGTCTGTGCAAAACTCGCCACAATTAGTGTTTTTAGTGGTTGCCAGGGCATTGCTATGAGGTTGCAAAGATGTTCTGAGTGGTTTTAAAGCATGTTGCTAAGCAGTCGCTAAGGTGATTTGGGTGGTTACACGAAAGTCTGATCACTCAGAAAAGTAATTGCACACTTCTCCTCAAACGGCACAATTTGAGATCTCATTTATGTCTGTATCTGAACGAGTTAACGTGGATACGTTTAAAACTTAGTGTTAAGGGTTTGATACAATACCTAACCCAAGTATGAGAAAGAGTAATATTGATGCACGTATTTGGAGTTAAAACTAATTAAACATTTATAACTTCCAGTTTTTCGGTATTCTAAAGTTCATTTCTTATTAAAATTTCTGATTTGCTTTGCCTTTTGGGTATGTTTTTTTCCTTTTATTTCATCATATTTTCATCTTGACTGCATTACTTTTATTACTTTACGTTTACACAAATCTCTATAATTTCTGAAGTGTGTTGGTGATTTGTGATGTATCACTGTTAAAGAAATCAGCTGCAGGTTGGCAGGATCTGCTGTACTGTGTGCAGTGGTGTGTCTTGCACAGAGCTGATAAGAGCAGGTTTGTTCGGGAGGCCCAAAGGGCTGAAGGTGAGCGGGACAGACGAGCCAGTCTCCAGCTGTGTGGGAGGATCCACAGATCCATCCAAACTAGAAGGTCTCTCTTAAACGCAGTTTGGTTATAAACAAGGGTAATCAACAAGAAATAGTTTTCTTTATCATTGAGTTTGTCATGTTTTCCAGTTAAAATATTTAAACATCCTAATAACAAGATGCATTTAGTTTAGTTAAAATTGTGTTGTTTTCAGAGCATATACCTTAAAGTTTTCATATTTTTTTTTCTAGTGTAATGCATAAATCTCACTTAATTTTGTTAGATTTATTCTTAAAACAAGAAAAAAATACAAATAATAATTGCCAGTGGGCTAAGAAAATTAAGCCTAATTCAAGATAAATTCTCTTTAAGTTTATGGATAATTAAGCAATTTTGCTTCTCAGTTAAATTTATCTGGTTTTAAGGATTTTTGAGATATTTTAATGGAAGAAACATGGTAAAATCACAGAGATTTTGTAGCAGTGTGATAACCACTTTCTATGACCAAACTTTCTCCCTGAAATTTTGAAGACTAAAGGCTAGGGTATAGTTTGTTTTTACACGTTACAAGGTATACTCTTTTGTAGGACTGAGTAAAAATATCAATTTGCCGATTAAAGGAATATTCCGGGTTCAATACAAGTTAAGCTCAAGTGGCAGCATTTGTGGCATAATAAATCATTTAAACTCGTTAAAAAGTTTAAAGTTTCTTTAAAAAAAGCAAAAGTCTGGGTTAAAGTGAAACGCTTACAATGGAAGTGAATGAGGGCCAAGTTTTAACATTAAAATACCACAAGACATAAACAGTATGCATGCAAACATGATTTTAGTGTGATAAAATCACTTACTACCTATTTCTGTGTAAAGTTTTAACCAATTTTACAACGTCGTTGCAATAAGGATATAATGTCAACAAACCCTAAAAGTCTGTAAAAATTTGGATTTAAACCACTTTACAGCTCAAATAATACAGTTTTAACAGAATAACTAATGTAAATATTTTATAAAATTGTAAGCTTCACATTTCTGCCTTTTTTAAACCCTCCAGGAATTGGCCCCATTCACTTCCACTGTAAGTGCCTCACTGCAACCTCGATTTTTGCTGCTTCTTTTTTTTTAAAGAAAAGGAGGAATGAGACAAAATAGTTTTTTGTGGTAATCAACATTATGCCACAAATGCTGTCGATTGAGCTTAACTTGTATTAAAACCAGAAAAGTCCTTTTTAATCGTGATCTTTATTTGAATGATCCAGATATTGATCCTTAAATTCTCTGATTGATCTTTTACTCTATGCGTAACCCTCTACAGTGCATGTAAATCACTCACATGTGACCAAATTTTGTGCTTTGCTACTAAAAATGTCTGTATTAGACACTGGATGGTAAATGTTCGGATTTCACTAGCCAGCGATTCTGTAGCATTGTGGTGAAAAAGTTGGATCCTTTAACTGCGTGTTGAGAGTAAAAGTTTGGTTTGACTATTCCATGTAATGTGTGCCCAAAGACAAATTCCACACAATCTATTAGTCTTCGACTAATGTCTGTTTTAATTCCCTTCCCTTTTCAGTTCAGACTGCAATCAGTATTTGAGCTGATCCTGTAAGTTATTGAATGAATAGGACTATTTAGAAAGTCACACTATTTACTGTAAATAGTAAATATGGATGCCAATCCCAAACACTGACCAAGTGAACGCAGCCTCTCTCCACCTCCGTTATCGCCTCCATGTAGTGTAACTCCCACGTCATCCCCCCAGCTCCAGGGAATGGCCTGCATACCTCTTCCTGGAAGCTCTGAGCTCATTTCCAGCAAGCTGGGAAAAAAAAGCTCAGGATCCTTTTTCTTCCCTTGCCTTTTCCCTTTTTTTATCTGAGAGCATTAAGGAGTGGATCCACAATAGCTGTGACAGAGGCCAGAGAGAGGAATAGAAAACACATGCAGCACAGTGTGTTACTGGCACAGTTTCTCCTCTTGTCTTACTTTCCCCTGCAGTGTGTTTGCTTTAAGGGCAGGCATAGTTGACCCTGGAAAGTCCAAGAGTTCATATTATGCTGGAAAGTCCACAGGATTAACTTCAGTTCAGCCCCCAAATTGTGCAGAAGAGAATGTGGGCAACAGATTCTAGCACTCTCTAATTATCCGTCAAATATATGTACAAACAAATGGTAAAGTCATCAAAACTATGAAATAACACACACAAAATGTCATCAGAACTATGAAATAACACACACAAAATAACACAAACATTTTTAAATTAATTATAATATTCGAGCCACTCACTTTGTCTACAATCCCAATTCCGAATTGGGACAGTATGAAAAATACTAATAAAAAATTTATTTTTGTGACCAAAATAAATGATTCTATTCTACAGTATTCCCGTGTATGCTGGACACTTCAATATCTGGTCAGACTCATCCACTACAAAACTTGTTGTCCTAAAAACAATTTTCAAGAATTTAAGCATATGCCTTTTAGATCAAATAATTTTTTTAAATATGTGAAACAAATTCAATCAAGCATTTTAACTTTTGACTGGTAGTTTAGGTTTAATGGAAAGTGTATGTTTGGGTGCTGCTTCTCCATTTTTAATCACTTTCTACATTTTCCAGTTCACTCGGGTGATGTTGTGTGGTGTAGCAAAGTACAAATATTCCATGTAGACTCAATGTGGTCATGTATAATAATAAAAATAAAACAAATTGCGGTTTTAAATGGAGTATAGTATGTCATGCTGCAGGACGCTGGTGTTACTGCTTCCCAACTTCCTAAATATACATTTAATACTTCCCTCCTCATATTTGTTTGAACTTAAGAATGATTTATCATAAATTCCTGGCTGCTAAAGGTTTATCGTATTTCAGATGTTTTTGGGATATTTGTTTTCTGTCAGTCAGTACATCAGTTTTCTGGCATGTATGTGAGTCATTGGTTCTTTGTGTGCCATGTTCTGCCTGTATTCCAATATTGGTGCATTTCCGGTGGCCAACTCAGTCTATCACACACACACACACACACACACACACACACACACACACACACACCTCTTACACAATCCAGTAATGAAGGAAATACCTGCCATCACAGTGCTGTGATTACACCTGTACCGCACCCTCACCTGTTTCAGCTCTGACGTCAACACAGTTTGTTCTGTTTGTTTAAAGACTTCCTGCTTCGATTTGCCAGTAAATATATTCATTCATACATCACGTTCGCAGTGTGTCACTGCTAACTGTCCTTAAATATCAGTTAAGGCTTTGTTTCTTGTGAAACTGATATCTAAGAGTTTGCTTTGTGTTATTACAACATTTTTATTTCCTTAAAACTTAAAGAGATCCAATTCAGTAGATCTCTGATGTTCTAAGAACCTTTCTGTGGTTCTGGTTGTATTAGCTTCTATTTTGTAGCTTGTATCAACGGCTTTATTCTTTCATCTGTTCTTCAAAATATAATCAAGAGTGTTTCTTCAAATGCACGTCTTTGTGTCTGACAGCATTTTTTGCTACATGTCACTCCCAAGATTGAACCCACAGATATAACCCACCACTGCGCAAAAAATATCCACATTTGGTGGGCTGGTGGGTGCAAATTTTACTCTGAACAAAAGGAAAAACCTTTCATTAACCAGAGGTTACGTCACAAATACACATGCATTTAGTTGAAGGGAATCAAGAAATAATATTTACAAGAAAAAGAGAGACCCGCTCTCTCTTTGGCTGGAGCTTTAGCCTTAATAAACCATCTAAAACCGAACGTAAGCGCTATGGGATTGAAACATGCTTGAAATTAATAATAGTTCAATGGGACGGAAACAAAGCAAAAGTTATTACATGTAATATTTATCCTCGAATCTGTTCATGTTGTCATTATATCTGTGAGAGAAACTTCACTGTGGGAACGTGTGGCCATGGAACTTGTCACCCACAGACATGTGTGGCGTTCGCTGAAACGCATGACTTTGCAATCGCTGAATACATTTACATTTATGCATTTGGCAGACACTTATTTGTGACTTACAAAAGAGGAATACATTATAAGTGAATCATCTTAAGGAGACAGTGATACAATAAGTGCTGCATTACAAAGTTTCACTAGCATCAGAAGAGTAGTATTTAAGACAGATTAAAGTCCAACAATTTTTTTTTTTTTTTGTGACTGGTTAAGTGCCCCATGCCCACTAACTTTGCATTTATGACTTAAAGCATAGCGCTGCGCTTTGCACTAGCATTTTTAAATTACTTCCCATTGTCAAGACAAACATACAGAATAAAAAAAAATATTTTGCAGTACACACACACACACACACACACACACACACACACACACACACACACATATATATATATATATATATATATATATATATATATACACCCCACTTAAAAGTAATCATACACACTTGAAACTTCTTCACTTCTAGATTTTTTTTTTGACCATCAGATTTCAGAAATTCAGTTTTTTAATTTTGCAAAAGGTCTCTTTCAGTCCTGTCACTCTTGGATTGTCAACGTTTCTCAATTTTCTTGCCTTCTTAGGTTATCAACATGTTGAAAAGAAAATCCTCTTGTTTGCTCTAGGGTGGAGAGAACCACCTCTCCTGTGTAAACTTGCCTGTGCTTGCGGCCCTCAAGCTGCTCACTGTTGGCTGAATTTCATTTAGTTCCCTTAGATTAATCCTCTCTGCTGACACCTGTTCAATGTTCTCTCTGGGCAGAATGATTTGAATACTTAGGTTCATGCTACGTCACATGACATGAGCTCTTCAGGCCTCGGCTTGTGGTAGTGGAGCTCTCAGCAGTGCATATGCTTAGAAAATAACTGTTTCTTAAACTAATTATCCTACATTCAGTGCAAAGACTCATCAGGGCTGTCTGTAACCTACTTCTGAGGACATCTTTATGATAAATTCTCATAGTATCCCTGGCAGTGCATTCAATTTGTATGTTTACCACATTTTAGAACAGATCACCTTATTGGTAAAGGAACTTTCCCATATTATTGCTAGACCAACCTACAAAAAACTAAAATAAAAAAAAACATTTAAATCTTATTTTAGCTGAATTGTTTTTTGTCAGATTTTATCAGTGATCTGAAATATGTTATTGACATAAGTTCAGAGAACAATTTAGCTGATTTTGGTCTTTCCTCATCCCTGTTATCTACATAGAATTTAGCTGCCTGGGGCCATTACCAAGATTAAATCGAGTGGACTGACTTGCCTTTGAAGGGACTTTAGTATTAGGTGCAGTATACAGCAAGTCGCTTTGGATAAAAGTGTTTATTAAAATGACTACTTTCACTTCGCTATAGATCACAACAGTGACTACCCACTTTTTCAGCCATCTTGGTTCCATAAGACTTTTTCCCATTATTTTTCCATTGGGATTTCATAAAATCCTTTATGATCCTAAACAGTTCTAAGCCATGAACCAAACCAACAAGATCTGAGGTGAATCACAGCATTACAAACATTTTATATGAAGGAAAATAATTTGCAAATCAGATAAAAGACAAAGGTTTGTGACTGTGTAACTGAACTACAGTCCCAAGAAGCATTGTGAATTACATAATCAAATGAAAAAGCGATGTAAAAATATTGATTATAGAAGTATTATATTTTTAGTTCACTGCAAAGTCTTCATACACATACACACACGTGTGTGTGTGTGTGTGTGCACCTGTGGATGTATTTTAAGGCCTACCTTCAAACAAAAAAAAAAAAATCAGCCAAGACCTCAGGAAAAAAAATTGTTGGCCTCAACAAGTCTGGTTCATCCTTGGGAGCAGTTTCCAAATGCAAGTATAAACACCATGAGATCATGCAGCCATCATACTGCTCAGGAAGGAGACGCATTCTGTCTCTTAGAGATGAACATAGTTAGTGTGAAAAGTGCAAATCAATCCCAGATGAACAGCAAAGGACCTTGTGAAGATGCTGGAGGAAATGGGTAGACAAGTATCTATATCCACAGTAAAACGAGTCCTATATCGACATAACCTGAAAGTCTGCTCAGCAAGGAAAAAACCAATGCTCCAAAACTGCCATAAAAAGCCAGATTGCAGTTTGCAAGTGCACATGGGGACAAAGATCTTACTTTTTTTTAAAAATTTCCTCTGGTCTGATGAAACAAAACTTGTACTGTTTGGCCATTATAACCATTGTTATGTTTGGAGGAAAAAGGGTGAGGCTTGCAAGAAGAAGAACACCATCCCAACTGTGAGGCATGGGGGTGGCAGCATCATGTTGTGGGAGTGCATTGCTGCAGGAGGGACTGGTGCACTTCACAAAATAGATGGCACCATGAGGAAAGAAATGTATTTGGATATATTGAAGCAACATCTCAAGACATCAGCCAGGAAGTTGAAGCTCGGTCGTAAATGGGTCTTCCAAATGGACAATGACCCCAAGCATACCTCCACAGTTGTGGCAAAATTACTTAAGTCAAGGTATTGGAGTGGCCATCACGAAGCCCTGACCTCAATCCGATAGAAAATTTTTATATTTCAACCTCAGTTCCTGTAATACATCTATAATACACTGTGTACACAAAATAGTTACACTCAGGACCTTCAGGACAAAAATGTCCCAATTGAAACCCATTAAAACGGCAATATTTGATCCCAGTGCCATTAAAGCATAAAATCATGAATTCTTTGATATTGTGCTTTCATTCCGGAGCCCTAGATTCAATATAAATTTTTTTTTTTTTTTGATTTTCCACCAGATGGCACAATTTTTCTAATGTTTGGCCTGTGGAGCAAATACATGCTTTTTTGGCCTGTGGAGCAAATACATGCTTTTTTCCGGATTTATTTTTGCTGCATTATAGAGCACTGCAGGCCAAATGAATATGATGCCGCTAAAATTGTGTGGGTGTGTTGAGAAATTTGTGTGTATGTGTAATAAAAAAAAACAGTGGCATTATGTAAACAAACTGGCATTTAAAGGGTTAAAATCCTGAAAATTATAATGCTTCAAAATCAATGTTGTTGCTAATCTTTGACAAATCCCTGACTGTGATAGCCCTCCGCCCCCTTCATTTCCCCTTATAATGTAGTATATAGAAATTAATACATTTTTGTGTTTTTTTTTTTTCCTCCATAAAAAACAAGTGTCATTATGTAAACAAACTGGCATTTAAAGGGTTAAAATATTTGGTAGTTATGATCAGGACTGATGTTGGTTAAAACAAATGAACTCATATATATTATTAGGGCAATTTTTTGACACGGACATGTTTGTCCTCTAAGGACCTCTGAGGTTTAAAGTTATCATTATAAAGCTATAAAGTTTATGTTATCATTACAAATCAATTTACCTATAGAGAAAATGAATGGGTTTTTGTCAGACTTCAGAGGCTTCTAGAACCAGACTGTTGCGCTCTACATAAATAGTTTAATTTACTACTTGATACATCGAAAAGGACTTGCAGACCATCAGTAACATCACAACACCGTGAAATTTCATACCAAAGAGTACCAAATGTTAGTTAATTATTTTCTTTTGCATGTTATGATTTTTGTCAAATATTTTGCTGTGAAGGACCTATTCAAAAAGTTGTCCTTTATAGAAAAGAATCATTGTAAACCACTAAATTGACATCTTTTTACAAACAATGTATATCACTTGGTTTTTGTTCGCTAATTGGATTAATATACTAAAGTACACCAAAGTGCACCTGAGAGCTCAGCAGGCATCTCAGTTGACCTTTTTGACACCAAGTCAGACGAAATTATGTCAACTTCAGCAAGTTTGCCTCTTTGATTTGAAGATGTTTTCTGAATGCATGTGAAATCAGAACGAAGTCGCTCTTACAGGAGTGGAAAAGAGCATGTTGCTGATCAGTTAAAGTCTTTATCACCAGTGGTTGTTTTCCACACCGAGAGGGGAAGGGCTTGAGTATATTCTGAGTCTCTTTTATGTGTGTGAGAAGTGTGGAGGTGGTTTGCTTACTGTATGCTTGGTTAGACCACTGTCAGTCAGTGTAGTTCAGTATAATATGTTTTTGAAGCACATACAAAATAAATGAAGTTTTTTTGTTCATTCTGAAAGATTGCCATTTGTTGTTTTCATAATGATTTCTTCCAAAAAGAAGATGGCTATGTTTGGAATAGCATACTATCATACTACACACCAACTTTTCTGTTT
Organism: Moxostoma hubbsi; assembly: GCA_032164185.1. Taxonomy (NCBI): domain Eukaryota; kingdom Metazoa; phylum Chordata; class Actinopteri; order Cypriniformes; family Catostomidae; genus Moxostoma; species Moxostoma hubbsi. Next base: position 23,228,367 of record JAVLUX010000037.1, on the reverse strand, counting down.
TATATAGTATGCATACTATGCATAGTATGTGAAAACCCTGATGACCAATGACATTTGCACTCAGTGACACCTATTTGTAACATGTCTTTTTTGACTCATCATTTGATCACACATTCCAAACATTAAGATATTTTAACACAAAATTGAATTCAATTTGGAAAATATGTGTTTTATTTCCAAAATAATAACTGGATTCCACTCGCATGCAATGTGTTGACAATCTTTTTTCAAACTCGCATGCAATGTGTTGGTCTTGTGATAACATATGTGTAGCATACTACTGTTTGAAACGTCTATCGTGGAATAATGCTTACTGTTCATTTTGAAATAAGCCAACATTTAATAAAACCAATAACCTTTTCTCTATCCCCTTCAGGCAGAATTTGGTTGTCGAGGGAGAAATCTATCCCATAATACTCAACACCCACTTCAGTCAGAAAGTCTTTATGGGTACAAAGTCCGATAGCATGACTTTTCCAAGAGCTGCGGACACTGTGAAGAAATGCCGACCTCCACCATTAGCCAGGTGTCAGTGGTCAGAGACGAGCAAAGTATCAAGAGTGATATCCGTTCCCAGTAAACAGGTTGGTCAGCTGTTCCCTCTCAAAGAATACTGATCACGCGAAGAAAACAGAAATTCTTAGAAGAGGGACTGTTTACAGATGTTTACACAAGATTTCGGTTGGGGCCCCACATAAAAATTGACTTTAAAAATACAGCTGCCATTTCCTGAGCTCATCTTCTTAGTACAAATGATTCATGTTTTTTTATATATAAATATTTTCTTCAGTGTAAGTGGTCAAACTTTCTACGGTCGCTCACATTTTTTGACAAGGCTCCGACATTGGTAATGTATTTATTTATTTTTATTTCATTTATCCCCTTTTCTCCCCCAATTCCCACTACTTACTAGGTCCTCGTGGTGGCGCGGTTACTCGCCTCAATCCGGGTAGCAGAGGACATGTCTCAGTTGCCGCTGCTTCTGATACAGTCAATCCATGCATCTTATCATGTTGATCATTGTGCATGACACCGCTGAGACTCCCAGCACTGGAGGCTCATGCTACTCTTACCACTTCAACTTACCACACGCACCATTGATAGTGAGAACCACTAATCGCGACCACGAGGAGGTTACCCCATTTGACTCTAACCTCCCTAGCAACCGAGCCAATTTGGTTGCTTAGGAGACCTGACTGGAGTCAACTCGGCACACCCTGGATTCGAACTCGCGACTACAGGGGTGGTAGTCAACGTCAATAATCGCTGAGCTACCCAGGCACCATCGGTGCAGAAATAGCACACTTCACACAAGTGTGATGAATGGACTATATCGGCTGAGGACTTTTTTTCTTGACTCATCATTTACATGCTACTGAAAGTCAGGAGAGTTTTGCACAAAATTGTTTAATGAAATTAGATTTCAGTTTACAATTTGTGTAGTATTTTTCATATAACAATTTCAAAATTCTACCAGTTTTCCCATCTTCTCTGAATGCAACAGGCACGATGTATTGTACAGTATCATGGAGCGTCAATGAAATTACTGAGGAAAATGATTGTTGACAGGGGTTTTTAATTTGGTCAATGGTAATGAGAAAAAAAGCCAATACAAAAAGATGCATTGTGCTTATAATCAAACGATTTTAATGCGCAAACGGAATATTCTCTATAGCTTGAACGTTTCAGAGCACAGTAACTTCCATAGACATTTTTCCCACATTATTTTAATTAATCATACAGTATCTTTAATACAAGTTAGAATAATGAAATATTTATGCTGTACATTTTTCAAAATGTTCAACTTTGATTAAAGGTTAGTCTATTAGAGTTTGGCATGTTTTGTTGTCATTTTGTTCATTATTGTCAACTAAAATATGTTATTTTCTATCTAAATGATATGTCAGTTTAGTCAGTACAGTTGACTATAATATGACATGAGGAAATATTGACTAAATTGAAAGCATTTTAAGGTCACGTCAAAAGTGAACCGCTCCCATTAGAATGAATGATGCTGTCTACACTGAATGTTTTCATATGAAAACACATTCATTTAGCTACGATTACGCCTCTTAACCACACCACAATGACGTTTTCCTCCACCAAAACTGAGCATTTAGGATAAAAACTCTTTGCATTACCACATACTTTGGAAAATGTAGATATTAGGAAACTGAAAACTGAGTTTTCAAACGTGTGGATGTGGCCTAAATGTTTCCATTTTTTCTTGCCTCAGTTGTCCAGGGTGGATGGAAGAGGTGTTAGGAACTCTCTGCTGGACGCAGTGGAGCATTGTGGATCGTCGGGATCTCAGAGCGGTCCCGTTGAGGTGTTGGTCCAGAGGGTCTACTGTATACCCATCATGCACTCCCTTAACAGAGCGTCTCTCCAGCACAGAATGCTGGGAAAACCTCCACCAGAATCAGCACCACCGGCCCATATTGGCAGGTACAAAAAATGTGGTGTTTCATGTGTTGTTTTTGTATTGTTTTGTTTTCTTGCTGGTTTGAATAACGTCACAACCTAAGATAAAGCATGAGTTCATTTTAAGGTCAATTTGGGTACATTTAGTGTACAGTTCTAGTTGAATAAGCAAACAAATCATTAAAAGGATTGTTCACCCAAAAATTAACTTTCTTATTGTTCCCAACCCATATGACTTCTTTTCTCCATATCATGAGAGTGAATGGTGACTGAGGCACACATTCTCATAGCATCTCCTTATACTGTTCCATGGAAGACAGTCATTCATACAGGTGTGGTACAACATGAGAGTGAATAAATGATGACATAATTGTCATGTTTCAGGTCAACTTACTTTTAACAGCATTTTCCCATTTTTCTTTCTTTCTTTCTTGTTTGTTAACGTTAAAAGCGTAATCGCAGTTTTAAACAAAGAATTGAGCCATTACCAGCACTGTGGTCTTGTTTGGTCTTGTTGACCCTGAGATCTGCTGTAAGTACATAAGACGTGCAGTTAATCAGAGTCTCTGCCAGTATAACCAGCCAAACCAGTTTAACAAACCAGCAACCAGTTTACTTCTCAAAACATGTGGCCTTATTCAGTTTGCCTGAATTGATTGGGAATGTGCTTGGGGACATTATTAAATACAGCTATTGTGCAATGGTCTATTATAAATATCAATAGATGCACTTTGTCAACCATTAATTTTAGACATTCTGTGGTCGTCTGCGTACATGTATACTAGTTTTACAAGATCTCTCCTGAACATGATCCGTCATCAGATTTCATGTTTGCGGTTTGAGTTGAAGTGTACCTAGGGATCCGGTGACAGTATAATTAGGCCATTGTCTGTTGTAAACTCCACCACTACAGCTTCAAGAGGTCAATCTCCTCATAAGAGTGATAAATGGAGAGTGAGACAGAGAGAGCAACTTTGCTCCAATTTGCTTCTGCCTATTCATGTCTATCTATCTCTCCCTCACAGACAGTCCTTCAGCCCATATGGTAAAACTCTACAAACATCTGTAATTAAGCTCAGTGATGTCAGTGATCCATTGCTTCATGCTTTCTAAAGAAAAAAGGCTCTAAAGGAGAAAAATAGAGAGAGAGAGACATGTTGGTCCTCACAATAAAAGTGAATGGTGACCAACATTTTTAAACTCCGAAAGGACATAAAGGCAGCATAAAAGCTATCCATAAGACTCCAGTGTTTTAATCCATATCTTCAGAAGCGATATGATGGGTGTGGGTGAGAAACGGATCAATATTTAAGTCCTTTTTTACTATAAATGACCACTTTCACATTCTTGTTTTTGGCGATTAAAATTTTTTGTGCATTTTGCCACCTACCGGGCAGGGAGAATTATTTATAGTTAAAAAGAACTATAAATTAAATATCGATATGTTTCTCACTCATACCTATCATATCGCTTCAGAAGACATTGATTAAACCACTGGAGTCTTATGGATTACTTTTTATGCTGCCTTTATGTGCTTTTTGGAACTTTAAAATGTTGGTACCCATTCACTTGCATTGTATGGACCTAGAGAGCTGAGATGCTCTTCTAGAAATCTTTATTTGTGTTCAGGAGAAGAAAGAAAGTCATGCATGTCTGGGATGGCATGAGGGTGCTTAAATGATGAGAGAATTTTCATTTTTGAATGAACTATCCCTTTAAAGTAAAAATAAGTATAGAAACAATATATTTAAATTTTATTGAAAAGTATTCAGCTATATATCAATATGTATGTAGTTTAAGAGTGTTTTGTGGATCTTTTTGTACAGCAAAATCGTAGTGAAATTCCATATACCATCGATTAACAACCTCGGAGGTCACGGTAGGTCTGTCTTTAGAAGTTTATAAGTTACTGTTAAAAATCAATTCGTCTATGGAGAAAATGAATGAGGTTTTTACTTCAGGAACCTGACTATAGCACACATTTCCTCAACTTGCCGCATGATTTAAGATATCATGTCCGTAGTGCAAACAGTATGGAACAAGATACATGCAAAAGTTTAATTCTTGGGGTAAGGGGTTTAAATCCCTACCCCAATATATGGGCAATTATATCTGTGATTTTTCTTTTTGCCTCATAATATGCTAACAAGCATATTAGTGTGCTGGTTTGTATTTATAGATGTTCTAGATAAACCCAACAGGAAGGAAGGAGTTGAAATAATCTCTACAGGTTATTCCACCCCCTTCTCCTCCCTCACCCTCCCTCAATATCTCCCCTGCTCCGAGACACATTGTTTTGTTGTCAAAAGTGCAAATGGTGCCATGTTGATGAAGGAGATGGAAAAAGAGAAACAGTCACTTGACTGTCGGTAACCAGATACCTGCCAGACGCTGCTGTGCTGTAAACATTGGAGTGCAGGAAACTGAGACACCACCGCATGGAGTGTGTGTTGACGAGGTTATAATGCGGTGGGCAGGAACCAAGACTGTACTCAACCTGGTGTGAGTGAGGGTGATGGCAAAGACAGCCAGCACATAAACACACACACACACACATTTTTTGCTGACTCCAGCACATGCCTTGCTCGGATTTGTAACCCAGATTCTTCTTGTGTCACTCAGTCCATTTGAGTTGGCATGCCTCGTGATGTCTGATTCAGAGAGTGGATAGAAGTTGGTAATGTCAGTTTTAAACACAGTATTACATTTCTTACTAAATGTTGTGAGATTTCTCTGACAACAAGGCTTAATATGCCTGAGCCTGATCTCATGAAAAAAACATGTCTGTGGTGATGTTTTTGGAAAATTATATTACGTGTTTCGTGACATGTATCGCGGCAGTTCCTTAGTGAAATGTTGCTCAAAATGCGAGTTCAAATTTCTCCCAAAAAGATTTTACGGTTGAAGCTCTATCAGGATTTGAATTCCTTAAAAATTCCTCCCGACCCTAAAACTTAAACCTAAACCTAACCGATAGTGTCATAAAAAGCAAATGTAGCTTGAAAGACTTAATTGCTAAAGCAGTAGTGGCATTTTAGGGTGCTTCTGTGAAACTTTTAGCTCACGTGTCGACTCACATGCTCTTCAGGACGTGTACCCCGATCCTTCTCATTGCAAGTGCAATGCTCTATCAGCTGAGCTACTGCACAATTTAATCATGCTAAAACAAGCTTGTAAACATAGTTGGTTATGTAATGCAAATGTTAAAATGTATCACCTTACAAGTCATGCACTTTAGTAAAAAAATTTGAAAAAAAAAGTATTACGCATGATCTGTGTGAAAGGAAATAAAAGTCGTTGTTGTAGCGCCCCCTAGTGTTCATTTCATCAGGAAACTGCAGCGATACGTACAACGAGCCAGTAACACATTTCTATGAGGCCAGGTTGGAGCAATTTTGTCTTTCATGTACATTTATCTTGCCAAATTTATCATTTAGCTGGTGTGCCGTCATTTAGTATTATGCTGTGTACTATCTCGGTTCATTACACCATGCCATAAATGCTCCCACTTGATTTGATTTTTTGAAATTTTGTCTTGGCCAGAGTTATCAGACTGAGTGAAAGAACATTAACTTTGTGTGGGTTTGTGTGTTAAAGAGATGAACAATAAACAGTCCTTCTCTGCAGAGCAGCCTGTTTTGTTTGCCCAGTATGAGTCCGATTGGGCCTGCTGACTGTGTTCCATTAAACTTCTTCTCCATCCTCACAATTCAGAATATTTAATCTGCATTTTACCTTAAAAATCATTTTATTATTGGATCTTGCTAAGGCAAATCTCAAAACTACCGTGTTTCAAAATCCCTGAGATTGGAGTTTAACTTGTACTGTACTGTTTATGCTATGACATCAAAGATGCCTGAAACCATGACGTGTTGAAGAGAGCTGTGCTTTTACTGCTATACAAGCCAAATTTAGTGTGCACGTCTTTGCGCGTCGGCGGCGCATGCGCCTGGGCTCATTGTTAAGAGTATACTTTGAAAGGCTAAATTGCTTGACCGTGTGTGAGACAGAACGGCTTGCAGAGAAATAAAGTATACCTTACCCTATAGCAATCCGACTTAAATGCCTGGACGATATAACAGGCGGGGAAAAATCCCATAAATTAACACTAAAACAAAGAAACGAGACAAGTTTGGAAACCAGAAAATCATAGAGATATCATAGTGTGGACTTTTTTTTACTTGAGCCAGTAAGCAACCACCAAGAACACCCTAGCAACCACATAGCAATGCCCTGGCAACCAACCACAATACCCTTTTATTATGGCGGCAAGTTTGCGCAGGCAATCACCCCTCACATTTTCTTCAGACAATATAAAATCGAGCGCCATTTTTCAAATTTGGAACAAAATCATGCTTGTTTGTTAATTTAATCAAATTTGTCTTCTAAATAAGAGTTCTCGCATCAAGCTTTGCCTTTTTATATTTTTATCATCTTCCGTCATAAGGTTTAGGCTTTACCAAACTTCACATACTAAATTGCTTATAGAGGTGACATAACTGTAATATATTAATATTTTCATACTTTGCCAGTACATTCTAGATTTCAATAAAAAGTGCGTATTGTTCCCCATATTTGAGCTGTGTTGGCTAGGATCATTAACTCACTATGGGCATGCTTAAACTAGATTTTATGGATATCCTTCTGACGTTCAGATGTTGACAACATCTCTGTGTATTCATATGTGTGCCTGAACAAGACTAACTCATCTCATTACAAATCACTTTTGGTGATTTTGGACTGTTAGTTTGCAATTACATTGTCTTGATTTTTGTTTTTTAGTTACTTTCTTCTTCGATTTTTGTGCCTCATTCCAGATAATAATTAGGTTTTTACGTTGAGTCTAAGAAGATATGTTGTTCCAGTAAAAACTCAGAGCTGTATAAACAAGCTAAAGGAGTTCTCTGTGCGATGACAGGAGGGGTTGGATGTTTTCTAGAAGAAGTGGAACACAATGTGCTTAAGGTTTCGGGTTACAGCCCTGTTTATCAAAAGCTCCGCTCCTATTGGTCAATTCCACTCGGAAGGATCCTGCCCACTCTGCTTCAGCTAATCAGGTGTGTGTGTGTGTGTGTGTGTGTGTGTGTGTGTGTGTGTGAAGGAAACGAAGGGGGAGTGGGGTACCTTCATCGAGTAGGCACGTGAAATGTGTGAGGGAGTGCGAGAGCATGTGTGTGTTTGGACTAGCTCAATGGATTGCAGTTCCTGGAAGCGCCCCAAGTTGCTGCAAATTCCTGCGAACGCTCACAATAACAATTTCATGAAAGTGGCTAGTGACTGAAGCTGACCAATGATACAAGTCTCTGTCTTGCTCTGCTGGAGGAAGTGCCTGAAACAGGCAAGACGAGTTATTTATGCCAGCCTGGCCATACCACAAAGTGCTATTGCCCCGTCATCCCTCCTGCTCTCTGGTTTCATAGACACACAGGTCTAAACAAGCCTCTGTGTTCACAACGACGCACTGACTTAACCCTTGTTTTCTTCAGCAGAGCAATAACAGGGTAAAAATAGGTCATAGGTCATCAAAGGTCATCTCCTATCGGCCAGTCACCTTTGCTCAAAGTCTTTTCATATTCAGTTAGTAGTTCTTTGCCGTCTGTGTTATTTTAATCTAAATTGAAAGCTCCTTCCCCTTTTATTTGCTTTTGGATGTTTAACGTGAAACATCTTGTGGCTTTATCTTGATCTGGCCCAACTTGTGTTGAATGCAATGTTTCTTGGAGACCAAATGTTTTTTAGTAGTTTTTCTTGGACAGATGAATGATTGTCAATAAACTGTTCGAAACTCGCAATTCGCTCTGATGTGGACCAACTAAAAGCAAACTGGATTGGTATTTCTGAAGGAAGTACCAGTGCTTGCAAGTAGTGTTGTTAAAAGTACCGGTACTTCGGTAGCAAGTTGGTACTAAAATAAAAAAAGATTGCACAATACCAGAGTTTCTGTAGAACCAGTAGTACCAAGCACCGAACGCTGTCTGACTGACACCAGACTACTTCCAAATGCTCAAACACAAATTTGACATTTGGGGGGAAAATACACAATTAATCAAATTAAAATATTGACATGTCCTAGTGTGATTATTAAACCAAGAAATACTGCAATCTTAGTCTGCATGAGCTGCGTGCTTTAAAGTGAAGCAGGCCGCTAATATCTCCAAACTCCACAGAATCACCCTTGCCAGCTGTGTTATATGAAATGGCAGTGCTGAGCACTCATTCACTGTGAAGCGTGCAGCACATGCAAACTGAATATTTCTATAATTAAATTTCAGCACATGCGCTTAAATGATCGCACTGGGCTAAGTAGCAAACTGTTTACATGGAAAAGTGAAATTTCTGTCAAAATAAAAGCTCGATTCAAAATAAAAGCATGATTTGAAATAAATGCTAGACACCTGAAATTGAAGAAATTGTGACAGAAATATATTACTGTATAGTCAAATGTAGAAAATGCAATGATTTTACCTAATTAAATTAAATGAAACTTTAAAACATTACATTTTAAAAGCTTTTATCTAATGGAAAACACAGGATTTGGTAGATTTCAGTAGTGCCGTACTTAAACACTTAAGCAATGCATACGTAATTGAGAAACACTTGAAGGACACGTGCATTATTTTCTTATTTACATTGAAATGTAACTTTTTTTTTTTTTTTAAATAGGCTAAAGAAGTGTGTTTAATAGCACATTAGCATATAAGAATATTTTTACTCTGAAATTTCACTGGTATCGGCACAGACTACTGAAATTTTAGTATCCTGACAACACTACTTGCAAGGCAACAAAACCATTTCGTTAAACTTTTAGGTCAGTTTAGGTTTTGCACTTTGGTTTTGCGTAAATGCGTCAATGAAAATTCACATCAGAGCCGCTTTGTTGTCACGACCCTCAATGCGCAGTGTCTGTCAGCTGTGCACAGGAATGAACACATAAATGTGGTTTCTGTTCTGTCTTTTGCAATGCATTGCAGCAAAAGATCAAATTACATATAAAGACCATTCACAATTAAACAATACGTCATCAAGTGTTATTCTCAATTTGAATAAAGACACAAGCATTATCAAGGAATACTGCAGTAAAGATCAACCTAAACACACTGAGCTGGCTAAAATGAATGTAGACCATGTTATTTTCATACACTACTAGTGTCATCACTGTTTAGCATGTGAAAATACAGTATATTAAATACCAGCCTGTTTGTTTAGTCTTGTGGTTTACTGGCTCCAAATAAAGTTTCTACAAAGTTATATCAAAATATATCAAAAATATAATTTTGAGTTTAGAAACACCACCATGTGACCGCTGTCTGTCATGCCACATATCAAGTCATTAGTGACTGTCTGTCTGGTGCCGAAGTAAACATATTATTTATAAACTTTAGCAGTATTTATGTGTGGTGGTTGTTGGGGTGAAGCCTGCTTCTTAATCAGAGACTTGGAAGGTTTTTTTCCATCTTAGAATTTGTAAATGTATTTGCGTATATATATACTGTATGTATATATTCGCTTTTTTGGTAACAAAAACTGTTCATTTGTTTTGCAGAAGCAGTGAAAAACATGTAAAACTTGTTAACGTGTAAATGACGTATTTGTACCTAACGTACAAATAGTTTCAACAAATAAAAATTATTTACAATAGTGTTGATTTTGAAATAAAATGCATTAAGTTTATAATAACAGTGTAGAGCAAAATCAGAATTTACAATCAAATTTTTTTTTTTTTTTTTTTTTTTAAAATTGAGTTTCTATTAACTTATTAAAAGAGGTACGGTAAAGATGACAGTAATGATTATGAGTGTTCTCTCTCTCTCTCTCTCTCTCTCTCAGGTTGTGTGCTCTAGTTCAGGATCATTATGGGATGTTCGGTGAAATTGTCTTGCAGTGTGTGTCCACAGAATCAGAGGTCCAGCAGAACTGTGAGCAGCTGGAGGGGCGTGTATGTGTACTCCAGGCCGTGAGGGTCATTCAGCGTCTCACTCGCGACAGGTAAGTCTGAGAAAGAGGTCATGTGATCACATAACACTAAAAATCTCCTGCAACACCAATAACATAATTTGAATAGGCTTTATGAGCATTTATTAAGTTATATCAAGAGAACCACACCTGGGCGGATTTCCTCATACTAAAAGCAACTTTTTTTTATTTTTATAGTAGCAATGGCTTGCGGTTAGCCTTGACTAGAAATTGAGCCATGGCACTCATACAGGAAATGCAAGTTCGAGTTGGCTTTTTTCTGATCACATTCCCCTCTCTCTTTTCCCTATCATTGCTGGTCATCTCTATACTACAGCTATCAATATACGTGCTGATAACACAAAAAAACAATTTTTTTATTTAATTAAATATTTTCATTTTTTGCCATTTTGTCCCCCTAAATACCTTTATTTGCATATTGTACATACAGTATATCTTAATCATAATTTGACTCAAACTGCACCTTATAGTTTTGGGAAGTAACTAACTAAAAGGAGCGACATTACTGAACAATTGAGTATCTTCAGAGTATAGTTCAGCTGTCAGTAATGAGTCAATTCTAGTAAGGATTGGCTGATTCTTTTGATTCATCCCTGCAGAGAAGTCCCAATGAAGCATTTCAACATGTTCTTTATTGTAGCAAAATATTACATTAAGTGCTGTTGTTCCTCACTGTTTTGAGTGAGGATCTTTGTTTAGTATCTAAATGCTGTTTAATGTTGTCATCCTAATTGAGATCCTCATTGCATTGTGCCAGATACGGCTCTGATTGTAAATATAAATGATATAATTGGGTATTTATATATATAAAAAATGTACTGTCCCAGCTTCAGTGTAATTAGTTCATTAGAAGCTAGTAATGTAGCTACATTTAAAGGGATATTTCACCAAAAATAATGTACTCGCCCTCATGACATCCAAGATATGTATAACTTTCTTTCTTCTGTAAAACATAATCTATGATTTTTAAAAGAATATTTAAGCTCTGTAGGTCCATACAATGCAAGTGAATGGTGACCAGAATTTTGAAGGTTCAAAGGGCAGTATAAGAGTAGTCCATAAGATGCTAGTGGTTAAATCCATATCTTCTGAAACAATATAATAGGTGTGGGTGAGAAACAGATCAATATTTAAGTCATTATTTAACTGTAAATCTACACTTTCACTTCCACATTTTAGTGTGGAAGTGACTAACACTTACACATTCAGCCACCTACTGATTGGGGCTGGTAAAAGTTGGCGATTGATGGTAAAATAGGGCTTAAATATTGATCTGTTTCTCACTCTCACCTATCATCATATTGATCTGAAGACATGGATTTAACCGCCGGAGTCATGTGGATTTCTTTTATGGCTTCTCTGTCATTTTGGGACTTTCAAAGTTCTGCTCACCATCCATTTGCATTTTGAGGACAAACAGAGCTGAAATATTCTTGGATGGCATGAGGGTAACCAAATGTGTGAACTATCCCTTTAAGCAGCGGTCATACATACCAGTCTTGGAGCATGCAAAATTATTTTGGACACAGCAACAGACAGGATGTGATGTCGCACTCTTTTGTTTCAATCTTCTATTGGACACTTGTATTCTCCTCATTCGAACTTCATCATATAGAACCTTGAAATGTCTTCGCTTGACCTTGCGTTTCCTGTCTCCCACATTCTGATGCATTTGAATGGAAGTGACTAGTGTGACCGTGACTTCAGTCATTTAGCGTATGCTTTTAACCAAATGAGGAATAGAGCAAGCAACTTGCCATACAGAAGTCAAGAACATTTGCAGTATTGCATTGCCAAACAAGCTGCTTTTTAAGAAGAGTAGCTTCTTTATAATTTAACCACTTCAAACCCCCCCACGCTCAGATTAGCAGTCGTTTAAAGACTCTGTGTCTAGTCTCAATCACGCCACCCTGCAAGATTGATGTCTGTGTTGGATATTCCTGGCATCTTGCCACACATGTCCTCTCACCCAAGGATGTCTGTGGTCACTCCTTTAACATGCACGTTGGTTAAACTAAAGATGTGCATGTGATCAGAAATTCTGGTGACATGTTTCCTGAGATCTTAACATGAGCTGTGTGCACGGATAAAGATTCCTCTCAACAGACATTGGTTATGTGGGATCAACAGCCCATGTAGTGACATAGGTAACGAATTCATAGAGTATAGAGGGTCTGTGAGACATTGGACAGTGGACACACTAAGCAATAGTGTCTATCATCATTTACTCACCCTTAAGTTTTTCCAAACACATATAACCATATTTTTTTTTCTCCATGAAACACAAAAATTGTTTTGAAGTTTAGCAGAATGTTCAGGCCACTCTGTTTCATACAACAAAAGAGATTTTAATGCCCATTACAATGAATACTCAACCGACTAGTCCTTTTAATTAGTCAACCTCCCACTTACGCTTTGGCGAGCGTTTAGGGCCCTGTTTTAAGGCGCAGTGCTATGCCATAAGTCATAAGTGCAAAGTCAGTGGGCATGGCCATGAAGTTTTGGTAATGTCGTGCAAGCATGCGCTAACTTTAGGCACACTTGGTTTTGGTGAAATTGTGCGCACATCACGATAATGGGCTGGACCAAGTGCAATTTTATTCAGAGGTTCTTCTGCGGTTATTGAGGTATCTGCGTTGTATTTTATAGTCCATTCCCTCAAGCACCAGCGAAGTAAACAAAAGTCGCACATTCATGAGAAGTTGGAACGGTTGTGTAAATGGAATGTATGCAAAGAATTGGAGTAATTTAAAAATGGACACGCTCCTTTTATATGCTTATAAAATTGTATTTATTCGATGTATGCTCCGTGAGATTATAGGAAATGTAAGTATTATTAATCATTTTCATCTACACATAGATCATGGCTAGTATTAATACTGATTGTATCGGCACACGAATGAACTTGATTACCACCTGCTGGTGGACTCTCCAAATGCAGGAACTGAGTTTGGACTTTGCGCTGATTACAGACCTGCTTTTGAAATGTTTTAGCGCAATTACCTATTTCTCAGGAAAATAGCAAATTGTGTTTTGCAGCACCTCATTTACATGCAATACACTCACAGTTTGCGTGGTTACACCCACTGTTACAATATGCCCAGTTGTGCTTTGCCCTGGCACGAAAATTGCACTTAGAATTAGCATTCTCAGGTTTGTTTGTGCAATCATGAAAATAGAGCACTTAATGTACTTGTTTGGAAAATGTGAATAAAACCTTGTTGTATTTTTTGTTTTCTTTACAAGGATGGAACTAAATGCATTTTTGATGATCGGATCAAATGGTCAGCGCCAAATACAGGTCTAAACGGGGTCTAAACTGTTTTATGATCAGATCACAAAAAACAAATATGTATGTTCTCAAAAACGCATCTGAATGCATCACGTTTGATGTGTAAACGCTAATCTGTTCTGTATGTGTCTCAGCAGCAGCGAAGCGCCACCCCATGTCTGACAATCAAACGCTGCGCTATAACAAGATTTTAAACTTTGCTGGTTATGAGCGGTTTAAAATGAAATATCCATCCGATTCGAAAAATTAGAAAAGCGTATATATACACAAACAAGAGAACTAATTCCATAGCTGATGTTTTATATACCATAAATACACACCAATAAATATTTTTTTCCCTTTGTTTTCTTCAAACATCACTTGTCTCATATTTTATTTCAAGCATGCTCATCAGTGACACTTTGTATCAACTTGGTTAACAAGTACACTAACTTGTTTTTCGCCCTTTTTCTCCCAATTTGGAATACACTCCCAATGCGCTCTAAGTCCTCGTGGTTGCGTAGTGACTCAATCCGGGTGGTGGAGGACGAATCTCAGCTGCCTCTGCGTCTGAGACACACAATACACACATCTTATCATGTGGAGACATTGCGCGTGTGGAGGCGCCCAGGGGTACTGTGGAGACATTGCGCGTGTGGAGGCGCCCAGGGGTACTGTGGCGACATTGCGCGTGTGGAGGCGCCCAGGGGTACTGTGGCGACATTGCGCGTGTGGAGGCTTTACGCTATTCTCTGTAGCATCCACACACAACTCACCACTCGCCCCACCAAGAGCGAACCACATTATAGCTGTCACAAAGAGGTTACCCCATGTGACTCTTCCCTCCCTAGCAACCAGGCCAATTTGGTTGCTTAGGAGACCTGGCTGGAGTCACTCAGCACGGCCAGGGATTCAAACTAGTGAACTCCAGGGGTGGTAGTCAGCATCTTTTCCACTGAGCTACCCAGGCCCCCTTAGTACACTAACTATTAAGAAAATAAATAAATAGGGGCAGCATTGTTTGGTGTGGTGAAAATGATGCCACAACTGTGGGACAGTCATAAAAAAAAAAAATTTAAATGCAGAATATAATTTTCAAAAATATTCATTTTGAAATTGTTAATTTTACTCTTTATCATAGTTTTATAAATCTACTATATAAAAAAAAATTATAATGGATTTTTATAGTTTAATATTTAAAGTCTGGGTCAGGGACAAGGCTAAAAGAATAAAATCTTTACATAAAAGGCAACTGAAAAGCGCCAAAAAATAAACGATGAGCACCTGGTTAAAAGTTTCCAAGTCCGTTTCTGTATGACCTTCATGTAATAAAGAATAAAAGTTCAAATCTGGTTGTTTTTAATAAAAATCAACCCCAGGTACTGTACATAAAAGTGCTTGAAAATTTAATTAACACCCAACAGTTGTCATCTGAAGCCTTATGATAGAGTCTCTGCAATTCTCTTTATCTGCTGAAAATCTTGTAATATTTGGGTGAACTATTCCATTGTTGGGTGCTGTTTGAAGAATACAAAATTCCAAGCTGAAAGCGTGTTGTGTTTAGAGTTATTGTACAGAAAGTGAAGACTTTCTCCAGACAGGAACATTATGATTGTCCTAGATGTAATAAAATATATTGCCATAATGTCTGTCTTATTCTCTCTCTCTCTCTCTCTCTCTCTCTCTCTCTCGCTCTCAGTTTGTACTTGCCCTCTGCTTCTCTCTTTAGTGATTTGAGCTGATGCTCGGCTGTGTTTTTGGTCCCGCTGGACTGGATGGGGCGGTTGAGCGGGTCAGGGGAGGAAAGGCTGGGAGAGTAGAGCTACACTGTGATTTAGATGGTTGTAGGACTGGTTATGAATGACCACTTCAGACCGCACTGACACACACTCTTAAAGATAAAGTTCAAATTTGCTAAAAGAGACTCATTTCAAGTTTGGAAACTGGAATGTAATATCAGGAACTTTTGTAGTTTGAAAGCAACGATATAGGCAACTCAAGAACGCTACACAGGCCAATTGTTCTTGATAAGTAGAACAATCTCTCAGGATCTTTGGTAAACCTAAAGTTCTGCAAGTAAATAATGTTACATACAATTTAAGCTGTGACATACTGTTGATTACCACGGAAAATAATTCCCACAGTAGACCCATCCCTCAGTTTGTAAATGTAAGTAATTGCAGTAATGCATTTACAATGGAAGTATAGGTAGGAAGACATTCCGGAGAATTTAAAGCAGTTGCCATTTTTTAATTGGTTAATATTTATCCTTTTGTACAAACATTGTGTTCTGTTTCAGCTGCATTTCTATTCGAAATCATCCTCTTCACAGATGGGATGGCTGTCTCTGCAGATTAATTTCTTGTAAACACATAACAACACACAAGAGGTGCTTTATCACACTAGTGCTTTATCTCACTATCACATTGAAGTCTTGTGACAACACTTTCAAAACAGTCTGTATTTTAACATTTATCCCAGTGGAACGGCATGCCCCATTCTGTTGCAAGTTAGTAAGTTTATGCTTAAAGGTGATTTATTTATTTATTTTTTACATCAGGATGCTTGCTCGTATCCCAGCTTAATATTTAGTGTCAGCAGTAAGCCAGTCGTAGGCTTATTTCCCCCGAAAAGTGTAAACGCTGCTACTCTGTAGCGCTATTAAATAAGTGATCTGTTTGTTTGGACATCCCGTCCAGCCTGACACCGCAACATTGGCTCCACCAATGCTGTGAGTTTGGGGGTGGTACTATCTTTTTAAAAATGTCCGTTTGCTTGCCAAGTATGAGACCTATTATGCCCCTTTTACAAGATGTAATATAAGTCTCAGGTGTCTCCAGAATGTGTCTGTGAAATTTCAGCTCAAAATACCCCAAGGATCATATATTATATCATGTTGTAAATGCCGCTTTTTGGGTGGAATCAAAAACACACTGATTTCGTGTGTGTCTCTTTAAATGCAAATGAGCTGCTGCTCCCCGCCACCTTTCCGGAAGAGGGCTTTGCCTGTACAGCTCTTGCTTCGGATACGACAGCTACAACAAATCAGAACCAATATGACTGACAGCATAAATACCGGAGTTCAGACATATATGTATGAGTATGTATATCTGGTCTCAGTGAATACAATCAGAGACAATGGTAACTTTAGTAGCATTAGCCGTGGAATCAGCTATCAAGCACATTCGGAAAGGTGATTTGCAAACATTCACGTAATATAAAGTGCGATACTTACATCTTCAGGATATAAAGCTGGATCAAGAACAGTTGGTACTGATCCATGCTTGAGAATCACATTTTTGTATGTTTTGGGGCACATTTCCTTCAAAAACAAAACTTGTCCACTGCGTCTTCAGTGGCTCTGATGCCGGGAGTACATGAAGACTCTTATACAGCCAACAACAGAACACTTATGAGCTTACGATGCTGAGACATTATTCTTCTCACTGTATCTGCTCCAGCATGGAAAGAAATGTCAGACTGTGTGTAGATCACTCAGGGGAGGAGCTATGATAATAGGGTGGAGTCTGTCACCGATTGTGGGCGTGGCCTGCTCAAACGTGACGTCACTTTAGAGCAGAAACGAAAACCGTTCATTTTGAGACACTGTGTTTGATGAATAGAAATATAAGAAAGAGGAGTGGGTGCACCTTTAACATTGTAGGGTGGTTGTGTACACACATTGCCGACTCACATTTATGTACAAAAAGTGAATTTTGTATAATAGGTCTCCTTTAAATGGACACCATTTTCATTGAGCAATTAATTTAGTTTTTGAATGTTTAAATGACAGTCTATTTACCCCCACTGTGTGCATAAGAACAAGCCTCAGCCTGCTATTGAAACTGATCTCATGCTTGTCAGCAACACATCTCCATTAGAAGCTTAAGTTGACTAACTGAAACTAATGAGACTTTGAGATTGTAAACTCTTCTCTTTTCCTTCTGCCTCCTGTGTTTCTGGGAGGGTCCCTCAGTTAATGCATTCGGAGATCGAAACCATGTTTTTCTCTCTCTTCTTTTTGCAGGTGTTCTCAGGTCTTCAGTATGATTGACAGTTTGTGGCCTCCACTTGTTGATCCTAAAACACATGAAGATCTGCCGAAATCTCCCAGCGTACGTCTTCATCAGCTTCACTGTCTAAATAAAAGCCATGTTTGTTTCATATTTATTGCACAGATTTGCTGTTTCTGGGAGTTTCCATTGGGTTAGCAGCAGCCCATTTGTTCAAAACAACCACTTCACTGTATATTTAAGGAATAGTTCACTCAAAAAGGACATTTCTGTCATAAAATTTTAAAAGTGCTATGAGAGAAGCACATTCATTTGCGATGTGTAAAAATTATATATATATATGTATATGTGTATATATGTGTATATATGTATATATGTGTATATATGTATGTGTGTATATATATATATATATATATATATATATATATATATATATATATATATATATATATATATATATATATATATATATATATATGTGTATATATGTATGTGTGTATATATATATATATATATATATGTGTATATATGTATGTGTGTATATATATATATATATATATATATATATATATATATATGTGTATATATGTATGTGTGTATATATATATATATATATATATATGTGTGTATATATATATATATGTGTGTGTGTGTGAGTGTGTGTGTGTGTGTGTGTGTGTGTGTGTGTGTGTGTGTGTGTGTGTGTGTGCCTAATACACGTGAATCATTGAAACAATAGCAAAAGTTAGTATTAAACATTAGACATCTAGATATGTTACGGTAATGAGAATCGGGAGGTAAAATGTACTTGAGTGTCCTGTCACAAGGCAAAACGGCCCAATGGTTATAAATGTGGGCTTAATTTCATTATGCAAAATGTAATTTCACATTTTATTTTTGCATTGATTTGGGGTTAAATATGACCAGGACATTTCCTTTACAGGTTTTGTGAGAATCACCAATTAGTTTCTAAATTGTCTAGGTGGACTGGGTAAGGAGCTTCAGGTTGTGAACATTATGTTATGTCTACATAGGCGACATGATCTCATGAGAATTCATATGTATTCTTACGTTAAGTTTGGTTCTTGTGAACATACATTTTCTTACATTTGCTTAGATACTGAAAAAATAATATTGACACCTTGTCAGTATCTAAATGTCATAATTTTACATATTAACACCTTTAGAAACGTACAAATGTTTATGTATACTGATTAAAAAGATACATATTATGGAATTAATCAGTTAATTTCATTGCATTTATAATCGGTGAGATTAATGAAATGTTCAGTGCCGTCACATTTATTTAATGCTGTTGATGCTTTTGCTTAATTTGACATTATAATGGTTTCATTTGGTTCTGTGGGGTTTCTGCTGCCCTATTCAATGTTATAAAGGGTTATGTCACTTTAACCAAGACTATACTTTAAAATGGTAAAATGAACAAAATAATTATGCAATCATTTAATCATTCATTAAGCATTGGACACAATAGGAGTTTTCAGAATATGCCAAAACAAATCAAAAACTGAACCACAAAAACACCATAAAACAATCATAAAAGTAATCAATTTTATTGCCTTTTATTCAGCCATCTCTGTTTCCATTGTTTTCCTTATAATCATTTAAAAATTGACGCCTCAAGAAGCATTAAGCCACAGTTTTTTGATTTCTACTGCTCACTAATCGCAACATGTCGTGTCCTGTCATGTTTTGGTTTGAATGAAACAGATAATATGTATATATTATTACAAATTATTGTCACTGTACATTAATCTGAATCTTTTTATGTGGTTGATAAGTGGTTATGTTCAGGGTTTGGGGTTAAGGGATCTAACATATCTATAAAACAGCACAAATTAAGAGTTTGTATACGAATATATTTGTAATGGAATCATAAATATTTTATGTTTCTAAAGCTGTAAATATGTAACAAATAATAATAATTTTAGATGCTTTCAAAACGTCCATTGTGCACGTTTTAGCATTTTTCTAAATGTACGTTTTAATGTTACATATAGCTATGTGTAATAGTGAGATGAGGCTGACAGAGTTCTTACATCAAATAGTTTTATTTCAGTAAAATCCTGTTTTCTTGAACTAGCAATAAACTGTTCTTGATTTTAGTTAATCAGAACCATTAAGATGAATTTTATCATGTTGGTTTGTGTGCAACAGGATAGAGCCCCAGCACCCAGTTTCTGCTATAGACTGAGTGTCCAGCAGGGTCACATGGTTCCGTTATCAGAAGAGACCGTATCTCCACTTTACCGACCACCTGTACTACAGACACTAAAGGAAATCCTTCAGGTGCAGCACTCAAATCTGCATCACACTTACTTTTCAAACACCACATTTGATGGTCCAGTCAGTGGATTTAAGGAAAAAAATATTTTGTTGAATGTCCACCTTTGTCTCAGAAATTAGTCCTATTACTGAAGTTGAGAGTTTAAGGGTTGCAGTTGTTCTATATTGATTTAAAAAAAATATGAACGACTTCATAAATGCATGCTAAAGGAATAGTTCACTTAAAAATGAAAATCCTCTCATTATTTACTTACCCATGTGTCATCCCAGATGTGTATGACTTTCTATCTTCCGCAGAACACAAATGAAGATTTTTAGAAGAATATCTTCATTTGTGTTCTGCAGAAGGACGTCATACACATCTGGGATGACACAAGGGTAAGTAAAGGATGAGAGGATTTTTATTTGAACTTATGATAATGATGTACTAAAGATGATGTTTCTCTTTTTTTTTTTTTTTTTTTAGGTTGAATCTGTGACAAGTCGTCGCAGCTTTCGGGCCACTGTAGTTCATAAACAATTACTGGTAAATCTTTTTCATCTTTCTATTTTATTTTTTTTTTCCAGAACCCAAATGTGTAAAAATCTTAGATTATATTTTTTCATCATAGCAATATCTTTGAGTACCACTTTGGCATGCCTGAAAAAGTGTGAGAAATGATCCATAGCTTTGCCATTAGATTGTCTTCTCAAGAACCAACAATAGCTGATTTCCCAGCATGTTTGCCAAGTCTTCACCCCTCAGGGAATCTTCCAAACAGTACACCTTTGAAAAAGCTTTTGGAAAGCTTCACGCTTTGTATGACATTGTCTTACTGTTAGTCACATCCTCTAGTGAATATCTATATGATTGATCTTACAAATCTTTAGGCTTTAGATTTTATTTGTACAGGTTGACGAGTCACACTTACACACCGTGACGTGCTTTCCTGGAAAGTAGATTGACGATAGGATTTTTATTACATTTTTTAGCCATTGACATTGCATCTGCGTAGGTGTATGAATACTCTGTCTGGGAAAGTGCACCTTAAGCATTTTTGCAATGTTGACATGTTTATATGTTTTTAAATTAGAAATATAATTGAATTGGTTTTGTCTGTGCATGCTACTGTACGATAAATAACAATCAATCACCCATGTGTCTGTATACACCCATGTTTTCTATTTTAATGTTATAAAAAGAAAACTTTTTCTCTTTTTTTTTTCTTCTTTTTTTTCGCTTTTAGTTTAGCGAGTGTCACTGTCATTACAAGAAATTTATAATTTTTTTCCTTTTCCTTTCCTTTGCTTTTTCTTTTTTCTTTCTCTTTTTAACTAATGCTCCAATATTGTTTTTTAGGGAATATTTTTTTTTTTTATGTTGATGCTGATGTCTAGCGAACATAGTGGTTACTGTATAAGATATATAATGTGTTTATTCATATATTGAATATCAGTGTCAGATATGAACTTTTACATTATGGGCAATATTTGACCCCTGGATTTGATTTTCTTTTTCTCTTACCCTGAAACTAAAATCAACATGTATTCCAATTTTATGGGATAATATGTATAACTAGGGCAATAATATAATATTACAAACTATATCAGAATTTAAAATAAAAACAGAAAATTTAATTACGAGGGAATTATTGGCCCCCAAACTCGTTTTTTAACCACTCCACTGATGTCATATTAGCAAACTATATTTTTGGCAAGTTGTTTAGGACATCTACTTTGTGCATGACATGAGTAATTTTCCAACAATTGTTTACAGACAGATTGTTTCACTTTTGATTGACTATTTCACAATTCCAGTGGGTCAGAAGTTTACATACACTAAGTTAACTGTGCCTTAAGCAGCTTAGAAAATTCCAGAAAATTATGTCAAGCCTTTAGACAATTAGCTTCTGATTGGAGGTGTACTGAATTGGAGGTGTACCTGTGGATCTATTTTAAGGCCCATCTTCAAACACAGTGCCTCTTTGCTTGACATCATTGAAAAATTATAAGAAATCAGCCAAGACCACAGAAAAAAAACTGCGGACCTCCACAAGTCTGGTTCATCCTTGCGAGCAATTTTCAAACACCTGAAGGTACCATGTTTATCTGTACAAACAATAAAATGCAAGTATAAACACCAGGGATCACGCAGCCATCATACCATTCAGGAAGAAGAGGCATTCTGTCTCCTAGAGAGGAACGTAGTTTGATGTGAAAAGTGCAAATCATTCCCAGAACAACAGCAAAGTACCTTGTGAAAATGCTGGAGGAAACAGGTAGACAAGTATCTATATCCACAGTAAACAGAGTCCTATATCGACATAACCTGAAAGGCTGCTCAGCAAGGAAGCCACTGCTCCAAAACCACCATAAAAAAGCCAGACTACAGTTTGCAAGAGCACATGGGGACAAAGACATGGAGAAATGTCCTCTGGTCTAATGAAACAAAAATTGAACTGTTTGGCCATAATGACCATCGTTATGTTCGGAGGAAAAAGGGTAAGGCTTGCAAGCCAAAGAACACCATCCCAACTGTGAAGCATGGGGCTGGCCGCATCATGATGTGGGGGTGCTTTGCCTAGGAGGGACTGGTGCCCTTCACAAAATAGATGGCATCATGAGGAAGGAAAATTATGTGGATATATTGAAGCAACATCTCAAGACATCAGCCAGGAAGTTAAAGCTCGTCGCAAATGGGTCTTCCAAATGGACAATGATTCCAAGCATACCTTCAAAGGTGTGGCAAAATGGCTTAAGGACAACAAAGTCAAGATATTGGAGTGGCCATCACAAAGCCCTGAGGGCAGAACTAAAAAGGGTGTGCGAGTAAGGAGGCCTAAAAACCTGCCTCAGTTACACCCGTTCTGTCTGGAGGAATGGGTCAAAATTCCAGCAACTTATTGTGAGAAGTTGTGGAAAGCTACTCAAAATATTTGACCCAAGTTAAACAATTTAAAGGCAATGCCTCAAATACTAACAAAGCGTATGTACACTTCTGACCCCGTGGGAATGTGATGATAGAAATAAAAGCTGAAATAATTATCTCTACTATTATTCTTAGACATTATCAGTCATTTCACATTCTTAAAATAAAGTAGAGACCCTAACTGACCTAAGACAGGGAATGTTTTGTGAAAAAACTGAGTTTAAATGTATTTGTCTTAAGGTGTTTGTAAGCTTCTGACTTCAACTATATATATATATATATATATATATATATATATATATATATGGGGTCGACTGGAGACTGCAGTGGGACAGAGAGAGAAATTTACGAGCAGCTGTCCTACACCTTTGTGTGTTTGTCTTTTTGTTTAAGTTCCTTATTAAAATATTATTTATATTGTCAAGCCGGTTCTTGCCTCCTTTCCATTAATACATTTACAGTGCATTATTCATTGAGAGGTTTTTGGTAGATTTTGAAACTGGCACACTTCTGTTTAGCATTCAGGATGTCATGCTTATTTTTCAATCACGATTATCTTAAAATGTCTAAATATCAACAAATATATCAGACTATCACAACATTTTTCAAGAAAATGCACCGATTGGTTTCCCAGAGGTCAAATGCAGGCAAGAGGGAGATGTTGCTGTTTGTGACGGATCCCAGTCTCCAGACC
Organism: Moxostoma hubbsi; assembly: GCA_032164185.1. Classification (NCBI taxonomy): domain Eukaryota; kingdom Metazoa; phylum Chordata; class Actinopteri; order Cypriniformes; family Catostomidae; genus Moxostoma; species Moxostoma hubbsi. Next base: position 23,204,776 of record JAVLUX010000037.1, on the reverse strand, counting down.
GAGCCGAGAGTGGAGGGGAACCGAAGAACCGTTGCTGTGTGTCTGAGCCGGTCCTGTCTGATCCAGAGCACAGTAACACAGGCCCTGGACGGCCCTCAGCAAAGACCCATACTGAGGTTCAAAGACGCTATGAAGGAGAACGGTATATCACTAACCATGCTAGATTGCCATGCAACACCTAAGTGAATACATTGTCTCTTGTACAGATTGAGTTTGTTTTGTTGCAGCAAAGTGAATTCCATTTGTGAATAAGGTTTTTACGATAATGATATTCACTGCTCGATTATGATAATTACTAATGTCTCTTATTATTGGCATGCTTCCATAATTCATAGTGTAAAGCCTTTTTGCAGTATACGTTTTATTTTATTTTTGCTCTGGTCAAAAATAAGTGGTAACATTTTGCACGACGAATGCTTGGTTACAACTTTTAAGAGTATATTGGTTTTATAACATAAGACAATACAGTAATAAGAAATCACAATATAGAATAATGGAAATAAAATAAAAAAATGATGCAGAATGAGAATTTGGGAAATGCATTTGCTTAATTTGTCACAAAAATAGGCTTTTCTTATGCAAAAAATAAATAAATAAATAAAATATATATATATATATAATATTATTTTTTTTTTATTATTATTTTGATGTGAAATGATTTATAAATGTTTACACGAGATTCACCAATGAATGCAAAAGATTTTGCTTGTCTGTTATGTTTAAAAAGGCTCAGTGCTACTGAATGGAAGTCCGTCACATTCAAAGTCTCTGTTGTTGCTCCAACTATTTTCAGATGAAGAGTTAATGTTGTCTTAAGAACTGTGTCTGTTGAAAATGCTTTGACATAACATTACTGGTTCTTTGTCAAAACCAGGTCAGATATTCTGTTGGGAGCAGACAGTGATCCAACTGGAACCAGAAGATCCATGTTTCTCCATTCCACAGCCCATAATGCTGGACCTCCTCGGTCCAGAGACCCTCCCATACTCTCTCTGCACTCTCACAGGTTGGTATATTCCTCCTCAAGCTCTCCCTTTTTCTGCGGTTGGTATGTTCCAGCTTGATAGAACAGAATCTCAGGGGGGGTAGAACATGTTTGTCCACTTAAACGAAACCAGTTGTTTATTGGCCCTGATTTTGTTTTTGATGCCTTTTAGGGGGACCTTCTTGTGGTTATTTGCTTTTCTCTATTCCTCTATAAAGATATCTTTCATGTTGAAGGAAAGTTGTCTGTTTGCCTGGTTTTGAGCTATAAAAGTCTCATTTTTTTTATAAAGTGTTCTGTTCTTTTTCTTGGTATATTATTTTTACTCGTGTAAACTGATGCAATGTCACTGTGGGGGGAATTCACTACAAATGAATTATGCCTATTGATAGCATTATTTTGCATGCACTGTCTGCATTGTTTTAGCTCTCGGTTCTTTAAAGGAACTATGCAAATCGGTTAACAGCACAAACGCGCCCACAAAATTAGTGCTGAATAGAAAGCAGTTAGCATGATCTGGCATTCTTAACTGGGACTGTACAGCATGGTTGATTTTTTTTTTTTATTATTATTATTTTAAAATATCTCATTGGAGACTACAAACAGAATCACATTTGAGAATAATGGGAACCACAACAAAACGCATTTTGCTTAGATTAAGATAGATAAGTAGGGGTTAAACTGGGATTTCAGAGATGGGGGAATCCTAAAATCAGGTGATGTCAGAATCTTTGATCTGTGCTGATGTCATACCAAGAGATGTGCAGCTTTTTAGTAAACTAAGCAAAATCGATACTGTATATCAGTGGATCCAAGAAAAGAGTGAGCAGCTGATTCCATATTACATGATTTCTATGAACCAAAGATCGGACCACGGTACGATACAGAAGTTTAACGTGTGTCTTGATGCGGGGGCATGTTGTCTCATGCTGCTCTTGAATATGCTGCCTCTACCAGCATCTGCAGCTGACTAGAGCGAAACATACTGAATTTGAAATATTTTGGAACAGCACATTTGCTTTTATAGAGACAGAAAGTGTCAAATGAATCAAACAGAAAACACATCTTGTTTCTTTTTGGAATCGAAGGTGCCGGGACGCCGTTTCGGCCCGTACCGGCCCAGTTTAACCCCTGACTATAAGTGCTTTTCTAAGGATGCATCAATGTACACATGCGTCAGAAAGATGCTTTTGGAGTGTCACACATTGGTTGTGTCTCGTCGTAAACAGAGTGCTTAGATTGCTGTGTCAAGTTGAATGCAAGAACGTGTCCTCTCATCTTGTGGTGTCGTTGGTGTCAAGCAAGCCTAAGTGGGGTTTGTTGTCTGTACAGTTGTGTGCTGCCTATACAGCTGGAGGTTTGCCTACTGCCCCCTGCTGAAAACAGGTCGCACTTCAAGCTTGAATTGCTCCGATGGTAGGAATATTGCGTATTACGATTTGGTGACATGTTTAATTGTGTTCATTTTTAACGCATTATTTTAATATAAATATTGCATTGAATTAATGTGTTCAAAATAACAGCCCTATTATTTTCGGAATTACCTTTTGTGACACTAGTGGCACAGAAAGTACACACTTCAGCTTAAAGATGGAGCCGTACTGTAGCAATGTCACACAAAAGTTGGCAAATTCTATTCAATTCTATTCTAAAGCATTGCATCTGCCTAGCTTTCTCTGTTTTGCTTTCTTTGGACATATAGCAATGCATATGTTAAGTCGGATCAGGTAAGATTTGAGAACATTTAAACATAGTTGTTCCAGACTGATACACTCACTGGTTACATCTATGCAGTCTTCATTTCTTTCGGCTCTAGTTTTCCCTTGTATATTTGGAGAATTATGAGATTTTTTGACATTCAGAGTTAGTCGTTTTATCTCTGTGGCTTTCACCCTGTAGATAAGACCAATAAACTGACTCGAAACTGTAACCAGCAAAAATGATCTACTGCAGTGGTCAGCAACTTTAGTCTTTGGCTGCTTGCCTGAGGCTCATACAGGGGTCTTATCACTCTGGGGTGATGTAACTTATGTAAGACAGATGTGTGTTTGTGTGCTGTGTGTTACTGGTTTTATAATGCTATTTGTCAATGCCAGTTGAGTTTAGGGCCAGAAATGGATTTGTGCTTTTTGCAAGCAAATACAAAGGCACCATTAAATAAAGTCCACGTAAATTTGATTAATTGCAATTATGTATATTGTTTTTCATTTGCATATATTTTATCATGATATTGTTATAACATTTTAGCTTGTTTCAAGATGTATAATAATTGTTGTAGGTTATACATTTCTAGGTTATGCAGTTTTCTTACATTTTATGATTGAGGTGAGGTCAAATCAAAAGATCTAATAGCTGTAATTACTTACTAATTAAAAACATGTATCCTGGAAACAAACCACGTTAAATCCATTCATTGCATATGTAACTATACTGTAAATCTAGACATGATTGTTTTTCAAGTGTGGAAATTCAATGGTTTTAATGAATGTGTGATTTGCATGTCAATGTGCAGGTGTCATTGTTGAAGTGGATGAGAGCACAGCTTTCTCTTGGCCTACCTGCAGCCGATGTGCGAGTTGCCATTTAGAGATTACTCAAGATCAACAGTAAGTCCAAAGTTCAGTTGCAGAACAGCTCTAAGTCCAAACCGGTAGTCTTTAAAGACACTCCTTTTCAAGTCAAGTACCTGCCGTATAGTCTGCTGTAGGGATGGGCAGACAGATTAAAGGGAGTTTTACAGAAATTATTCACTACAGGGAGAACTTCATTATGTAAAATCACTAATGGCAGTGCCTACAGACATTTACTTATCAGAGTCACTGCTGAAAATTCCCACGAGTCATCTTCAAAAAACTGATTCTCATGTTTCTCTTTGTGCTATTTCTAAAATGTAAGTATTAAGCAGTATTAATTGAGCTTCCTATATTCATTAACGATAATTTTGTGCTCCCCTGAAGCATTGTATGTATTCCCAAGTCTACTTATGTTAGTCTAGGTTCACCAAAAAAAAAAAAAAAAAAAATAGTAAGATTTTATTTATTTATTTTATATTATATAAGTTTTTGCAAGTCAATTTTAATGGTATAAAATGAAGTAAAATCGACTTAGCGTCATGACAATGATGATTAAAGTAAGTAAATTTAACTGAAACATCAGTTCATTCAGTTAATACTTTTCAACAATCAAATCAACCAAAAAAACTGTAAATAAACTTGCAAACAGTGAAACCATGCAAGCTCATTAATTATGCTGGGAACACCAGCTTCGAAAAGTTAAGTCAATTTTACTTCTTTTATTTACCTGTGAAATGTACTCACATTTGTACATGTTTGAATTGAGTACAGATTAACTTCATATTTTCAAATCCACGCTTCAGTTTATTCAATGTAGAAAGTGCTTCATCTTTTATGCTATATTTATTTCACCACAATATATATTTTTTTTCGATGTTTCTTGCACCACAAACCATAGTAATTTCGTTTTCTACGCAGTCTTTAACCCTTACAATGAACCAGGGCCTGTTCACAAAAATCGTCTTAAAAATTCAATTAAAATGGTACTAAGGATAAATTATAAGAAGTTTGTATCAAGCCGTAAACCTTGACAGTTTAAGAAAAACATAATAGCATCCTTTAGTACAAAAATAACTTTTTTAAAGTTAAACAAATACTAAGAAAATAGTAGTTAGGAGGAATTTTATTCTTACTAATGTTTTTGTAATCCAGCCCCAAGTTTTCTGATGGCCCATTAAGTAATTTTTGGAATCGTTTATATTGTTGACTTGTGTTTGTTCAGAGTTAATATGTAAGATGCCTCCTAGCTATCACTTTGAGTACAATCACAACCCACCGCATGGCTTAATTGTTTTCACATTCCGGATGAAGTAAAGTTGAACTGATGAGTCATAGTGACTTTAACCCCTTAAAGTGATAGTGCACCTAAAAATTACAATCTGTCATCATTTACTGCTCATCCTGTTTTGACCTACTTTCATGGAACACAACTAAGGAGATTTTAGGCCGTATGTTGGCCTCAATCACCACTCCCAATACAATGAAAGTGAATGGTGACTGAGGCTGCCATTCCGCCAGACATCTCCTATTGTATTTTACAGAAGAAAGTAAGTCATACTGGAACAACGTGAGGGTGAGTAAATCATAACAGATTTTAAATTTTGAGGTGAACTATCTCTTTAAACTGAAATGCACAAGTGTCTTTAAACTACAATAGAAATTGCATCTGTATTGGTATGTTTGCTTCCAGGAAAGGATTCTTCTGTTTAATGTGTGGAGCAACGATGGAGGAACCAACCACAAAAATGCAGTTAGAAGTGTGTTTGAGCTGTCCCTTACTGAGCCACTGTATAGTCAAAATCAAGGTGAGGGGATTTTCATCTGATTTAATATGAAAATGTTGATTCAAGTGGGTCATCAGGTGTTATATTCTATTCTGAAGCATTTCTTAAAAACAATCCTAAAATCTTACACAGCTTTTTAACAGTGTAGCATTTTGTGATGGTTCTGCATGAGAAAAACGAATGAAAAGATGTACAATTTTTGATATCTCATTGTTTTTAAATGCATGTAAACTTATTAGCACAACTGTACAGTACATGTCAAACATGAACTCAAGATGAGAAGCTACCATGATTTTATCACCCCTGCAGAAACGTTAGCATTGACTTTATCTTTATTCTGTTTTATTTCCTTCCGCAATAAAATTGAGTTTGTAGTAACAAGCTGCAATTTTGGACCTCTTAATGTTGTTTTTCTAAAATTAACCTCATACATAGCAACAAAGGTTTATACAGTATATTCTATTCTTAGAATATCATATTGTCTGTAATGCTTGTTTATATTGACATTTAATCAAAAAGCCTTGACGGGTTGCCTTGATTAAGTTTAAAAACAAGAATGCATTTGCTTAGTGCAATAATCAGTATGTAAAAAGCATTGCATTTACATAAATTAAGCTCAAAAGATGATTCTGTCAAGTGCAGATTTCCCAAGATAGTTGATTAGAGAAGGTCAGACAGGGTTGATTTCCTGAGGCCTTCAGAGTCTGTGATTTCCCTAGGTGTTAACTGAAAACATGAAGGTTTCATACAGTTTTTAGTTTCTCTTGCATATTATGAGTACGACTATGATATTTATGATTGCATGCATGCATGTGTTTACAGTTGCAGCAAAATACCATTATGTCTCTCTTAAACTCAACAAGGAGTACAGAGGTAAGCTTTTTGTCTGGAACTGGGTTACTTATATTTGTCTCTGCATGTTAAGATGGGATTGAAAGTATAATTCTTCAGAAATTGCACACATCCTCCTTAAGATAAAACATCAAATTCACATAATATTTATGCCTTCAAGAATCTCCCGACAACATGTGAAACTGTCTGTCAGTTTCAATCATTTCTACCCCATCTTTAGTCTTTAAGTAAAATTATGCCGAGTTCACACTACACAATTTTATGCCCGATTTTCGCTCGCCGACAGTTTTGTGGAGATCGCCGACAAAAGCCTGAAATCGTAGGCAAATCGGAGCTCGCACCCGTGAGCAACGATCGCAGTGTATGAACTATCAAAAACGTGATTTGAGAGAATCGCCCACGCTTTGCCGATGTCAGCGAGATATCTAGAATGTTAAATATCTGGACCTGTCTGCGACTCCAAATCGTGCAATGTGAAATATGTTTTGACTGAGTACAACTGCATCGTTGGCCTACAGCCAATGAGAGAGAGCAAGAAATGGGGTGCAGGAAGTTTCAGTGGGAGGAGTCCTGATGTAGCTGCAACTGAACATCAACTAGCATGGCTGCGGTATCAAGAAAGTCTCATTGGACTGAAGAAATGGAGGAAGTATTAGTGGAACATTGGCAGGAGCACCAGTGCATATTTTATATTTAACCTGAACTGTCCCACAACCGGGTGGAGAAAGAGAAGTGTTGGAGAGAAATGGACAATTCTCTTAGACAGTCAGGTGAGCAGATAGGGAGATTTTTCCATAGGAGATACTTTTTTATATTGTAACCAATAAAATATATGATAAATGGTCTGCACTTATATAGCGCTTTTTCTAACCTCAGAGGTTACTAAAGTGCTTTACACTGTGTCCCATTCACACACACTCATACACCAATGGCGGTAGAGCTGCCATGCAAGGCGCTAGCCTGCCATTGGGAGCAACTTGGGGTTCAGTGTCTTGCCCAAGGACACTTCGGCATGTGGAGTCGTGTGGGCCGGGAATTGAACCACCAACCCTGCGATTAGCAGCCGACCCGCTCTACCACCTGAGCCACAGCCGCCCGTTAAGCCATCCGATTAAGAACATACACATCATATTCTGAAATGCATAACATATGATCATGCATTTGTTTTTGTATCTTGTATCACTTGTAGCGTGTTGTGAAACATTATTTGGAGTCCAGGCAGAGTTGTCGGGGATTCGTCAGGGGATTCGCCCCTGTTGCCGATTCCTCGTGTAATTTGAAAACGCTACGACTTCCATGACAAGACTGACAGTTGAGTAATATTAACAGTACCACAATCCGAAGTCTCTAAAAGTCGTGTAGTGTGTAGGAGGCATTAATGATCAAATGCAGCATGATTGTGGACCTGTACTAGCCTTAATCAATGCTATTACAATTGTGCTTTGCTTATGTTTAAATTACAGGTTGAGTGTCTGTAATCAGCTTTTAATGTATGATTTCTTTGCGTTAAAGGGTTACAGTGTGGAAAATGTTCTTGGGATGGAGATCGGTCCTCTCAATGCCTTCGTCCATGTGGTCAACCGAAGTCACACTGTTTGGATGGGTTTGGAGGAGTTAAACCTTTGACCTGCTCTGAATAGCTCTCTTATCTCTTTAAAAGAGTAATGAGTCAACATTGGTCTTGCCCTACTTCCAAATTTATGTAGATAAACATACTCCCAGAAATCTGAACGAAAAAATAAGCTTCTGTTCACTCAGATAGTGTAACTGTGCACTGCCTAGACCAAAGTACTGCATGAACGGTGGCAATTCTGTACCCTTTAGTTTTAGTTTAAACTGTTATGAAAGCCAGAACTGCAAAATGATTACTTGAAGTATGAAAAATGTGATGATTGTAAGCTGATTAAATGACTGGCAATTGCTGTCAAACAAACGCCTGCTACTTTGCTGCTAGCCAAATGATTGTGTGTTTACGTTCAATTATTTATATAAAAAAAGTAAGTTCATACTTCTGGTCTGTATTACATGTTTGTGTACTATGTCTATGACAGTAAATAAAGTTTAATGCCACATATTTATCACAGTTATTACATAACTATTAAGTCTGATTGTGATTATTTGCACTATTTAATGCATATTGATTTTGTCCTACTACTACACATGGTCCCATTGTGGTGTTCAACTTTGACAGCTACACCTTTCCAGAGGACACGCCCCCTCAGCCCCACCCCCTCCGTGCACACAAGCGCGTTCATGGAGCAGAACGAGGTTTTATGAAATTTTACATCGTTTTATTGTACATTTGTACACACTGTAAAATTGCAAAACATACTCTGGCATTAATACGAAGTTTGGAATTATAAAACAGGTATCATATAACTATATATATATATATATATGAAGTATTTTCTGTAATAATTTAGAATACAAAAACAACAAGAGATTCACAAAAATAATCGCCGTTCAGTGCCAAAGTCCAAAGTCATCCAATGTGTAACGCGTTTGTTACAGGAACAACATTATTCGAGTTCACTGAGGTATGTTTGAGAGAAAACTGGCAGGATTTGTTCTGGGTATGGGGGGCGTCACCGACGCGCGTCACCGACTGTCAACAGCCGTGCGCGCCCCCATGCCAAAAGCAGGTTCGGGCAGCTGCTTGAAGAAGTGTCTGAGGCTGCCCAGTTCTCGTGTCAACTGATCGATGGTTTTGTATAGCCGCTCGTTCTCCGCGCTCAACTCGATCATCTTCTGCTGCATCTCCATATTGCGCTGCTTCGCCTTGTCCCTGCTTTTACGCACGGCGACGTTGTTCCTCTCGCGTCTCTGTCGATACTCCGGACTGTGCCTATCGATTGTCTTTTTGCCCTTCTCCTTACCCAGCCTTCTGTGGATGGATGGCTGGCCGACAGCCTCGGGTTCTGGCGTGGTGGGCGGCGTCGGTTGCCCCGTGTGCAGGCTCACCGAAGTCTGCGCGCACGTTTCGATCTGCGACGGTAACGAGGAGGACTGGTCACTGTCACTCCAGTCCGCCTCCTTCTTGATTGGTGCGCAAAACGCGCCTTTTCCAAAGCCCCCATCCTGGTGCTGCTGCCTCTCCAAGCTCTTTTGCGCAAAGGTGCCATGTGTGCTTCCCAGCTGCTGGTGGCCGGGCATGTAAAAGTCAGGCTTTTCTTGCTTCACAGTGTTGTTAAACAAGTCTGCAAACAGTTCGTCGTTGCAGATCTCCAGGGGTACCGTGGACATGGACTCGATGTACGCGCTGAAGTCGATGGCGCTCTCATCGTCGTAAACGGCAGGGGCGTTGCTGAGCTCCACCATGCTGCCGCTGCTGTTGTTGTTGTTATCCTCGGCGATGCCATGTTCACCCCCTGGCATCCTTGATTTGGCATCCCCTGGCATTACTTTATTATCATAGAAGTTGGCTGGCTCCATGGCCCAGCTCATGTTGCATGGTGGAGAGACGCACTGCGAGTCCAGGTTGTATATGTCAGACATGGACGCAGTGAAAATACACCAAAATCTCTAAATGGGCAGCAAAATAACCCAAACACAAGCAGATCCCTGCTGGTTAAAGTGTCCCAAGCGGTCCACAAGTTCAATTTCTATTGCGATCACACCTCTTATCTAATGCACCCAGTGCGTATTTCCAAAAGGACACCTCTTCGATTAAGACCGCACGTTGACGGATTGCCTCTAGATCAGGTGTCAGAGTCCTCGTAGCTCTCTATCGAAACTGTGCGGTCCTCGAACATAAGTATAAGCACATTTCTGACGTCAGAGGGTTTCCACCCCCTTCCAGAAGCCAGTGAATGTCCAGTGTCAGTCACATGTTCCGCCTGGGCTCCTATTTGAGGAGAGACGGGTGTGCGTTGAACGCCTACCAGCACAAGTACACACGAGACCAACTTTTAGTACGCAGTTTGTAAAGGTTCGAATAGCAGTTTGAGCTGCGTGTGTTTTTGACACACTTTTTGGACATGGATTTAAAAAAATAATAATAATAAAATTAAAAAAAACATTTTAAATATCGTAAAATTCACTGGAAATATTTGGCACATGGTGTAATGTATAATTGCATGCTCATACTATTATATTCGTGTTGGTTAAGTAATGCGTTTAATGACAAAACACTACCTTTAAACGGTGCAATTATTATGTTTTCTATGACAGAAAATATTGGTACCAACACAGCAAATTTCTAAGTAATAAAAAACCTAGTGTTGGGCAGCTAGTGATAAAATCTGGTGTTAATTTACAAATAATATATGCTTTATCACTTGTTTAGTGATAATGCACAGTGTTTCCTTTAGGTGTTCACGCATAATCAACATCTGCGCATGTGCAGTGTATTTTCAATCGCCCCGCCCATCATGCTCTTCGGTCTCCATGACTCCATCGTCTTTAAGGATTTGCCAGCAAACAGCGGTTCCAAGCAAGGTAACGTTATAGTATTATTAACTTATCAACTTGTGGTTTATTTATGAACTTGGATCATCAGTAAAGCAAACTGAATTAATTTTATATTATACTGTTTGTGTGAAAAATAACCCATTTTACCCTAACATTGACACTGTCAAAGTAACGTTAGGCCTATGATTAAGGCCTATTTCTAATTTATCACAAGATTAATACACAAAGTCAGCACTGCGTAATCTTCTTTAATTAAGTATTAAAATAAGTATTGAAATATCATAATATTGATAATTATTAACGTATGTGGTTGACTTAACTCTGTCAGCATTTTTTGCCTCAGTTTAATTTCGCGCACTTTTTGATCCGCCCTTCATCTTGAGTTTAACGTTACCATTTCACGGGTAACGTTAGGCCTAAACTAAGATGTAAAAAATTGTAGCTCTATTTTAAAGTATGTTTTAACGTATAGTAAATGATAAGATGCTGTCATTTTACCCCTCCCCTCAGAACCATGCTGAAAGTGAAGCGGTGAGACTACTCAATTCGTTAATGGAGGACGATGGAGATAGACGTAAGTGACTTCATTTTATTTGTGCAAATTTTAATCGTTTTGTTAAATAATGGTGCAATTTTAGCATTTTCTGTCTGATACCGACATTATGCGTTATTTTGGAACTGACAGGATTTGGATAGTTAAACTTGTTTATTTTTTGTCATTTGGCGAAGTATCTTTAATTGGGTTCCCAACCCTTTATAAGACCGTTTATATCTTTAATTCAGTCATGCAAACGAGAAAGCAGACGTTAATCGAATTGATTGCTCTTGAAATAATATTTTCTTGTGTGGCGCGCCGGGGCTCGAGCACTAAGTTAACGGATTTGGCCAAGCACCGACCTAAATGGCGGCTCTGCGCATATAGGCCTAACGTTACCGTGAGGCCTATGACATCTCGATAGCGGAACGCTCTGTGTGTTCTAGCATCGTTCTCGTGGTACTTTGATAACAGAGCTACGCGTATGTACAGTGCTAAAACGTCTCTTTGGAAGACACGCAAAAACGTGCTCGAGCAATAAGTACGAGAGTGAAGCGCTGCATCAGCCGACAGATAGCAACTCAAGAGGGTAAAAAGGGTTGTGTTTCTCCCGCCGAGGCATTTTTTTTTGTCTTATTTTGTATTAGTATTAACTTAATTGAGCAGGAGTGCATTAGGGAAGTGAGAGATTATTCTGTACAACTTAGTTCTAGCTTTATAGTTGTAAATCTGTAACAGTATTTAGTGCTTATGTGTGAATAAAGTTTTAATTGTTTTGACAATTGGCTTAGGCAAGTGGTAGTTCTTGCTGTAATATGTGTGTGGGCACTGTGAGTATTAAACAGAATCTGTAGCAAAACACAAAGTGACCTGATTATATTGAGTCTGTTAGTTTGCTTTTTCCTATGAGGATAAGCACCCACTGGCAAACAAAATTGGTTTGAATTTGTATCTTATGTATTTTTATTTTGTATGTGTCATATTTGTTTGTATAAAATGTCATTCAAGTTTGCTTACCTTTTACAGGTTGGACAGTAAAGGCAAGAACACAATACATGGACACTAGAAAATATGTGAAACTCAAAGAGCCATGTTTTTTGGAGTTTGTCACGGAAGGTAAGTCTGTGCATTTACTGTATAATATAGCTTAATTTACGAAGTACTTTAATGTCTTAAAGATTAATAAATATTTTTGCGTAGTAATGAAGTTATTGTTTTACAGCAAAAAAAGCATTTGCCATTCGAGAACAAGACACCTGTTAAGGTTACGGATGACACCTCTACAGAAGTGGACGTGGATGTATTTCCTGAACTTGTTGCTGAAAGGGGCATGTGACAAAGTATATCAACATGTACAGATGTCCTATGGTGCTGAGTCATTTTTCCATTTTTTTTACAAAAAAATGAATTTGTTTGAAATTTAGTAGAAATTTATATTTAAGAAATATTTGTCATAATGTGTATTTTCATACCAGTGTTAAGATGCTATTGCATTGGAGATGAGCTGTTTTATTCAATTGTATGTTTGATATATAATTTTTTTAATAAATGTTCTAATAAATTCATAGTCACTTGGTTTTTGGAAAAATACCTACAGGTTTTTTTAAATTTCATCTGCATTACAATTTTAAAATAAGTATTTACATTATTTACATTAAATCAACATAAAAAAATACACTGGGGTTGTGTGATTAATCACCATAAAGTGTTACATCTATATACTTACGAGTAATAATTTCTCAACACCTTGAGTGATTAAAATCAAACACTAACACAGTGTTTGAATAATAAACACTTTCATCAGTGTTGTTTTAACACTAGCAAAGATGGACCTGTATGTTCACCCGGAAAGTGATAATTTTAACACTCATGGTGTCAAATCTCTCAACATATTTTTGCTGTGAAGATTAATTCAATAAGACACTTCTTTAAATGTATTATTTAAATAGCCTACAAATTAACAACCATAATAATACATTTTATGTTATTAATGATAAAAAAATACAATTAATAAAAATAATTATAAAAAAATAGTTAACAATCATTTTAATATTAATAATTATCAATATTTAGGTGTGTACACCGTGTTTATATTTTTTATAATAAGAAGAAGAATTAATATATAATACAATAAAAATTATTAGTTAAAGTTTATTATTACGCTTATTTTTTGTGTACTGCGCAGTGAGATATTATATATCGTTTCTTTTCATCCGTGTTTACATTTTACTGTCAAGTCGTAATGATTGTCGTATTTTTTTTTTTACAAATATATTATTTATTTTAAATTATTATTATTATTATTATTATTATTATTATTATTATTATTATTTCATGCAACCACACCGCAGACAAGTGACATGGGAAAATCCTGTACTCAACTTTTCTAGGTTGTATTTTTGGCAATGAATGGATCGTGTTGTCAACCACGTGGCCATCTAGTGGATGTACGTGGAATAATCTCCTTTTTTTTTCTTTTTTTTTTGCCGTTATATATTTCCCGCGAAAATGTCGGACGAGACCAAAAAGTTGTTTGGACCTATTCATGTCAGCCCTCCTATTAATATTGTTAGTCTGCACAGAGGCATCTTTTCACGTTGTTTAAATGTTCTTTATAAATACATATATCCACAATTTGATTAAATAATCTACGCGATGGAGATTGTTATAGCATAGACCGATAGCAAGAAATGTGGATTCCTGATTGGTCTAAAGTTCCCCGCGAAATTTACGTCACTGCCAGTTTCGTGCCACCACTTACTTTGGAACGAAAACGTCACAGAAGGTTCGTGCTACTTTTCTGTATAATGTTTTCGACTCGATTTTACTAAAGTAAAGGTTCAGGGTAAAATCATCATGAGGAATAATGACACATGTATAGTTTCTACTTTGTTCACGGTTACTTTATGATTGTCACAATATACGACATTAATTTACAGAATTTCCTCATCTTTTTTCCATCGCGTTTTAAAAAACAAACATCCTGTTTATATGCCTTTGAGTGTATTGTTGATCTACACATGTATGTTTTCTATGAATGTCATCACTAAGCCAATAATCCAATAATAATTTGCAGACATAAACTTACTATATATTGTCTTTAAAGTTGTGTTTTAACAAGATAAGTTCTTATGTGTTTAGTTAGAGCTGTTGTTGCACCCTCACCAGTGTTGGGTGTAATGAATTATTAATAAGTAATTAATTACTGTAATTAAATAAAATAAATTTACTTTGGAAAAAATTAATGTAATGGATTAGTTACTTATAATGTAATTGCGCTAAATACTGTACGGACTAAAGAACAATTCTACATAAAACAATAGTGAATTTAAAATTGAAATGTAATGTTTAATGTTAAAATGTATGTTTTCTCATTTAACGCCACCCCTTAAATTCTTTGGCCAGTTCATTAATAATTTATTTGATTTTCTATGATTTATTTTAAATAATTAAAAGAACATTTTCATGTCTATTCTTGTATTTTTCATCTAGTCGAGGATGATAAGGGTTTTAGAAAGTGATTAGTAATAAGTAATGTAATTACTTTTCAGACAGAGTAATTAGTACAGTAATCTAATTTCATTGTAGAAGATGTATGTTAACTTTTTAATGCACATGAACTTGATCTCATACAATGTACTGTATACTAATGTTAATCATTTTTTATAATAATAATAATCATTTTAAATTTATATTATTGTGTGAATTCAATTTATAGATTTGATTCGAGATGTCTTCACCATCATCATCTCGGAGCGGGCATAAGAGAGACCCTCCATCCCGTGAGTTTTATTATCTTCAAAGGGAAAGTTCACTGAAAAAGGAAAATTATCTCATTTACACATTTAGACTGTTGGTCATTTCCTGTGTTTACAGCTGTGAGCGAGGACCATCTCTCCCCACCGTCCCAGCGCTCTGGAGCCCATGACACATCCACAGAGCTGCAGCCCATGCCCACGTCTCCGGCCATGGACACCCAGTGTCCAACTGCACAGGACATGTCGTTGTTCTCCAGTCCTGTGGCCCATCGCTCTGGTAATGATCCATTATCACACTTTTACATTCATGCTACTATTACGCTATACGCAGGCATAATATGGCTGATTATACTCTGTTGGTGATCCGCACCTCTCAGCTAATCCCGGAAATGCAGGAGGCGTTTTTCCGCTGTCAGGTATGTGCGTGGAGGTGGACCGCGGGCGGATCGATGAACCTGCCATCTGCTGGAACTGCAACATTACCCACAGCATGGCACTGGTTTATAATCGCTCCGCCTTCTCCGACAAACAAATGGTGAGTGATCATTTTCAATTATCAAATCCATTTTTCGATTTGCACAATTATCTTTGCTAAATAGTGGTAATTGGCATCATATAATATGTTGGTTTGGGAAGATTTTCTTTTGTGATGGCATTAAAATTTGTCTCTAGAATCTGGTGCCGTGACCCTTTGTCATAAAAATGTTTGGAAATGTCTGCCTTCATATCTTTGTCCTTTTTATATCTTTTGCACTGACAGATAAAATTACAGGAGTCTCCAGAGGACATGCCTGCGGGTCAGACACCCCATACCACAGTCCTATACGCGCACAACGACTTGGTGGACAAAGTGCAGCCTGGAGACAGAGTAAACATAACTGGTATGACCTGTCATCTTATGTGCTTTGTTATAGGTTTCATTTAAGAGTCCTGTTTGTATTTAGTTTTCTTGTATTGTATTTTTTTTTTTTTTTTTGCACAAATACCAACAGCTGAAAAGTTTAAATGGCTTTGTTAACAGGATGCCTTCAAGTCCTTGTATATTTATAATTATAAGTTTTTAAATTGAAAAAGTGCCGGTTTGTATTAGCTCCTAGAATGTCGGTTTCCTGTGTGTCAGGTATTTACAGAGCATCACCCATGCGTCTAAACCCCCGACAGGGCCAGGTGAAGTCTGTGTACAAGACGCATATTGATGCCATTCACTTCCGTAAGACAGATGAGAGACGTCTTCATGGTCTGGATGAAGATGGCGAGCAGAAACTCCACCAAAGAGCGAGTCGCAGTGCTCAAATAACTAGCCACAAAACCTGACGTCTATGAACGCCTCTCCTCCGCTTTGGCTCCTAGCATCTGTGAACATGAAGACATTAAGAAAGTGAGTTATAAGTATATGAAACCACAGATTTGTCTTGTGGGATTGATTTGTAGTTGTGTTAGTTGACAAAGCCAAACTATAATGCTGTAAAGATGTTGAAGGTTTCATACTATTCAAGGCCTAAATAACCTTCAAACCTCCAGGCTTTTTAAGATGTTTTAAAGGTGCTATATGTAAAATTTTCATGTAATATTCAGCTTTTTTTGCCAATGTGTAAACGACTTGTAACGCAACTTAAAAAATGTGCCCTTCCCGGACTTCCTAGGTTGCCTATTAAAGCCTGTAGACTGATTTTCATGCGAAGGGAGCGGGTCGCTTTTGCCGGAAAAATTTAAAGGATGTGACGATTATGCACACTCCCGAGAGCCTTGCCTCAGACAGTAATAGCATCTCTTCCGCTATTCAACAGCGACAACAAACTGCAACACTAGGTAATGTTATCTTAGAGATTAAATCCAGCAAATGTCCGGCTCCCAGTACAACACCGACACCTACTCATACTCTGAGTAACCAAAAAAAACATATATCTACTGAATCCCGTCTGGCTAAGCGGGACTGTGATCGTGGTTGAGCAAAAACTAGAGTGAACATCGGCAGGGCATTTGATTCCTGGAGGGACATTTGTTCGGTTTTGGGGATCAAAACAGACCCTGAACTGGTGTTCTTCTTATTGGACCGGTAAGCTTACATAACTGCAAAGCATGTGAAATATAGTGCCATAAGGATTGAGCTATGTCATTTTAGCTAGACTACATTAACACATGAAATGAATGCTAGACAATGTTCAAGATGATGCAAAAAGCTCCGTTCATTAGTGTAACGTTACTTGGTTATACAGAAAATATATACATTATATTATTGAAAAACAATAGCGCATCGATATATCAAAACGACAGTTGCGATGGGATCACATTAAAACTGAATTGTCTCAACATATTTAGAATGTACAGTCTATTTTATAAACATGTCATCATCCACCAAATATAGCTAACAGCTATTGATAAAACTGGCTAGCTAGCTAACGCCGACATAGGCTATCGTATAAATGCAGTCAGTGTATCATGCAACGACGAGTGATTACTTCAAACTACAGTCTCGCATAGCCGGACCTATATCCACACTTTGTTTCAGCACTGGAGAATCGAATATAATATACGGTCTCAGAGTTTGTAGTAAAACAATAATAACGGTGTAATTTTAATTATGCTAACTCATCTGTCAGCATGATGCCAGTGAATCACGTTCAGTCTCTTTGTACGTTACGTCATTGTTTTGGCCGATGCTCACTTCCCTATGGAGTGTGTGCACGAGCACTAGCAACAGGTTGCTGGCTGCAGTTCACTTAACGGCAACAGGTGTCATTAATAACAAAGGTTTCTGAATCTTACATACTGCACCTTTAAACTTTCAGACAATGCTTTTTCAAGCCAGCTTGAAAGTTTGTCTCAAGTTAAGAGTAAAGTATCTTAAAAGAGGCCAACGGATATTTGGTAATGTTTCTTTCCCAGGATGTGCATTAACCTCTTAAACTCTACTAACCAGTTGGTCTGTGGGCGGGGATAGAAGTGTGCAATAATTTTACGCTTAAATTGTAAAAGTCCCCGGATACATAAGCTACCCATATGTGGTACCATTTGAAAGATTAGAATCATCACTTTTGCATTTGTTACACAAAATAACAAAATAAAGCCTGAAAGCCTCCATGTTGCAAATGAGCGCCACCTTGAGGTGATGTAGAGATATGAGTATGAATATAAACGTTTTTTACTTGGGACTTAAATAGGCAAGTCATATATCAAATTAAAGCTTTCATTCTCAGGAATGTGTCAGTGTCATTTAATGTATGGCCCTAACACCACAGTTTGAATGATTATCAAAAGAATCACAAAGTGAAATATCTCTGTAAGACAACAGACAATCGTCTCATGTCTGCTCCGATTACTGCATCTGTATGCCACAAGTAGCCACAAACTCTACATCAGAGAGTTTTTTCCTCAAAAGTAACCAATTTTACTTGTCTGTGAGCTTGCTTGGATAAATTATCCAATGTTAAATCTCAGATGTGCCGAACAAAATTGCAGAAAAGCGTGATAAATCATTGGCAAAATATGTCATCAACTAGTTGAGCCACAAAGTTTAGCCACTGATCCATTCAGAGACTAAGATATTTGACGAAACACTGGCGAACATGCATACGATCCAAAATAGACGATGTCTATGTTGTGAGTGCTCAGCTGCATTAAGGCTCTACCTACATTTCGAATCAGTATATTGTGATGGATGGTGATGTTGGAAAAATTAGATGTTGTTTAATAGGCTAAAGGCAAATAGTTTGCTGGATTAAGCAAACATTCTCAGCAAAGTGAAATACGATATATACATCACTGCGATTACAGAATCCATCCCGAATGGCATCAGAAGTATTATTAATGTTTTGTCTTGTCTCTATAGTAGCTCCCTTAGGAAACACCTAAGAGCTGACATTTTTTGTTTCACAGTGAGCAGCAAATATGCAGCTTTTCTTGTAGCAAATGACACCCAAATCTCATCAATGCTTTCATTGTCACCTGACACAAAGCTATTTTAGACATTTTTATTGTGACACGATGACATTGCCAAACTTTTACTTAAAGTAATAGATCATTTATTTCCACAGAGATGTAGTCGTGAAGATGATGACTGATAGTGAAATAAAGTTTAATGGTAAATGTTAATATAATTTAGGGAATTTTTAAACAAGTGGAGTAAAAAAACTGCTCTGGCATACGGTGGCCGTTCTGGAATGTCATTCCATTGGAACATGAGCTTCTACCTGAACGGAAAGACAAATAAACGGAGCCAAATGAGAATTAAATGAAACTGTCATATTTCCAACATGCACTCATCCAAGGCGCATTGAGTTGATTAATGTGAAGTAATGTCACGTCTTTGGGAATTTGCAGGATTTGTCTTTACGTGAGTTCATATCCGTTTCTTAGCGCTTAAAACTGCACATCAAGCATTTATGTAACACATCTCACAAGGCTGTTGTGTTTAATAAAATGTATTAATTCAAGCAATACATTGCAAAAGCAGGTTACTTTGCCTGTAGACAACCTCCATCATTGTTTCCTCTCACACCCACTGCTGTAATGGCCGTCTTGCGTGCAATTTCAAAAACTCTCGCCAGATGACGCCATTTATTGGTGGAGTTTTTATTTTTTTTGCAATTAGTCCATTGTATGTGTGTAAGGTGAGCTTTTACATTTGGGTGTGTAAAAATTGCATTCGGTGGCCAAAAAATGCACCAGAGTTGAAGAGGTTAATAAAAGTTCTGCTTCTCTTTTCAGGGCATCCTCTTGCAGTTATTCGGTGGAACCCGTAAGGACTTCACTCAAACGGGTCATGGAAACTTCTGTGCCGAGATCAACATCCTGCTTTGCCGTGATCCGGGCACCAGCAAGTCCCAGCTGCTCCAGTACGTGTATAACCTCGTTCCACGTTGGCAGTACACATCCGGGAAGGGTTCCAGTGCCGTGGGTCTCACAGCCTATGTGATGAAGGATCCAGAAACCCGACAGCTGGTACTGCAGACAGGAGCGCTTGTGCTTAGCGATGACGGCATCTGCTGCATTGATGAGTTTGACAAGATGAGCGTCTCAGTGGAACCCCAAAAAGACAACCATTGAGAACATCCAGCTTCCTCATACATTGCTGTCCAGGTATAAAAACACACACAGAAAAAGCACTTTTTAAGGGTGAACAAGTGTTTAAAGACACTCCTAAAGGCATTCACAATGCATTTAACTTTTGTAATATGACTAATTTCAGGCAGAAAGAATATTCATGGGGAAATAATATGGGTATATTTGTTATTAATTAGGATTTGACTGGATTCTAGCATGCTAGACTATGATCAAATTGGTTAAAATTATTTTTCTCTGCCTGCACATAACTTCTGCTTAACTTAGAAGTTTAAAAAGAAATGTTTTTGAACATTTTTACAATTTGAACGATTTATCACGAAACTGCACGCTGTTTAACGCGATTACCATTATAGTGCGCAATAGCGCTTGTTTTTTCATTAGAAATCCTATTTACTGTGCATTTTCACATTGAGATTTGAGATTTGCATTCAGGGGCTTTATCTGGAGTTAGCATGAAAATAATGTGCATTTCAAACTCTTCTGAGACCAGAGCAGACAGGCAGCACACTGGAGATTTCTTCATTCACTAAATAGGGAGCATCCTATAGCTTTCCTAAGCAGCCAAGTGCATTCACTCCTAAAATCCAACTAAAAGTTCAGTTTCAGTCTGCAGATGGTGTTTGGACCACTCTACATGTTTGGCAGACATGAGACAATGATGATCAGTACATAGATTCAGAATTTACAATGCTAACATGATTGGCAGTGATTGGATGATGCTGTCCATTACTTTGAATCAGAATTAATTATGCTAATTTCTGATTGATAAAATGCTTCAGCACTGTCTATCACTTGTTTGTTTGACAGTACAGAGAGTGAACATTGAGACTCAAATCCAGAAACAAAACAGCAATTATGAGTAGTGTTCAATCAAGATATTATTTTCATATTGTAAAAGTTGTAGATGGCTGCTATTAGATATGCTGACTTGCTCTATGTGAGATTTTACCAGGATGTGGAATTATACAGTATTCAAATAAAATTAATATATTTTTTTATATATATAAAACAGCAACCGAATGCAGCTGTACAAAAAAATCAGCTGTAATGTCTGTAATGTGTTAAAAACCAGAATGACCAACAATCCTGGAAACATAATGAACAATTTGATGGACTTTCTGTAGCTTGGTATTACAACTCAGTCCCGCTGTCCCCATATGAGGACATCCAATTTTAAGGAAAACTATGTACTCTAGAATTATTATTCTTATTTTTATTTTTTTTTGCATGATTATTAGGTGCTACTAGTAACAAATCAAAAAGGTAAATGGAAAATGCACACTACAGGTTGAGTCATAAAACAAAGCAAATTAAAGGTGCTGTAAGTGATTTTAGCAATCTGAAGCTTTCATGTGACTGAGCCGTAGGGTCGGGAACCGAGAACTTCAGAGCCGGTTCCATTCTTTAAAGGAATTAAAAGGAATCCTATGATCTTTGTGACGTTCGGTTCCATTAACGGTTCTCCTGTGTGAAATTTCCACCGATGCGGCTGGAATACCGTCCTGAAGTACTCTTGACAGAGTTTCCAGCAGTGCATTTCTGCAGCAGCGCTGACCTCTACTGACTCTACAGCGTAAAACACACAGCTCTTCCAGTGTATTTGATTCCCGATCACAAGCCGGCTCTTTTGAATCTACAGCGTGAAACATACAGCACTTCCGTTTATAGTCCGGTATAAAAGTCATCTTATACTGAATTGTAATTTATGTATGTCCAACTCAAAATGAAATAAGAACTGTTGAAGTCTCACAAGCCTGAAGTATAACATTAGGCTACAAAACACATCCTAAACTGTCTCTGGAAGAGTTATCGGTTATTTAATGATCAAGCAGTGTACAGTAGATACTGACAGACTGTTCATATGACAATGTATAATAAAAGATACAAAAGTGGAAGTTTGTAAAAGAATAAATGAATGAATGAAATATGCCATCACATTTCTTGTTGGTTTAGATTGGTTTAAAATATAGTTAGGATCTATTATTGGATTGTAATTGTGTGTCTAAAAGTCTGCAAACACACCTTTTACAAGAATTGTAGGCCATTGCATTTATTTCTGATTTGATGTATCTGCTCTGTAGAAGCCTGAAATGATCTCAGTATTTGGTTACAGACAGCAGAGTGTAGTAAATACAAAAAGAATTGGATTTCCAAATAATTATATTAAAAAAAGGTACTAAAAGAATGACTGGAATCGTTACTGGAACTGTAAAGGAACTGGAATCGTTAAGAGGAACCGGATTCCTTACGATCCCATCCCTACTGAGCCGTTGAATTAGCCACGCCCCCACATTCCAAAACCCCGCCCTCCAAAGATAATTTTGAGACCAAAACCGAGCAAAAGAGCTGCATTGTTTATTCCTGTGGCTTTCCAATTCAACAGTGGCACAATATCGCCCTCAACTCACAAACATTATGAATCATAGCTTCTATCCACTTCAAATACAACCGTATGAGAACGAGCAAAATGATTGACAGGTGAAAAATGTCAATGTCTGCGATCCGCCGACACATTTGTCTTTGCTGTTTACAAAGTCTACAGCTGTCACAGCGACCGGTGAGACATCTCAGGACACTTATTTCATTAATATCTTTAAGGGAGTAGGAACCTTTTTTGCATACTTTTCCATGACAAAAATCGCATACAACACCTTTAACTTGAATATTCCCTTCTCTTTTTGTCAGGTTTAATTTAATCTTCCTGATGCACTGTTGGACCCTCAGGATGAGGCGTATGACAGACGTCTCGCCCATCACCTGGTGGCTCTGTATTATCAGAGTGAAGACCAATTTGAAGAGGAATATCTGGATATGGCCATGCTGAAAGACTACATCGCTTTTGCTTGAACATCTGTCCACCCCAGACTTTCTGAGGAGGCTAGTCAGGCCCTAATTGAGGTATATAGTATAGATCAGGGTACCTGTTGTATTGTAGATGTATTTAATGCTGTATTACTCGATATATGTTTAATTTGTGCTCTGTAGGCGTATGTAGACATGCGCGAGATCGGCAATCGGAGGGGTATGTTGTCTGCATATCCCCGTCAGCTGGAGTCACTCATCAGATTGGCTGTAGCTCACGCTAAAGTGCGTTTCTCCGATAAATTTGAGTCCATCGATGTGGAAGAAGCCAAGAGACTTCCCAGAGAGGCACTGAAACAGTCTGCAACTGATCCTAGAACAGGATTTGTGGACATCTCTATCCTCACCACAGGTATGACGTGGAGATCTTCTACAAACAAACCGTTCATGTCTGGTCTTATTTATTTCGTTTAGTGTATCTGAAGGAGTGAAAGAAGAATAAGATCCTCTGATTTATGTTAAATTTAATTACCCAATTTATCCTTAACTGGCACCTGGTCTGGTTTGCTGTCTTGACTTTCCTTTATTTAGAGTAGATATCATATGCAAAGTAGTGTGGATCTGATGTTTTTGATTGGTTTGTTGGACAGGTATGAGCGCTACAGCACTCAAGCGTAAAGAGGAAGTGGCCGAGGCCCTGAAGAAACTCATTCAAGCAAAGGGCAAAACGGCAGCTATGAAGTACCAGCAGCTGTTTGATGATCTTCGTGGCCAGTCAGAGGCTGTAAGCATGATTTATTGTTTGCTCTTTTTCATATAGCTAATCTAATGCATAAGCTTCTCTATGTTTTGCTATCATTTGATGTAAATTGCTTGCTTGTTGCCCAGTTTTTACAGAGGGAAACCAAAAATATCTATAAGCTTGTAATATTTAACAAGCGTTGTTGTCTTCCTGTTTCAGGCCATCACATTTTTGATGAGGCACTTCGGGCACTTGCTGATGAAGATTACCTGACTATCACAAGAAAGACTGTCCGACTGCTGTAAACACACTTCACTGCTTTTTTATGTCAATTATTCAATTCTGTGTCTCTAGAGCAATCTTTGTTAATAGCAATGATATGTATGAATCATTTTCTGGTTGCAATAAACACGTTTTGTTGATCAAAAGAAGCCTTTTATTGCTTAAAAAGAACTGTTTTTATAGTTTATACATGAATGCTGTTTATATATATATATACACTCACCTAAAGGATTATTAGGAACACCTGTTCAATTTCTCATTAATGCAATTATCTAATCAACCAATCACATGGCAGTTGCTTCAATGCATTTAGGGGTGTGGTCCTGGTCAAGACAATCTCCTGAACTCCAAACTGAATGTCAGAATGGGAAAGAAAGGTGATTTAAGCAATTTTGAGCGTGGCATGGTTGTTGGTGCCAGACGGGCCGGTCTGAGTATTTCACAATCTGCTCAGTTACTGGGATTTTCACGCACAACCATTTCTAGGGTTTACAAAGAATGGTGTGAAAAGGGAAAAACATCCAGTATGCGGCAGTCCTGTGGGCGAAAATGCCTTGTTGATGCTAGAGGTCAGAGGAGAATGGGCCAACTGATTCAAGCTGATAGAAGAGCAACTTTGACTGAAATAACCACTCGTTACAACCGAGGTATGCAGCAAAGCATTTGTGAAGCCACAACACGCACAACCTTGAGACCCCACCAGCAGAAGACCCCACCGGGTACCACTCATCTCCACTACAAATAGGAAAAAGAGGCTACAATTTGCAAGAGCTCACCAAAATTGGACAGTTGAAGACTGGAAAAATGTTGCCTGGTCTGATGAGTCTCGATTTCTGTTGAGACATTCAGATGGTAGAGTCAGAATTTGGCGTAAACAGAATGAGAACATGGATCCATCATGCCTTGTTACCACTGTGCAGGCTGGTGGTGGTGGTGTAATGGTGTGGGGGATGTTTTCTTGGCACACTTTAGGCCCCTTAGTGCCAATTGGGCATCGTTTAAATGCCACGGCCTACCTGAGCATTGTTTCTGACCATGTCCATCCCTTTATGGCCACCATGTACCCATCCTCTGATGGCTACTTCCAGTAGGATAATGCACCATGTCACAAAGCTCGAATCATTTCAAATTGGTTTCTTGAACATGACAATGAGTTCACTGTACTAAAATGGCCCCCACAGTCACCAGATCTCAACCCAATAGAGCATCTTTGGGATGTGGTGGAACGGGAGCTTCGTGCCCTTGATGTGCATCCCACAAATCTCCATCAACTGCTAGATGCTATCCTATCAATATGGGCCAACATTTCTAAAGAATGCTTTCAGCACCTTGTTGAATCAATGCCACGTAGAATTAAGGCAGTTCTGAAGGCGAAAGGGGGTCAAACACAGTATTAGTATGGTGTTCCTAATAATCCTTTAGGTGAGTGTATATATTCATCCGAAGTGAAACTTCTTACATTTCTATGCATTTTGTTTTATTACTGTTGTGATATAATAGTTTGGCTACAATAACCACATCTATATCACAATGATAACTGGCCCAAATGAATCAATTGAGTTTTTTATGCAATACGTAATTGATGTCATTAAAGATTCAAGGAATGGCTTAAAAGAAATGTGTTGGCATTTGACAGAATATTACCAAAAAGTATAAAGGCTATTCTGGGTTCAAAACTAGTTAAGTTCAATTGACATTATTTGTGGCATGATGTTGATTTATAGAAAACTGAATTTTCTTTAAAATAAAATAAAAATACAAAATTGACAGTGAGGCACTTACAATGGAAGTGAATGGGGCCAATCTGTAGACCTTAAAATACGAATTGTTTTTAAAGTACAGCCACAAGACGTAAAAGTATGTTTTAACAAGATTTTAGTGATGAAACCACTTACTAACCCTTTCTTTCTTTGTTAAAAATGTTCAACTCTGTTGCCATGACAATGTTATGTCAACAAACCTTAAAACCATTTAAAATAAAGATTTAAACATCTTCACAGCTCAAATAATACATGATTTTAACAATTTTTTATTTTTTACAGAAGAAATGCTAGTTTTTATAAAATTTCAAGCTTCACATTTCTGCTTTTTAAACCCTCAAAAATTGTCCCCATTCACTTCAATTGTGCCACACTGTAACTTTTTCTTGTTTTATAAGAAATGGATGGATGTGTAGAATTATTATTTTTTTTATTTTTTTTTATTTTTTTGGTCATTTGGCTTAATTTGTATTGAACCCAGAATATTCCTTTAAACCTCTCAATTAATTTCTGTTGAATAAATTATTTCCTCAGAAACAAATCAACAATATAAATTATCCATTACAAATATGTATTAAAAACCATTTAAGGTGGGATACTAAGAAAAACAGTAACTTGCATGCATATTCCCTCTTTCTATTGCTAAAAATGGTTATTATATAATTAATAATAAATATAATTATAATTCTTAAGTCTTCTAGACTAGTGTCTTTGCACGGGTGCCACGCCCCTTCCTCACTTCCTCTAACACTAGCGTTGTTGTCCAATTCTTTTTTTATTATTATTATCGAATCGATTCGTTCGGACAGTTACTTCAATGAATCGGTTAAAAATGATTCATAGATTATTTTGAGCGATCACTCAAAAGTATCACCAGAAATTCCTACGTGAAACTTCTTGATTCACATTTGTAGTAAAATTGTCTCTCACTTTATTGATTACTGATTAATTTTGGTAATATTGCGTCAAATGTGTGGAGTTTAGTTTCAACATTTGCTGGTCTAATGTCATAATTAACAATAATGTTCGCGATTTCATTACTCATATAAAACAATGCTTATTATTTTTATTATTATATAATAATAATCAGTATTTATACCGATATTGTTCCCGCTTCTAATAATCTCTCTTTTACACATTTTGCGAATCGATTCGACCGAATTAATACAAAGGATTGGCACAAAAGAACGACTCGTTTATGAATCGGGCATCGCTATTCAGCACCGCTACAGCTGACGCATTAGTCACATGACCCGTCGACTTCACGCTATCGTGCGCTTTTGGATTCGGGCTGGAGAAGATGGCGGCCTCCTCAGGTTTGTCTCACAATCTCTTCAATCCTCAGCTTGTTCCGCGGCAGTATTTTCATTACAGAACCGCTAACCCCACGACTCACAAACCGATATACATTATCTGAGAGGTTTGCGGTGCTCAAATATCTTTATTTACTTCACTTAACACAACTGTGTGTGTATTAGCATCGAGCTAACGGCCCTCAAAAGACCTTTATTTTAAAAATAACACGCCATATATTTTATATAATCATTCATTTAATTTTTAGGGACAGGTATCTAGTTTATTTATGCTCCTCTATGATCAGAAGATATAATTTAGATGCTATAATATGGAGCTGTGAGGGTGTATCAGTGCTAATGTGAGGCGAGGCGGAGCGTTGACGCGCGTGCTTCTGCTGTTTCCGTTCAGTGTCATGACAAAACGGGCCTTTAACTGATGTCTGTGTTAACAAACCTTTACTGAGTCGTTTAAACATGTTAAATATCATAGAGCATTAGAAAAATTGCGTTTTGATGTATAATAGGGATATTTAGGCAGAAATAACGACACTCTTTACGGTGAAGTAATTTCCTATTTGCTTTATGAACTAAAAAGGGAATCTGATTTTGCTTTTGTATTGCAATGTTTGTCATCATTATGATATTCTGAGTACCAGTATATTTATTATTTTATTATTCTGGCAGTGCAATGCAATTTGTGGCTGGGTAGTTGAAAAATAACATTAATGAACATTATTATTTCTTCAAGATTTTAGCTTAACTTTAGTCATAGACCGCTATATCAGACAGGCCGATTAATTGGTCAATATTTGGCGAATGTGTGGTTATCTGCATTGTTTGCTAACTGTGCTCGCTTAGCCGATTAATAGAAGTGTTAACTTGTGTCGGCTCCAAAATCAGCACAATCTGTTTTCAAGTTTTTGTTTATGCAAATTAGAGTAAATAGTGCATTAAAACAAGTGTTTGTTTCTCTTTAGAAATGTTGTGTACTAATTTGCATTTGCATATTTCAACTTCTGTAACCATTTTCCACAGTTTTATCACTCGTGGAGTTAACTTAAATAGTCCTGCAGTGTGGCAAATCATATTTTAAAAATGCAAATATTACAAACAATCCCAAGTAAAATTAACTGTATTATCAAAATTTTGTTTAAAGTAGTTTTAGCTGAAGTTTAGCTTCTGGTAGTGCTTGATATCATGTCATTTACTCCACCGCAAATAAAACTGAATGTTTAACTGACTGCTCCTAGAAAGACACTGTCTTGTTTATTTGTTTCTGAATTATCGTTTTCTTCTTGCAGGAGTTAAAGTTCCTCGTAATTTTCGTTTGTTGGAAGAGCTTGAAGAAGGGCAGAAGGGTGTTGGTGATGGCACAGTGAGTTGGGGTCTGGAGGATGACGAGGACATGACGCTCACACGGTGGACAGGCATGATCATTGGACCTGCGCGAGTATGTTTTCACTTATTAATCACATTAACTATTAAATGCGACCGCAACACTGATGCCTGTAACTTTTGTGACATTGTTACTTTATTGAATTGTTAATTCTACCTAAGCGGTAACATGGAAATCAGGCTTGTATTTTTGATATTGCATATATCAAACTCCTTTATTGATTGGAAGCATTGGGCACCAACGTGCCTCCATCATACCATCCAACCTTATTCTTGAAACATTCACTATTTTAAGAATGTGAAATGTTAGAATAATAATAGAGAGAATTATTTATTTCAGCTTTTATTTCTTTGCATTCCCAGTTGGTCAGAAGTTTACATACACTTTGTTAGTTTTTGGTAGCATTGCCTTTTAAAACTTGGGTCAAATGTTTTGGGGAGCCTTCCAAAAGCTTCTCGCAATAAATTGCTGGGATTTTGGGCCATTCCTTCAAACAGAACTGGTGTAACTGAGTAAGGTTTGTAGGCCTCCTTGCTTGCACATGCTTTTTTAGTTCTGCCTGCATATTTTCTATCAGACTGAGGTCAGGGCTTTGTGATGGCCACTTCAATACCTTGACTTTGTTGTCCCTAAGCCATTTTGCCACTACTGTGGAGGTATGCTTGTGGCCATTGTCCATTTGGAAGACCCATTTGCGACCGAGCTTCAACTTCCTGGCTGATGTCTTGAGATGTTGCTTGAATATATCCACATTATTTTCCTTCCTCATGATGCCATCTGTCTTGTGAAGTTCAGCAGTCCCTCCTGCAGCAAAGCACCGCCACATCATGATACTGCCACCCCCATGCCTCACAGTTGGGATGGTATTCTTCGGCTTGCAAGCCTCACCCTTTTTCCTCCAAACATAACAATAGTCATTATGGCCAAACAATTCAATTTTTGTTTTATCAGACCAGAGGATATTTCTCCAAAAAGTAAGATATTTGTCTCCATGTGCACTTGCAAACTGTAGTCTGGCTTTTTTATGGCAGTTTTGGAGCAGTGGCTTCCTTGCTGAGCAGCCTTTCAGTTTATGTGAATATAGGACTCGTTTTACTGTGGATATAGATGCGTTTCTACATGTTTCCTCCAGCATCTTCACAAGGTCCTTTGTTGCTGTTCTGGGATTGGTTTGTACTTTTTGCACCAAACAACGTTCATCTCTGGGAGACAGAATGCGTCTCCTTCCTGAGTGGTATGATGGCTGCGTGGCCTCATGGTGTTTATAGTTGCGTACTATTGTTTGTACAGATGAACGTGACGCCTTCAGGCATTTGGAAATTGCTCCTAATGATGAACCAGACTTGTGGAGGTCCACAATTTTTTTTCTGTGGTCTTGGCTGATTTCTTTAAATTTTTCCATGATATCAAGCAAAGAGGTCTTAAAATACATCCACAAGTACACCTCCTATCAGAAGCTAATTGCCTAAAGGCTTGACATGATTTTCTGGAATGTTCCAAATGGCTTAAATACACAGTTAATTAAGTGTATGTAAATTTCTGACCCACTGGAATTGTGATAGTTAAATTTGTAGTTTTTTTCAGGAAAAGACACTAAATTGAGGATAATGCTTTTTAATTATCTTTTTAAGTTAAACCAGGGTTCCCAATGTCATTTTCCTGGACTTTCCAGGCCAGGAAGTGTAATGGAAATAAAAAAAAATGAAAAACTCAAAAACTTAATTTAGTTAATATCATTTTTTTCTAGTCATGCTCACTGCTACAATTTTTTTTTCATCAGTCATGTCATGCAAAATAAACTAATTGGTTAAAGGTGTGGGAACCCTGTAAACTCTTTGATCTTGTTGCCACTAGCATGATCTAAAGTGGCACAAAAAGCTATTAAATGGAACACGCCGCTTCCTGCTTGAGTAGCTTCATAGTTTCATAGGTCTGTTCTCTTTTAATGAGTAGTTCAGTTCACGTTTAATTTTCCATTTGCATTTCAGTTCTAAATTTTGACCTTTTGTTATTTTTCAGACTAATTACGAAAACAGGATATACAGCCTGAAAGTGGAGTGCGGACCTAAATACCCCGAAGTACCACCGACTGTTAGATTTGTAACAAAAATTAGCATGAATGGAATAAATAATTCCAATGGGATGGTAAGTGCAATCATCTTTATAACACATCATTTTGAGCATCCTCTTAATTTGGACTAAATCCATTTGCAACAGCATATTGCCCATGTAATTAACTGAATTTTAATGTTAAATTGTTATATAATATATTAATTATGTAATAATGATGCAGAAGTGCTTTCAGAGTAACATCCAATGGTAATTAGGTCAGTATTGCTTTAGTATGGCAGAGGAGGGAGCATTTTCCAGAGTGTATTAGCAAAAATTCAAACCAATATTTAATCTTAAACACTTCTGCCGAAGTGGTTTGAAAACAGGATAGAAAAGAATGGACTGTAAAGTAGCAGCTGTTTATTACATCACAGAGGATTGTTGTATCATTGAAACCTATTTGGTCATAGTTATTCTTAAGGTTTGGTAAAAATATGTCATACACTGTGGGAAATTGAGTCACAGTCTTTAAAATCCATGATCTGAAGATGTTTTTATGGTAGATTTATATTGGTAAGCTTAACTAAATTCCAGCTAGCTTGTTGGAACAATTGCACATTACCATAATTATTGTAATGCTCCATCAATTCACTACCTACTAGGTAAATTTCAATTGGGAAGTTTAAGAATGTCACCCTGCGAAAAAGTGGAGAGAAAAAAAATATATAGCCTGTTTGTACATCTCTAACTAAATGTGTTGCCCACAGTTTAGCAGTATGCTGTTGTCACACTGACTTGTTGGTCCTGGAAAAAGTTTAGGATGTTGAAATGTTGCACTGAAACAATTTGTTTCATAGCAAGCATTTTTTGCTCTTCCAGTTGAAACTTTTTTGTCTGCTTTAGAAAGTTGACATATTTTATTTGGCAAGAAAATTTCTTGGCTGTAACTTTTTTTTTTTTTTACCTAAATCAATGTTCTGGGTTCAATATAGGCCTATGTGAAACTATCCACAGCATTTGTGATATAATGGTGATTTAACACCTGTAGAAATTAGATTTTTTATTTTTTTTTCCAAAATCACTGTTACAGTAAGACACAAATGCCCTATTCAGACGGCAATTGTTTCTTAGGATGACGTCAGTAAATGTAAATTTCCGTGGCTCTGTGATAAAACTCGTGTGTTCGTTTGATAGTTAAATCACATAGGAAAAGCAAGGCTTTTTGTTGATCACATGATTGCAGTTGGCTTTCAATCCACAAACTGTGTCCTCTATTTGTGTTTAAATATGTTTGGAATTACG
Organism: Moxostoma hubbsi; assembly: GCA_032164185.1. Lineage (NCBI taxonomy): Eukaryota > Metazoa > Chordata > Actinopteri > Cypriniformes > Catostomidae > Moxostoma > Moxostoma hubbsi. The sequence continues at coordinate 23,173,184 of JAVLUX010000037.1, read as the reverse complement.
TTAAAGTGAAAATAAAGTTAAAGCATGAGGGAACCGCGCTGCAGACTTACAATGCACATATGGAGCAAGCCAAAATTCTTGTGACGAGCAATTAAACGAATCAAGAAACTGTAGGGACAAGACTGTTTATGAATGCATCCAAATAAATCTGTCAGTGGGGGTACGCATGTTTCGTCACCTTCATCACTTCAGTTGCGCCTCTTGCACGCTCTCTCCTAAGTGCACGCAAGGAGATATAGAAGCCACACATATCAAGGACAGTAAAGATAGTTAAAAGGAAATTTGAGGAGCTATGGTAAAAATGTTTTTCTTACGTTTTATCTATCAAAATGACTGACATCATTCAGAATGATCTGTCAGTGTTTAAAAAGTGGAGCTGGAAATTAAACCTTTTAAATAAGCAACTTTTCTGGGACTACTCGAACTGTATAAATGAGCAGTCATTCAAGCCCTATGTATAAATGTATATAGTTAACTTTTCTACATTAAAATGTGCTATCAATTTTATTACATTGCTGGCATAATAATGGACCATCACAAATGTTTACTTGAACTGGCTCTCGTTTTTCCTTTCCCTTCTACTTAGATTTCCCACTCACTGTGGTGGAGTGGCGACATCATTTTATTATTGTGAATTATTTAAAACAGTTCTGTTACACAATCCAACTTTCACAACTGTCCATTACTGCCAGAGCTGTAGCTGTTACGCAAACGTACGGCACTTAGCAGTGGTCAAAGACGATTTCCAGAACGGCTTTTGGATTATAAACTCAGAGATGTGGATTCGGACAGTAATTAAATTACCACACAAACTTTGTGTTTGTCATAAAAAATGTTAAAAAAAAAATTTGGCCGTGAATTTTCTCGTGGGAGGTGGGAGGAAAAACACGACATTTCGGATTCGGACAGCAATAAAATCACTGACTACCACCTGTAAATACTGGAATTACCTCACATCCCTATGTAAAATAATTGCCATCCGAATAGGGCTTTTACAATGCAGATTAAATGTTCCAGAGAGTTTAAAATCAGAAATGTGAAGTTTGTTATATTGTTGAATTTAATAATAATAATTAACATGAATTTATTAATAAAAGCATATTTATTTGTGCTGTAAAGTTCTCTAAATCGTCCTTTTTGGGGTAGTCCCTTTGTGGGGCTACTTTTCTAAGTGGATGAAGTTCTGGTTATCTGTTATTGATGTCGTTCCTGTGAGTGAAATTTGCTCCTTGTAAACCGTTCTTTACGGATAGTTACATCTCATCACTTTCAGAAGTAAAAGACGCGTCTTGAGGCACCTGCATTCTGCTTTATTCGTGGTGCTCTGTCAAGCTTTTTTAAGCGTTAGAACTAGCGCTGTTTATTTATTGTGTTATTACACCAATTCTATATTTCTCAAAATGCATCAAAAACATGGAAAGAGCATAATGAAACAGTTATGCCAAATTAGGTGAATAAATGCCTGAACTGCATTAAAACATGAGGAACATGCATTGAAAGCTCCATACATTAAACTAGAATAAATATATATGTAGAACATTGATTCCACCTACTGTACATGGGTGTTTTACATTTTGTTTGTTTCGGTCTCGGTGTGACTAGACCTTTCATTGGCAGTTCATTTGCAACTTCGTCACAAATTTGGTGTGAATAGGCCTCATCTCAGACAGATTCATGAATTTAATTGCGAAATAGATTGGTGTGAACTAGGGTTGCGAGGTATGAGATCTTCATGGTAAGATAACGTCTCAGAAAATATCACAGGATACGGTATTACACAACTAGTGTTATCAGTGAAAACAGAAGGGTTATTTTATTTATTTGAGCAAACACTTTATTATAATTGAAACTTGAAACCATTTATTTTATTGAAGTGTAAAAGTCTCCCATTTGAAAATAAAATAAGAAAACAGAATTATAATAATAAACTGAATTATAAACATGATAAAAATAGCATGTAACTATAACATGTTAAATTAACTAATTTATGAAAGATAACATCAGCTGTGTGAGCTTTTGAAGTAATGTCCTTTGATTATTAACTGTTAACATATACTGCTCCTGTCTGTACATTTAACTTAAAGCTTCTCAACTGGTTTTGCTTCAGGACAGATTTTACATTGGAAATCAATTGTCGACCTGCCATAAATTCAACATAACCTGTATTTAATGTAGCCTGGGTTGCATTTCCTTTTATGTTGCATAGTTTTGTTCATGGTTTTCCAGTACAAGGACATGCATCAAGTGACATTATTTTTGTGGTTGATGTTAAAATCTCCAGGAAGTTTTCTCTCCGCCCTTTAAAAATTGAAGAACATATTTACTTATGAGCCCATTATTATCCCATTTGTTACCTAATATTACATATTAATACACGTATTACACAGAAGGAAAGGCTCCTCATTATCATGGTTATGTCAGTGTGCTAGTCTTAAATAATAGTAACTGCAGCTGCTACTGTTGATATAAAATGAGGTCTAATGGATTCTACCTTTTAGATTATTTCATATGAAACTAACATTTTATCAAAATATAACAGTTACATTTATTTATGTGAAATCATGAAACAAAATTTTGAAGGTGATGGTGTGTTATTGATTTATTTTGGTGCAGAGCACATTTGCTCTTTTCCTCAGTGCTGTTTGGCCTGTCAGGGCTGCTACTGTTTGAGAGGTTCGAATTAACAATCTCCGTAACACTTTAAACTAGAAAAGTCTCACTAGAATTTATCCTCCGCAATATCGAGGGAAGCCCAGTTGTTGCACGCGCGCGCCAGAGGGAAGAGCAGATCATGATCGCGAGATCGTTACACTCGTGCAAAGTGCAGATGTGAAGTCTTCAGCTGTTTGCGAGATTATCATTAAATCTGCCTCGGCGGTCCTGAATATTCGATCACTTGGGCGGCAGCCGAAATATCTTCAATGGGAGAACTATGGCATTGTTCTTTCCCTGCTGTCTGCGACCCAGTCCAAATAGACCAGTTGAGAAACACTGCTTTAACTCTCACACACACACTCATGTCAGACCGCCTCGCTTCTCTCTGACATTTTCTCTGCTGCATGTTGACAGACAGCCGAGAAGGAAAGGAGATGCGCATGTGAGATTCTCCGTCCAGTTGCATTTTTTTTCTCAACACCGTAGATAAGCAAATGCACATGGTATGACTGTAGGTCAATGTGTCACAAAGCAGGCGACGTACGTGTGCATCGAAAGTGTCCATATAGGCTCGAGAAAGAACGGCACACGGAACAATTGAGTATACGCTAGCCTTGTGTCTTGTGGCTAAACTTTGGAAACTATGTACACTTCAATGTTTACTGTCTGACCCCATGCGATTCCATTGTAAGTGTGCTATTGTAACAGCTATTGGATGTTGCTTTAAAGAAACTAAGGAATGAGTCAAAATAATTTTCTGTGGTTAAACATTATGCCACAGATGCTGTCTATAGAGCTGAACTCCTGGTAATGAACCCAGAACATTCTTTTAATAAATCCTTTTATACGAGTTTATTTTTGTGGCAGATTATTAGTGCAACATAAATGGACTGTAGCCATGTTCAAATGAAGTATGCAACTCCCATACTGAGCCACTCTTTAACTACGTAACTCACCTCTGCATGTCCCCTCCCTTTCTTTCTCTTCTGTCGTTACAGGTGGATGCACGTAGCATACCAATTCTAGCAAAATGGCAAAACTCGTATAGCATTAAAGTTGTTCTTCAAGAGCTGAGGCGTTTTATGATGTCCAAAGAGAACATGAAGCTTCCTCAACCACCGGAAGGCCAGACATACAGCAATTAATTGTAAATGATTATGACCCTCTGTCTTAAACCTTACTCTCTTAGAAATGTCTTGTAAATCATCAGAAAACAAAACAAAATCATATATTGCACTGTCAAAACAGTCTCCGCTGCAGGAGCAAGATTGAACATTTCTAATAGTTTAGCTTGAGAAACAAAGAAAGGAAAATGTCTATAATGTGTTGGCACCATGTTCAATTGTATTTTAATATTGCGAGTGCACAAATCTCTTCCAGTAATATTACATCCATCACAAGCTTTATGTTGAACTGAATCCTGTCTGCATAGACGCAGAAGGCATGTTAGAACTGTGAGGTTTATATTGATCTATACATTTTAAGTGTCTGGACACCAAAACAAATAATTAGGATGCATATATGACGGCATGCTTATAAAAATGAAAATGAAAAAGCACCTGAAGTTGTTTGTTAACTGAATTTATTTTCTGTGTGTGTGTATCTGAACCCCTCACTGATAATATTGTTAAGGGTCCTAAAAGTGTGCCTGTAGTCTACTAGTTGTATCGCACAGGGGTGGGAGTTGTTCTGAACTCTTTTTTTGTTTTTATTTTTAATGTCTGTATTTGACACAATGGCTGTTTGTTTCAGCGCGGAAGCTCTTGACTTGTACACGGATGCTTTGTTCTGTTCTCAAATCAAACCATGCACTTAACATGTCAGGTGCATTAAAATGTGACTCCAATCCACTGTCAGACTCTGTTTGTATGTCACCACAGAAATATGCCGAGATGTTACGAAGCGGCAAACCCTTGCCATTCAGGCTCGAGATGTATTCAAATCATTTGATTTGAATCACACAGCCTTACTCACAGTGATCGTTTAATTGTACGCCAAACTAAACCTAAATGTTACAGTAAAAGTTTACAGAGATGCATTTCATGCCAGTGCCAATTAACTGATCAAGAGAATAAATGCAACAAGTCCTTAAAGTGTGTTGTGGCATATAAAAGGTAACATCCTAAACGCATGTATAACGGTTTCCTTTTATTTTGATGAGCTGCAACATGTATACACTGCTGTTTTACATGCATTTTAAGTTGACGTACTGTGAAAATCCCATTATAGACTGAGTTTGGACGAGCTTCTCGTTAAGGTTAGGTTTTTGGTATCACTTTGTGTAAATGGTGAGGATTTGCTGTACAAAACTTGCCCTTCCTTTACCACGGTGCTTTAAAACTCCACATATAACTGCAATGGCATGCTGTTTTGTAGCTATCATTACAACAAACTATTACTTCAGTAATTCTAACATTAGAAACGCTGTTATAATCCTTAGGTACTCCTAACAATTTTAATAATTCCAGTGAATGGTAGGGCTTTGTTGGACTGTTCCTTTATGCTTCGTTTATGCCAATTTCACTAAAGTCTTCATTAGCAAAATGAATAGGCTGGTCATTGTGCAAATTAACATATGTAGTGGCAATTTCTTACAGCCTCGACATTTTTCAGAGCCACGTATAAATCACCCTGCTTTTGATTGACTTGTGTAATGCATCTAAGAATCATTTTTCCTCCCTGTTCATTTTGTTTGTTTCTTTAAAATAAAATAATTATAAAGACGTATAATCAAATTAAGTTGGATTTGTGACACCAAGGACATGTTCAGAATAATAAAACAAACATTGTGGAACACACACTGCTCTTACTCTGGTTATTTTATTGCAGGGTACTTACATTAATATTGAAACATTTATTCCAAAACTTTAATTATTACGCAGTTGAATTAAGGAGTGCGTTTACATGCGCACAATTTAAACCATTTGCCTTGCATGTTGTCGGCTAATCACGAATAATCAGTGTAAATATGTGAATGTGCTCAATGAGAGACATTTTATTTCAGTTTCTCCAGGTAAACATTTTTTTTTTCTCTATTTGTTAGATGCATTTGACTCTTTGGCAGCATTTTCAGCAGATTTATTTATGTATAATGAAATTGACACATTGTATGGCTTGGCCAGGGCAGTCATTGTCTTAAGTCTTATATTTAGATCATTGTTCTTTTGTAAGTATAAGCCCCATTTGGTTGGTTTCAGGCCTTTGGTCCATCGAGTCCACCTTCTCTTTCAGATTCTCTCGTACGCATTCATTTTATCTTCTATTGCGCCATTAAACTTTGTTTCTGAGCTTTGTTGTCTCTTTTACACTTGAAGGGCTAACATACTCTGATCTTCAGATTTACCAGAAGAATGGTGGATCCTAGTAAGACCTTTTAAATATGTTCTATGTATATTTTTCAAATGCAAGTTATGTAGTTCAGTCATATAATAGGGTATGTTCTTTGCAATTAAATCATCAGCCTTATAACATAAAATAGTAAATTGCACACGTAAGCCACACTTAAAATTGTATGAATGTCTTGCATGAGATAAATACGGAGCCCATAGGAAATACTTTTGTTTTCTCTCACAAAAAGTTTTGCGTTAACTTGCAATAGCTATATCCATCACTTTTGGAAGTTAACTGTGGTTGTTACTACAGTAATCATAGTTGAACAATGGTATTTTAGTAAAACCATGCACAAAAACAGCATTTTTACTATAGTAACAGAATGGTTAATTTGTGGTACATGTACATGATGATTATTAACATGAGAAAACTGGAGGTCAATGTCCTTTTCTGCATATTGCAGCACCGTTTTGTGGTCCATTCTGTCCATTTTGCAGGCGACCCACTGGCCCGCTCGGTTCTCCCGATGGCCAGTCCACCCCTGATCGGCCCAAAAGTGGATAATGCCTGGTATGCCAGATTACCAGTCCAGCCCTGATTGCTCTGCCCCTGCAAACCATGTTAAAAACCATAGTACTTGTACACCACAAATTAACCATGGACACTTACTATAGTAAAACTGTAGCTACAAAAAACATTTTGGTGTTTTTTGCAGAATAATTATTAACAAAACTTTGGTATTCCTGTATTATTACTTAGTTTTACTACTAATGCCATAGTTACTGAGGTCAAAACAATGGTGAGATTATGATTACTGTGGTAAAAGTATACTATAGGTGAATTTACGTAAGGGATGGATAAAGCTGTTGTGAGAGATCCAAAAATAATGGGACACAAAATATTTGAGAAAATTAATTCCTTGTCTCTGTACACCGTAAAAAGGATTTCGGTTTTTAGTCGTCATAGAGTGTGGAGGCCCATGTGTGTCTCCTTGAGTGGCTTATGTCTGAATATGATAGATGGATCAGATGTTGGTCTCTGATCTTCAACTGCCATTTACCATTAAATGACAGTGTATCAAGTCAAGTGGTTTTTATTGTCGATCAACCATATACAGTTAGTATACATGGTGCTACTTAAAACAACATAGGACAAATACAGAACCAAATGAGACTACACAGACTAAATAACATCCCTACATAAAGTGCAAATGATAAAACAATTGATATACTGTTCAAAACTGCACTTTCTGGTTGTCATGCATTAGTGGACCATGTCCTAGTTAATGGGGTTACTCTGCTGGGACATGTGTGAACTTGAGGGAAAGTGACTTCATACATCCATTAATTGTGAGAAGTTTGTTCTGATAAAAGCTCTTGCATCATTTGTTGCCACTTGGTTTGACATTGTGTTATTTAATGCAATGAAATTCTTCCTCTGATATCTGAACAATACAGCCTCTTAAGTACCGGGGAACTAGTGCATTTTTCACCCTGAACATATTTTTCTGATCTGCTTGTCTAAATGATCAAAGTATGCCCTTGCATGCTGCTTCTAGTATGTTTGTGTTCTTTGAAATATTTCCTCATACACAAAGGTTAACAAAAACTGTCACATTTTACTCCTGCTCAACATTAAACCCTCCACGAATTGTAAAGATCAAACTGAGCTTTGACATGTCCTTCTAACTGACTGTCATTGAGAGGCGCTATATGCTCAGACATTAACTTCATTTCACATTTTCAATTCAAAGACATGCATGCTTCTCTGTGCATGCAGTATCAAGTCTGCTCACTAGAGTGCGCTATCATGACTGTTGCATCTGTTCTGCAGCAATGCATTATTTTTACATTTTGAAAAAAGTCATGCTTTATTGACCTTGCCAAAGACAAATCTGACAACAGAATGAGATCCAAAGCGGTTGTCTCATGACTTCTCTTGGCTGCTTTGTGCTGTATTTGTGTCTCAGGCGGAGTATAATTGGAGCATTATCCTCCACACTTGGAAGCGGTTTGTCTGTGTCCAAGGTCTTTCATCCTGAATTAACTGCTACTGAACAGGCAAAAGTCCCTTATTAAAGAAAGTACCAAATGGGTGTCAGATGTTAACACAATTGGGCTGTCATTGAGATTGCATGACAACTGTGACCATAAAGTCATATGCCTTTATCATTTATTTTCATTGATGTAAACAGTCTTGTCAGCATGTGTGAAAGTGCTGTCATTACAAAAAGTACTGTGATAGTACCATGGCTATGAGTGTGTGAAATCTATGTACATGTGCCAATCAGTTCATGGAAATGGTCTGCACTTAATATAGCGCCTTTTTGTTAACCTTAGAGGTTACCAAAGCGCTTTACACTGTGTCCCATTCACCCATTCACACACATACACAATGACAGCAGAGCTGCCATGCAAGGCACTAGCCTGCCATTGGGAGCAACTTGGGATTCAGTGTCTTGCCCAAGGACACTTCAGCACGTGGAGTCATGTGGGCCGAGAATTGAACCGCCAACCCACTCTACCACCTGAATAAGGTGTTAATGATCTTACCCAGATAAAAGTTAAAATGCTTCTGTTTTGCATTTTTTATTATCAGCATAATGATTTGAGTGAAAAGTTGAATTCTGTAGTTTACATAAATTTCAACCTCAAGTTTTTAGTATTTGGTATGTCGCTTTTTTGCTTACAGAATCTTAAAGAAATATTTCGGGTTCGATACAAGTTAAGCTAAATTGACGTTATCTGTAGTAATTTGGCATACCGGGCATTTTCCCGGTGGGCCGACGCACTCTTGAGCTGATCTGGGTAGGACTGGCCATCGGGAAAACCGAGCGGGCCGGTGTGTCCGCCGCGAAACGGGCCGCGCTAAGCTCAAATGAGCCGATGCGTTATACAGAATGGACCACAAAACGGTGCCGCGATATGCAGAAAAGGACAGCAAGTGCCCCCCTTTTGGGCTAGTTGCTATGTAAAATCCCAGGCCAATTTCTCTTCCCAGTCCAGCCCTGTTTGTGGCATAATGTTGATCCCTCCTTTTCTTAAAAAAAAATCAAGGTTACTTTGAGGCAATAACAATGGAATTGAATGGGGCCAATTTTTGGAGGGTGTAAACATTAATTCCCCTGTTAAACTTGTTAAAGTAGTTTTTGCGTCATTGTGGCAACTAAATTGTAAGATTTATATAAATTTACACAGGAAATGTTAGTAAGTGATTATATCAAACAAAAATCATGTAAACACTCATACCGTTCATGTCTTTTGGTTATATTTTTGAAACTAAATATTTTAACATTTACAGATTGGCCCCATTCACTTCCATTATGTGTGCCTCACTGTAATCCAGATAATGTCCAGAGGGACGAGTCTAAATAAATTTTGGTGGTGGTTAATATTATGCCACAAATGCTGTTGACTGAACTTGTATTAATTCTGGAAAACTCCTTTAAATATTAATTAATCATTTTTATCTCATTACTTTGTTTTTTGAAGTCTGTAAATTTAAACTTTCCTGGTTTAAATAGAAAAAAAAGATAAAATTTTTTAATAAGATATGTTTTCATATTTGAATGTGCATGATATACAAATTTAAGCACTATATAATGTTTACAAAATACTTAAAGTTATCATAAAGTTTTTCTTTTACATAAACAAACGAACAATAAATTCTCACCATCTTTGCTTTGTTCATTGCCAAACTGACAGCCAGTGAAGTTATACCGTATCAAAAGTGTGCTTTGTTGCAGATGTTGATACACATGAATGGCTTTTTCAGAGTGTGAGAAACTCTGGCAGATTGAAATCATATGTGAGTCTTCTCATCTCCCCCTGTCGCCTGTTCTCAGTCTTGACTGATGGGATGCAATTGTACATTTCTACTGGAGACAGTCTGCTAGTCTATTTACACAACGCTTTGCAGAGATGCAAACCATGACATCAAGTTCATGATATCACAGAGTAATCAATACGTCACTGAGATGAGAACAACGAATCACTGGTGTTGAAAGTTTGATAGCTCCTTAGAATAACTTTACATAAATACTTAATTAAACATTATTTAATACTAATTTTAATGCTTTATATACTGTATATATATATTATACACACACAATGACTGGCCACTTTATTAGCTACACCTCTACACCTACTTATTCATGCGATTATCTAAACAGCCAAGCATGTGGCAGCTGTGTAATGTATAAAATCATGCAGATATGGGTCAGGAGCTTCAGTTAATGTTCACATTAACCATCATAATGGTGGGAAAAATTTTATCTCAATGATTTAGACTGGCATGATAGTTGGTGCCAGACGGGCTGGTTTGAGTCTTTCTATAACTGCTGATCTCATGGGATTTTCACACAAATCAGTCTCTGGAGTGTAAATGGAATGGTGCGGAAAATAAAACATCCAGCAAGTGGCATTTCTGTGGGTGACAATGGCTTGTTAATGACAGGTCAGAGGAGAATAGCCAAAAATGGTCGAAGGTGACAGCAACCCAAATAACCACACGCTACAACAGTTCTATGCAGAAAAGCATTTCTGAACATACAGCACGTTGAACATTGAGGTGGATGGAATAGAGCAGCAGAAGACCCCTCCGTGTACCACTGCTGTCAGCTTAGAACAGGAAACTGAGGCTGCAGTGGGCACAGGCTCACAAAAACTGGACAGTATATGATTGGAAAAGCATCGCCTGGTCTTACAAATCTGAATTTCTGCTGAGGTACACAAATGGTAGGCCCAATGCAGACTTAGTTTTCTGTTCTTGGCTGACAGAAGTGGAACCCAACGTGGTCTTCTGCTGTTGTAGCCCATCCGCCTCAAGGTTCGACATTTTGAGCATTCTGAGATGTTATTCTGCTCACTATAATTGTACAGAGTCTAAATCACTGAGATCACATTTTTTCCCCATTCTGATGGTTGACTGAAGCTCCTGACCCATATCTGCATGATATTATACATTACACTGCTGCCACACGATTGGCTGATTAGATAATCCCATTAATAAGTAGATGTACAGGTGTACATAATAAAGTGGCTGGTGCGTGAATGTAAGTGTCTGTGTGTGTGTATATATATATATATATATATATATATACACTCACCTAAAGGATTATTAGGAACACCTGTTCAATTTCTCATTAATGCAATTATCTAATCAACCAATCACATGGCAGTTTCTTCAATGCATTTAGGGGTGTGGTCCTGGTCAAGACAATCTCCTGAACTCCAAACTGAATGTCAGAATGGGAAAGAAAGGTGATTTAAGCAATTTTGAGCGTGGCATGGTTGTTGGTGCCAGACGGGCCGGTCTGAGTATTTCACAATCTGCTCAGTTACTGGGATTTTCACGCACAACAATTTCTAGGGTTTACAAAGAATGGTGTGAAAAGGGAAAAACATCCAGTATGCGGCAGTCCTGTGGGCGAAAATGCCTTGTTGATGCTAGAGGTCAGAGGAGAATGGGCCGACTGATTCAAGCTGATAGAAGAGCAACTTTGACTGAAATAACCACTCGTTACAACCGAGGTATGCAGCAAAGCATTTGTGAAGCCACAACACGCACAACCTTGAGGCGGATGGGCTACAACAGCAGAAGACCCCACCGGGTACCACTCATCTCCACTACAAATAGGAAAAAGAGGCTACAATTTGCAAGAGCTCACCAAAATTGGACAGTTGAAGACTGGAAAAATGTTGCCTGGTCTGATGAGTCTCGATTTCTGTTGAGACATTCAGATGGTTGTCAGAATTTGGCGTAAACAGAATGAGAACATGGATCCATCATGCCTTGTTACCACTGTGCAGGCTGGTGGTGGTGGTGTAATGGTGTGGGGGATGTTTTCTTGGCACACTTTAGGCCCCTTAGTGCCAATTGGGCATCGTTTAAATGCCACGGCCTACCTGAGCATTGTTTCTGACCATGTCCATCCCTTTATGGCCACCATGTACCCATCCTCTGATGGCTACTTCCAGTAGGATAATGCACCATGTCACAAAGCTCGAATCATTTCAAATTGGTTTCTTGAACATGACAATGAGTTCATTGTACTAAAATGGCCCCCACAGTCACCAGATCTCAACCCAATAGAGCATCTTTGGGATGTGGTGGAACGGGAGCTTCGTGCCCTGGATGTGCATCCCACAAATCTCCATCAACTGCAAGATGCTATCCTATCAATATGGGCCAACATTTCTAAAGAATGCTTTCAGCACCTTGTTGAATCAATGCCACGTAGAATTAAGGCAGTTCTGAAGGCGAAAGGGGGTCAAACACAGTATTAGTATGGTGTTCCTAATAATCCTTTAGGTGAGTGTATGTGTGTATATATATATATATATATATATATATATATATATATATATATATAAAACTCAAAAATATATCATTATACACTTTTTAATAGATAATATAGATACATTTTTATTTGAATATGTAATCCAAATAAAATAATAAATATGCATAGATACAGTCGATATATGAAGTCTACACACCCCTGTTAAAATGGCAGGTTTTTTGTGTTGTAAAAAAATTAAGATAAATAATATTAGACTTTTTACACCTTGAAACTTTGAATAACTTAACTGCATAACTGTGCACATCCTTTTATAATTGGGGATGTGGCTGTGTTCAGAATCAACCAATCATAAGCTCATGTGAAATATTACACACCTGTCTTCGACTGAAGTATCTCTGATCAACTCCAAATAAATCTCAGCTGTTGTAGGATTTTTCTGACATCTTGGTTGCATGCTACTACAAGAGTCATGGGCCACAAAGAGCTTACAAAGCATCAATGGGATCTCATTGGTGAAAGGTATCCCTCAGGTGAGGGCTACAAAACATTTCCAAGGCATTAGATATACCATTGAACACAGTGAAGATGTCAACAAGTGGAGAAAGTATGGCTCAACAGTGACATTATCAAGAACAGGATGTCCCTCCAAAATTGATGAAGACAAAGAGAAAACTGGTCAGGGAGGCTGTCAAGAGGCCTACAACAACATTAAATGAGCTGCAGCTCTTTCTGACAAGTGCTGGTTGCTCCCTACATGTGACGACTATCTCCCGTATCCCCCTGGCAAGACCAAGCCTTTTCGTATGATAAAAATTTAAAAAAATCCAAACCTAGCTAAAACCATGTGGAAAAATTGATTCTGGTCTGATGAGACCAAGATCCAACTTTTTGCCCAAAAATTGTAAAGGGTATGTAGAAGAATGGCATACCCAGGGTGAAGCAATGGGGGAGGCAGCATCATGCTTTGGGGCTGCCTTTCTTCAGCTGGAACTGGGGCTTTAGTGAAGGTGGAGGGAATCGTGAATATCTCCAAGTATCAGTCAATTGTAGCACAGAACCTTCTGGCATCTGCTAGAAAGCTGCAAATGAAGAGATCTTTCAGCATGACAATGATCCAACGCACACATTCAAATCAACAAAAGAATGGCTTCAGCAAAAACAGATGAATGTTTTGGAAGGGCCCACCAAGAGCCCAGACCTGAATCCTATAGAAAATCTGTGGGGGGACCTGAAGAGAGCTGTAAACAAGAGATGCCCTTGCAATTTGACAGATCTGGAACGTTTTTGTCAAGATGTGCCAAGCTAATAGACTCTTATCCAAACAGATTGAGTGCTGTAATAAAATCAAATGGTGCTTCATCTAAGTATTAGTTAAGGGATGTGCACACTTATGCAGTTAGGTTATTCAAAGTGTTTTGATTTAGTTTTTTCTCTGAAATGTGTCACTTTGGTTTTCAGTGGCATTGCATAGGTTGTGATGTTTACATTAAAGGTGCAAAAAGTCTGATATGATTTATCTTTGTTTCATTTTTTACATTGCAAAAACCTGCTGTTTTAACAGGGGTGTGTAGACTTTTTATATCCACAATAGATTGATAATATTGAATATATATGAAAATATAAGAATCAAAGTTTTATGACATTACTTCTTGGAATATATTATTATACACCTAATGATCTGGGAACCAGTGTATAATGGCAAAATGTTTATTAAACCCAAAGGATTTTCAAACATGTATCATTTGACCTAATTAAAACTATCCAATGAATATTTTCTATTCAAGACTTAAAGGCACAGAACTACCAATTCACTTCAACTTTCAAATTTTTTTAAAACTTTGTCCTCTGTTGTAAAACGAGGGCAAAGAAAATATTAACTCATGTTGAGGAGAAAGGGGAAGAACAAATAAGCTGTATACGGATCCCATTCCAAGTTATTTATTCAGAGGGCAAAGCCAGCAGACTTTGTGTCTCTGGCTTGTGAGCGCTATTAAATTACCACTGGATGTTTTTAATTACCGCCCATAAATGGAGCAACACAGCATGCTCAGAGCGTTTCAGCCCCCTGTCCTCGGTTCTGGAGGAGGGGGATGGCCCTGGTCCCTCTTCGTCTCGGTGGTCTTCCTGTATGTTTGTCTCTGTGTGAGAGTGTGTGTTTATGCAATGTGTCAGAAAGTGTGCTTTTTTTAAAGGGAAAAGTAATCTTTCTCGCTGCTTGTGGAAGAGAGGAAATGGCTAATAAAACAAGGGTGAAAATGGAGTGAGGGAAGCAAGAAAAGTGGGCCGGGGTGGGAACGGAGCTCTGATCCACTTAATTGCTCTTAAATGAAAAGTTTTTTGGCTTCTTGTACACTGTGTTTAAGCAGACTTAAATTCAATCCCAGATGTACGGCCGCAAAGCGTCACTCGCGCTGGCCCTACAGGCTGTAATCCGTCTCTTGCGCTGGTGCCGTCAGTAATAGCACTTGTCGCCAGTAGAATTGCTGTTAATGTCTCTTTCGAAACCTCAAATCCGGTGCCATATATTTCCATATAACTGGATAAGTGTATGCTGAATCAAAGAGGGCTACTCAGCTACTTGGTTTGTTTGACCTGACTTAATATTGTAGAGCTAATTGAAAGCAAAGCAATCTTCTGAATGGCTTTGATATATTTTATATGATATATTTTCATGCAGATTTCATAGTCCGTCTTTTATGAAACATGACGAATGGACCTGTACTCCACGTCAAGTCAAAATTCAAAATGCTTTTGAGCAAAGCAAGATAACAGTATATATGTGCATAATGTGCTGTCACAAGCCTCAAAAGTCTGTACATCATGGTCACTACATAGTGTCTTTAATGCTAGAAACACTATTTATAGAAGTTAACGCATTTCAAGAGCACGGTCCCATTGTGTATATACTCAAGGGCGAAACATGAACTCAGATGCTTTTATTGATGCAATATCCAAAATGTGTCAAGACTGCAATTAAAACACAAGGGGCGCTATAGAGGAGATTAGTGTGAACTTTCCACTTCTACGTGAGTTTTCTCTTTCAAGTCAACTACTATCATGGCAGAGCAACAGTTTGAAGGGAATATTGCAAGTAAGTCAGTCAATATTTTTGTAGCCAAGTTGAGACATTTAATGAAATTTAACTAGATTTAGTCATAAAATGGACGTGGCCCCTTTAAGAACCAGAGTTTTGCAACACCAGAGATTTGCGACACCTGCTTTCTGGCATTCTCTCGTGTTAGAGATGTGAGAACTTGTATTGCACAAGAGAGCTCCCAGTTTTGTTCATCGGTTTAGAATTCTTGGGTAAATATTAAATGTTACACAAAATGCTCATAAATTGCATTAAATATGTGTTCACAAGAGTTATATGTTAAAATTGAGTGTTTGTTATGGGTTATTTCTGAAGGATGCATATGTGCAGTTTAGCATATGTGGAGTTTGACCACGTTTTACACATGTGAGAACTGGTTATGTAAATTTAGTATTAATCATATCTAACTTTAATGATTTATAGCCCAGAGTGTTTTTCAATTTAGTGAATACTCTTAATGTGTTATATGTAAAATATGAGAAATTTAATTTTTTTAAACTGATATACTGTACATGTCCTTAAAGCCTAGTTAAAAATGCATAAAATATTTTGAGTGATTTAAGCATGTGTTAAATGCGTAAAATACTGTGAGGTCTATGGGTTTTATTGTACCGTATATATTTTTTTTGTATTTTCCTTATTTATTTCTAAATACAATACTTAAAATGTTTTTGCAATGCACACTTGACATTATACATACATTTTCCTGGTTGTAGTTTCCAATTGCTCATCGATTATAACCCCTGAAGTGTATTGTTTTGTTCATGTGTACAGAGTGGTTTCCAATCGTCCAATCAGATGACCTACTCATTGAATAACTACAATGGAGACAATTTGGTGTTCATGGGTAGAATGAGACTTACTGTGCTTTAATAACAAGTTGTTCCAAAGGACCCAGCTATAAACCTGGAGACATGAGGCTTATGGACAAATACTGTGATGACAGTTGGTCCCTGTTGTGGCACAGGTTGTAGAAATGGTCCACAGGATGTAGGACAATACCGGGAAGGAAAGAGGAGGCAGCGTGGATAAGAGACATGAACCTGCCAACCTGTGAAGGCCTGATACAGACAATACCGCAATCCTTGACTTAAGCATTCAAGCTTTATTGAATGCAGTCCTCTTCCTTTAAAGACCCTTTGATCTGAAGTGTCTTGACAAGTGCATTTTTATTTTCTGTGCTGATGTACTGAAATATTGGCACAGCACTTTCAATTAATTGCTAATAGCATTTAGTTTACATCACAACTGTGTTTTACTGGACAAAAATTTTTAATACGCCTGTAAGTTGAAGAAAAGTTATGAATAATTTTGACCCATTTAGCAGGAAGTGAAAAACTCTCACATTTTATGTCAATTTAGGAGTATACTATTTCGATTGCCTCAAAAGCTGATCGTAATGGACTAAAAGCAACATAACTCCTATTTTGCTCATTCTTGTAACTGTTGTTGCACTTTCCAAGACTGTAATTTATAGGCCAAGATAGGTCACATCCACACTAATTTGTTTTTGGTTGAAAACTCGTTTTCTAACATCACTGTTTTCAAAAGTATGTGGCACTAAAAAGCATTTCCAAAAGTCTCTGGTGAAATTCCATTGCAGTGTGGATACGAGGCATAAATGAGGCAAAATCAATGCATTTTCAAGTGAAACCATATACCTTTATGGTACGGTGTAGCCGTATGGCAACAGTTTATGTTCTTGCACGTTCTCACCTTTCAGAAAAATCTAAAAAGTAATGCATTGTGGGAAATGAAAGGCCAGTCTTTAAAGTAACCAATAATATGCTGTTTTTAAGCCACATCACATTTTATATTGTGTCAAAAACTGTTTTTCCTGGGGTCACCCTTACGGTGGAGACACCTACTGAATTGCGCCACTTATTGCTCTATTAAACATATTTTGGGTATTTGGTTTCTTCAGCGTCATCACAGTTTATTTATTTTTTATGCATCTTTGGTAAGTTAATTAGATGATGTTGTTAACTAAAGAACTGTCTCTAGCATAGTTTTATAGAAAATTGAGAAACGTAAAAAAAAAAATGAACGTTGCCATATGGCAACGATAAACATTATTTATTTATTTGGAATCATTATAAAATTGCATTTCTGCAAAAATAACTTTTAATTTATTTTCAGACAAAAATGAACACGGCAATGTCTTATGGAAAGGGCAAGAAGAGTTAGATCTTCAGATTGACAACAGTGAGAATGAGCTAAGCTTTAGTGACAGTGAAAATGACATGGGTAATTGACAAATGTTGAAGAACACATGACAATGATTCACAATAATTCACTCAATTTTAGTTTGTTGGAGTTCCAAGTGTATTATATATTAATTGAATTTAAAAAAAATATTTAAAAAATAAAAAATGTAACCATTTTCGATTGTGGTACAGAGTTGCCATTGGACATCATTTGTTTTTCCCCCAAAAATGTATTTTTCCATCATTACAACATAATGCACGCTGTACAGAGATAATAGTGTTGAGGTGGCCTTGATTTCAATCTAATGGCAATATTTGTTGATTGGAACAGGTGATTTCTTTCTCTAAGTGTTCTCAATTCACATGCCATTGGCATGTGTGGTCAAATGCTAATTTTGGGCCTTTTATGCAGTTATGTGAAATTATCACTGCATCCTCAATGCCAACAGTATTAGATGTAGTCTGTTTCTTTACTTTAAAAGGCTCATAAAATCATTAAAGTTTTTTCTGCCTTAAAAGCAGTAGACAACCCGAAGCTTCTCTGTAGAGCACGGTGGTGTTCCCTCTGAGGTTTTGGATGATGTTCCTCACCACTGGAGGGAATGGATCTGGCTGCGGCTCAGACGGGAGACAGAGTGCGAGTGGAGTCAGGATGTTTCAGAGGCTCCTGTGGCCTTGAAATGCAACATAACTCTGGCATGAGCTCATGTGTGTGGCCGGTTAGTTCTTTCTCAGCACAGGCGATGTCCAACTACAGTGTCATCCAACCTTCCCACTCCATAATCATGCCTACTTACCTTTTCTCTCTCTCTCTGCCCATCATTTAGAAACACTTGATGTGTATATAGGTTTTTTTCAAACAAATTGTTTAGTTGCTTATTACAACTAAATTGATGGTGCTTGACCTAAGCACTATATCAATAATTATTCTGTATACATGACGGTTGACCGCATGCAAACGTTAAACTTTCTGGTGTGTTTTATTCTCGCATGAAAGCAATCCTGGATTAAAGGCATCAGAGAGCTTCTGTGTCTCCGTACGCAACCACACTCTGACATGAAATGTATCCTGATAATGCAAACACTGGGAACAGAAGATCCAGTAATAACTTGATCATGCAAGATGTGGAAGCCATTAGCTGTGTGTGTTAAAGGCAGTTGTTGGTCGGCGGAGTATTATGAGTGACGCCAGCAAACGGGAGGTGTTTGTGTGTGTGTGATGACTTGGGGAATGTAGAGGGGGAAGGTCTGGCTTTGTGCAAAAAAAACCCATAAAAGTCACATTTGTTGGTGATGCATGAGGAAGTGAAGGCAGCTTTGGCACATGTGTCTCTGGTGCTAAATTAACTGTTAACACAAATAATCAAAGTGCAGGGCCCATTGAGTACTGGCGCCAGTCAAGCAGGAGGAGGGGCTCTGGAGTCGGGCCCCCGGTCTGTAAGACTGTACCTACAGCAAGGGTGTGTGTGTCCTCGTTCCCCTCTACAACTGATCTGAGATCAGATTTAGTTGTTTGTTTTTATTCAAGGTGGTTGTCCCCCAAAAGCCTTTGACTTTTGATGGAGCTGGGCCCCTGGCAGGTGGAGGACTCTCTCTCTGTTCCATGGGACTTTCACAGGATGGAAGTGCTTACAATACAGGGCCGTCTGCCCCTCTGATAGAGGAAAAGCTCTGTCACACTCCTTCTTTCCAGCTATTGTTGGAGCAGCAGCTCGATTTAGACTGCCACTTTTATATTCTTGGGGCTTGGACAGGCACAGGACGTGCCATCAGGAAGAGGCGCTCCGAGCAGTGGTTTGTTCTAATCAATGCAATTGTGTCTGTAATCTTTGGAATAACAGATGCAAGTGAATGTGGTGACAGAGTGCAAACTGTCCAAATGTAGCAGAACGTGGTTAATTGGGTTAACCAAAAATAGAACATTTACACTCAATAGGTAAAGTTTGTCAAGGTGAAATTTGATAAAATAGTTAATAGTAATTTGAAGGTCAGAACAGTCAGAAAGACAGGCAGAGAGAACAATATATATATATATATATATATATATATATATATATATATATATATATATATATATATAGAGAGAGAGAGAGAGAGAGAGAGAGAGAGAGAGGGAGAGACAGGGAGAGATCGAGATCTGGCTGGAGGTCAATGGCAGCCCATAGAACAGTATGGTATAAAGTTGTGAAATTTGGCACACTAATTGTGAAGGGTCTGAACATTCCTGATGCCCATTTTGGGGTCTCTATCTAAAACTGTCTAGCGCCACCATCAGTTCAGTGTTGTGTGTACATTTCAGCATTTAAAGTTTGAACCAAGTGGCCTAGTAACAAAAACCCTTTTCCTTTGATTCCTATCATACTATTGGTTCAAATTCCAAACGACTAGGTTTTTCTGCTATTTTAAATTTAGTCAAAAACATTACCCTTCAATTGTTTGGAAACATTCTGAAATGTTTTAGAATAGAATCCTTTATTTTGGTCAAACAGTTTTTTGCATCTATACAGTGAAATTTATTAGTTTCCACATATCCCAGCTAGGCTGGGGTCAGAGTGCAGAGTCAGCCATGATACAGCGCCCCTGGAGCAAATAGGGTTAAGGGCCTTGCTCAAGAGCCCAACAGTGGTATCTTGGTGGTGCTGGGGCTTGAACCCCCAACCTTCTGGTCAGTAACCCTGAGCCTCAACCACTGAGCCACTACTGCCCCAAAGACAAAAATTAGACATTCATTTACAGAGGATGCATTAAATTAAAACATTTATAGTGACCATTCCTATTTAAATAAATGCTGTACTCTTCAAACTTTCTGTTCAACAAAGAATCCTACACTTGCAGCAATAACACATAGGCATTCTAGCTAGTCTGTTTATTCTTGATCTTCCGGTAAAATTTCATCCTAAGCTTTCTGAAGCACTTCCCAAACATGTTAATGGCTTGTAGGGCACTTCTCACAGATTTTCCCAGCAAGCTTTACTAGCAACAGATCAAGCTTTGATTCACCCATCCATAAAACGTATTTCCAATCATTAACCTCTCTATCTGTTAAAGCCTTTTGTACACTTTTTAGTGTAAAGTTGTTTCAGATGTGGTATTTGCCTAAAATGCCAACATTCTAGAGTCTTCTCTTCGCTGTTGCAGATGAAACTGTTGCTTGGCCTGTTCTGTTCATTGAAGCTGCCAGTTTGGGACCTATGTTTGTTTCTCAAACTTAAGACTCTGATGTAATTGTCCTCTTGTTGTTGTGCATCATGGTCGGTCCAATTTCTTCTCTATCCTGGTCAGATCCAGTTAGATTTCTTCTTTCAAGACAGTAGTGCTTGTAACAACCATCTCTCTCTCTCTCTCTCTCTCTCTCTCTCTCTCTCTCTCTTAAAAAAATATATACAGCCGTGGCCAAAAGTTTTGGCAGTGACATAAATGTTGTGTTTTGCAAAGTTTGCTGCTTCAGTATTTGTAGATTATTTTTTCACGTTTCTGTGGTATACTGGAAAATAATGATAAGTGTTTCATAAGTTTTAAAGGCTTTTATTGTCAAAAACACTTAATTTATGCAAAGAGTCAATATGTAAATTATTGACCCATGTTCTTCATAACCTCTGCAATTCGCTCTGGCATGCTGGATATCAGCTTCTGGGCCAAATCCTGACTGATGGCGATCCATTCTTGCCTTATTAGTGCTTGGAGTTGATCACAATTTGTGGACTTCTGCTTGTCCACTCGCCGTTTGAGGATTGACCACAGGTTCTCTATGAGATTAAGATCCGGGAGATTCCTTGCCATGGATCCAAAATTTCAATGTAATAATCTCTGAGCCATAGATGGTGACATGGTGCTCCATCGTGCTATAAAATGCACAGATCATCACCGAATTGCTCCTGGATCATTGGGAGAAGTTGCTCTTGCAGGACGTTTTGATACCATTCTTTATTCATGGCAGTGTTTTTGGGCAGAATTGTGAGAGGGCCCACTCCCTTGGATGAAAAGCAACCCCACACATGGATGTCTCAGGATGCTTCACTGTTGGCACGACACAGGACTCATGGTAGCGTTCACCTTTTCTTCTCCGGACAATCGATTTTCCAGATGTCCCAAACAGTCGGAAGGGGGCTTCATCAGAGAAAATAACTTCTGATGTCCAATACTTGTACTTCCTGCAGAATTTCAGTCTGTCCTTGATGTTTTTCTTGGCAAGAAGTGGCTTCTTTGCTGCCCTTCTTGAAACCAGGCCATTGTCCAAAAGTCTTCGCCTCACTGTGCGTGCAAATGCACTCGCACCAACCTGCTGCCAATATTGAGAAAGCTCTGCACTGGTGGTGACACGATTCCTTAACTGACTCCTCAGGAGGAGATGGTCCTGGCACTTGCTGTACACTCTGGGACGTCCTGAAGCCTTCTTCACTGCAGTTGATCCTCTCTCCTTGAAATTTTTGATGATCCGGTAAATGGTTCTTTCAGGTGCAATATTCTTTGCAGCAATTTCCTTGCATGTGAGGCCATTTTGATGCAAAGCGATGATGGCTGCATGTCTTTCTTTAGAGGTAACATTGCGAACAAGAACACAATGATTGGACGTTCTTCTTCCCTCCTTTTATAGCAATCAGTCTGCTCTTATAATCCAATCAGAATGATAAAGTGATTTCACCTGACTAGTCCTCGTTCACACTTTAACAGGTGCTGCTGATATGATTCGTGAAATTATGTTAGCTGGTCATTTTGTGCCAAAAAAACAGTGAAATCTTGTTTTTTGTGATGCAGTGAAATTTTTTGGCCAATTAAGCTTTTTACAATTATTTAAAATGCATCTGATCACTCTGCACAAACAAAATGTAATCACTGCCAGTACTTTTGGCCACGGTTGTACACTGATACATTTCTAGAGAGATTTGTTTCTTTTTGACCAATTTTAAAGCCCAAATGTGACTAGTAACCACACTTGATGAAGTAGTGCAACTGTTTTTAGCTTTCCTAACAAAAAGACATGCTTCTTCAGTACCAGATTTGCAGATGATTTGCATAAAGAAAGCATGATGCATTATTTTCCTAGTTTACTGCTGTAATGACTGCTAAACATTGGTGCGAAGCCATCACGGGTAAAAATGTAAGTTTGAAACAGTTTTTCCAAACATTATTAATAATTTGCACCAATACTAATGTTTGAGGTAGAGTTTTTGATCAATTTAAAGGTGACCAGAGGTGAAGAGAAGCATACATTTCTATCAAGAACAAAAATGTTTTAGTTTTTCCAAACTTTTGCTGGGAAGTGTACTTTTTCATACTCGTACAGCTTTTATCTAGTCATCCCAAAATTTGTGTCAGAACATCTTCAGACCATGTTGGTCAAAAATGTGTTAAAATCTTTTTGATACACCAAACCGCTGGAGTGTAACGCATTGGTAAATTTAACGACGGGATGACAAACGGAAAGTGAGGCCTTGTCTTTGGAAAACTTTGACATATTGACATGAAATGTGCTATGTGGCATTGCAACAATTACCCTTTTTTGAATGTCACAGGTGTATTTGGCCCCATAATTATTGCTTCCCACTATATTAGTTCTTATATTTAAAATGACAGAAACTTAAGAGGGTGGCTTGGAAGGAGGGGTGCATCAGTAAAGTCTGAGGGCAAATTCTGTGTCATGGGTCAGTTTCCTTTGTCGAGAGCCCCACACCTCATTTATTAATGGATAGTTCTGAGTGGCTCCAAACATAGTTATATTGTGATATCCCTGTCTTACTATTTATATTTTCCATTTTTTCACATATTCACTTTTCATGTCTATTTTTTTATTCGGTAAGTAGCCTGTAATATACTGAGTAATGTTCATGTGCAGTCACATGTTTAAACCCCTTTCAGCTTCTCAATATTCATGCTTATATAAAGTTTATCCTTCATACAAGCTTTTATGCTGTACAGTACATGCTTTGTGGGTATCCTCAAATACTCTGGTTTCTTACACCAGCTCTGAGCAGTAAAAACAGGTCTTACCACAGTGCGGTAACAGGGAATTCAGCCACGCTGATGTAGAAAGTGAGTTTTAAACAATGTGCTGAAAAGGGCAAATTATGCTGCAGCCCTCTGTGACATCAGCGCAAAAACACTTTGGCTCCTTCGATACTCCCCGTTTCCCATGAAGCCTCAGAAAGTGGGCAGCAGTCTGCACTTGCCTGGCGCCACAGTCATCATGCATGTCAGTCATTTGCGAAACTTTCTGTTTTCCTTAGAGGATGAGCTAAGCTCCTCCTTCAGCCCTAACGATTTATTTTAGGCTCTGCCGTCCAAGACTAAATTCTCCCCCCAAAACACACACACACATACACACTACCTTCCTTAAAATCAGCGTTTACCTTGGCCTTGTTGTTTCAATACAGACCAATCGTCCGAGCCGCTGTAAGGAATGTCCCACGAGACTTTGCCTGCTTCCCAATAGAGCCATTCATTCTCATGACACAAGCACAACATCTGGTTCCCATTAATGCTCGTACAATAGTTCTCAACCAGCCTAAATGCTGCTTACTACAAGTGAGCATCCAGTAATGTTAAAAAAATGCCTCTATTATAATCATCAGCTGTTAGTTGATTGCCAAGATTGTCCAATAACCAACTACTAAAATTAGGGGTGGAAATCAGCATTTGAACTGTTGATACAATAGCACATTGATATCTGGATCTTATTTCTTTTTTTTATTATTATTATTATTAAGTTGTTTTGTTTTTTTAAATGATGACAGAATTGTAATTTTACTTTAAGCTTGTTCTGGCATGCCGATACTGAAGAATATTGTCTTTTGTTGGTTTAACTTAATTCAATTGTGGGGATTGGTTCCACACAATGAATATGAATTACCTTGATATGTAATTATAATATAAGCTCTCCTTAAATACTTTGTGTCACAATAAATTGATTGAGTTAAACTATCTTAAATTTGATCTGCTCAAATAACTATAATTGAACCTCGCAGCTTGTTTCAAGCTAGCAACAAACACATTAGCGTATATTATTGTACTGTTGAGGGTTTACATATCAGTCATAATACTTACTGATGATCCTTTACTATCTGCTTCTTGAGAAAATCAATTCACACTGATATTTTAGTGGTAAAGAACATATTCTTGACCTTACCATTAGCTTTATTCACTGTTGTCCACAACGGTAACCTCTACCTAGTTACCACTAAACACTAACAAGACTCCTACTTGTTTCATTTAGCATAGAAATACATTAAAATAACACTTCATTTCTAAATGTACTCTCTCAATCCAGTCCCATGCAAAGCATGCTGGGAACTGGAGTGGTGGTGGTGTAGTGGGCTAAAGCACATAACTGGTATTCTGGTAATCAGAAGGTTGCTGGTCCGATCCCCACAGCCACCACCATTGTGTCCTTGAGCAAGGCACTTAACTCCAGGTTGCTCCGGGGGGATTGTCTCTGTAATAAGAGCACTGTAAGTTGCTTTGGATAAAATCGTCGGCCAAATGCGTAAATGTCAAACGTCAACTGAAAATCCCCTGCTCGGTTTCGGCAATACATTGATGCAACAAATATTATTCACATAGTCCCAAAACAATTGGATTTAGTAAACAGAGATGGATTGTATACAGTGAATTTAAGTTGAGGCCAAATGCTAAAGAATTATGTTGCATTTGCTAATTTTAATTAAGTTAATTGAGCAAGTATAGAACGAGTACGTGTACCGATACTTTTGTTTGGTACTCGCCGATACAGAGTACGATACCTGTTTCTTTTTTTTTCTGAACTCCATATCAACAGTTTATTTCAATTTTTATCAAAATGGTGTTTAGTAGGTGGTCTGGGTAGCTCAGCGAGTATTGACGCTGACTACCATCTCTGGAGTCGCGAGTTCGAATCCAGGGTGTGCTGAGTGACTCCAGCCAGGACTCCTAAGCAACCAAATTGGCCTGATGGCTAGAGAGGGTAGAGTCACATGGGGTAACCTCCACGTGGTCGTTATTAGTGATTCTCACTCTCAATGGGGCACGTGGTAAGCTCTGCATGGATCGTGGAGAGTGGCATGAGCCTCCACATGCTGTGAGTCTCCGTGGTGTCATGCACAACGAGCCACGTTATAAGATGTGCAGATTGACTGTCTCAGATGCGGAGGCAACTCAGACTTGTCCTCCTCCACCCGGATTGAGGCGAGTAACCGCGCCACCACGAGGACCTACTAATTAGTGGGAATTGGGCATTCCAAATTGGGAGAAAAGGGGATTTAAAAAAAAAAAATGGTGTTTAAATAAATAAATAAATGCATTAAAGTTTTAATCAAATGAAATTATAACAATTAATTTTCAATAGGATATTGTATTATTTTTATCAAATAAAGTGATTTTATACATAACTTTACAGCACAATCCAAAATACAACATTGGAGTTATTTTTGTCAAATAAAGTGCTGCATAACAGAGCATCACAGATGTGAGATATTGTGTAAATATAATAAAATTGCTATTGATTTATTATTATTATTAATAATAATAATAATAATAGTATAACAGAGAGTATTACATAACTATACAGTACTAATATATTTCTGTCATAATTTTTTCCATTTAAATTAAGCTTTATTTTGCAGTGTTTTTGTTTTGTTAATGACCAAGGAGCTCTGACATTATAACAGTAGCTTCCCAGTCCGGAAAAGCCGGGTTGCTTCATGATACAAAGTGATTATTAAACCGCGAAGGCTACTATTTAAATAAATAAATATGTAGTCTGTATGTGCCTTACACTAAAAAGGGAATTTACGCTCTGCCTGCTGTCATCTGCTACAGACAGATCGTGTGATGCTCATGATGGGGTTTTCCGTGTGTGAGAGAAGGATCTCTAAATGGTGGGATCAGTTTGTGTCTTTATGCCTGCACAACACCAGCGCCGCACATTCACAAGCGCTCACATTTGAAACTGCTGCACATGCAAACTATATATTTATCACATTAAATCACTGCTTTTGCTGTTAAATAATCTCACATTTTCATCTGTGCAACCTGTTAAACAAGATACAGATCTTCAAAATAAAAACTTCTCCACTGTTATGACTGAATAAAAATGACAGTAACTTAAATCAGTGGTTCTCAACTGGGTTTGATTCAGAAACCATATTTGACATATTAGACATCAAGAGGTGACCAAACACAAAATCTTAATAAATGTATTATATAAAAATGCCCTTGAAATATTGTGATATTTAAAAAATAATAATTGAGGAATATCTGCCTAATTTGGATAGCTTCTACCAAGTGACGGATTGATTTGCTCTAAAATACTTTAGAGATTGATTGGAGATTGAAGCGTTTTCTCCACCCTTTTAAAAGTTGATAAGATTATTTATTTTGCATTTTTTTTTATTTTTTTGCAGAACATCCATCCATCCATCCATCTTCAACCGCTTATCCGAAGTCGGGTCACGGGGGCAGCAGCTCCAGCAGGGGGCCCCAAACTTCCCTATCCCAAGCCACATTAACCAGCTCTGACTGGGGGACCCCGAGGCGTTCCCAGGCCAGTGTGGAGATGTAATCTCTCCACCTAGTCCTGGGTCTTCCCCGAGGCCTCCTCCCAGCTGGACATGCCTGAAACACCTCCCTAGGGAGGCGCCCAGGGGGCATCCTTACCAGATGCCCAAACCACCTCAACTGACTCCTTTCCACGCAAAGGAGCAGCGGCTCTACTCTGAGTTCCTCACGGATGACTGAGCTCCTCACCCTATCTCTAAGGGAGAAGCCCGCCACCCTTCTGAGGAATCCCATTTCGGCCGCTTGTACTCGCGACCTAGTTCTTTTGGTCATGACCCAGCCTTCATGACCATAGGTGAGGGTAGGAACAAAAATTGACCGGTAGATCGAGAGCTTTGCCTTCCGGCTCAGCTCTCTTTTCATGACAACGGTGAGATAGAGCGAGTGCAATACCGCCCCCGCTGCCCCGATTCTCTTGCCAACCTCCCGCTCCATTGTCCCCTCACTCGTGAACAAGACCCCGAGGTACTTGAACTCCTTCACTTGGGGCAATACCTTCACCCCTACCCGGAGTGGTAGAACAGTTTTGCAGAACAGTAATTTTACATTTTTGAGTAACAAACCACCCGTTGAGAACCACTGATGAAGTGAACCATACCTCCCCACTCAACTGATGTCATAATCTAGCAATGATGAAATTGTGCTTAATACCTTGCACCAGTTTTGGAAGGCAACAAATGTCTCTTAGATGAACCTGCCAAGATTGGACAGCCATGTGCTTGACACAGCACTTTTAACAGCTATAATTCAGCCCTATAATGGAAAATGGTAATCTCCTCTAAAGGCAGAGTTTAATATGAGTTTGGATTAAATATGTGAACAAGTGGCAGATTTTCCTCTGTCAAAAATAGTTCTGCTCAGTGAAACCTCTAGAGCTGTAGCAGAACCCTTATGAACACAGAATACATCAAGTTATATTTTTTTTTCCCAGCTTCTTTCGGCTTTTCGAAGTCAGATACAAAGCAAAACTTTTGGACTTTTCTTCTTGGGGTGCACCTTAAAATCTAAACAGGCTGTAATTATGAGTGAGGGCCAGACACTGAACTCCTGTTAGCTGGATGGCTATTAAAGGAATCTGTTTCAGCTCTACATGCATGCTCATTACTTATTCTGTTCCACTTTATTTTGTCGTCATGTGCCCCTTTGTGCTCTCTCTGTGGCTGCACTACATTGTAATGACTTTAATTTAAGGGTCAAGAAGCATTGTTATATTATCAATGGGAATTTACCAATGTGTCATTTATATTTAGTTTGTGTCTGTATTTTACATTAGCATTGCTAATAATGTGGCAAAGCATTAAAGGAATATTCTGGGTTTAGTACAAGTTAAGCTCAATCGACAGCATTTGTGATATAATGTTGATTACCACAAAAATAAATTTAGTCTTGTCCCTCCTTCTCTTTAAAAAAAGCAAAAATGGAGGTTATAGTGATGCATTTACAATGGAAGTAAAATATTAAGTTAATTGAGCAAAAAGTGTCTCACTGTAACTCAGATTTTTGCTCTTTTTTTTTTAAAGGAAAGAAGGGACTTGCTGAAAGTAGTTTTTGTGCTAGTCAGCATAATTCCACAAATGCTGTCGAATGAGCTTAACTTGTATGGGACCTGCATTTTTGGAAGAAAACGTGAGTGGTGCTTGCCAAAGTGTTCCAATACAGTTATATACTGTATACATATTGCTATGTGGTTGTTAGGCTGTTTTGGGTGGTTGCTAGGCGGATGCTCAAAAGAGCCCACCCCCAAGTTTCTATAATATTTAGTCTATAGAAATGGCTCAGGCCCCTACTTCAGTGTACTGTAAGTTATTGTTGCCCATTTTATCATCCATCAGGCAAAAATTGTAAGTTCAAACACTCAACTCTCCTCAAGAAGTTTGAGGTATCATTAATGTTCATAGCACAAACATGCAAGACGATTTTCCCACTATAGTTTAACACTTAAGGTTAGGGGTTTGTTTAAATCTTTAAAGGAATAATTCACCCAAAAATGAACATTTTCTGATCATTTACTCACCCTCAGGCCATCCAAGATGCATCTTGATGAGTTGATGATACAATGCAAGTCAATGTACTCAATATTTTGATGGTCCAAAATGCATATTTAGTGTGCATCAGAACAATCCACATGACTCCAATCGAATCAATCTCTACATCTCTGAGGGTGAGTAAATGTAAAGGTATTAATGGAAAGATGGAGGCGAGAACCGGCTTGACGCTATAAATAATAGTTTAATGAAAAACTAAATAAAAAGACAAACACACACAGGTGTCGGACAGCTGCCCGTAAATCTCTCTCTTTCTGTCCCACTGCGGACTCCAGTCGGCCTTTATCCCTCTCTGAGGCTTGATTAGCCTGATTAGGGGCCGGGTGTGTAGCATCACGACCCGGCCCCGCCCTCCACCCTGTCACAATCCTCTCTTGTTCTCTCAGGCCGGGGACCCCCCGGCATGACATACATCCACCCCCCCCCCCCCCCCCCCCCTTTCCCTGGGGAGGGGCGTGCCTAACACAGTCGGCCAGGAGCCCCTCCCCGCTCGCGGTCGGTGGTCTCATATCTTGCCGCGTTTCAGCGGCTGTTAGGGGTCTCCTCCACCCCTGGCAGCGGCCCTGACTGTTCCAGGCGGTCGGTTAGGAGCCCCTTCTCCCTTCGTGGTCAGCAGCCGTTTGTCTGCTCTCAGGCGGACGGGCTCCTCCGTCGTCCGGCGGATGGTCGCGGCTGCTCCGTTGGGGTGTATGGTAGTGGCGAGGACTCTACTATGCCGCATCCCTACTTCCTCACGGATATCGGCACCAGTTTAAAGGTATTAATGGAAAGGAGGTGTCGAGAACCGGCTTGACGATACAAATAATAGTTTAATGAAAAGCGAATCAAAAAGACAAACACACAAAGGTGTCGGACACTGTGTCGGACAGCTGCCTGTAAATCTCTCTCTCTCTCTCTCTCTGTCCCACTGCAGTCTCCAGTCGGCCTTTATCCCTCTCTAGGGCTTGATTAGCCTGATTAGGGGCCGGGCGTGTAGCATTAATGTTATTAATTATGAATATGTAAGAATAATGATTGTTGTCCAACAGGTTTCCATTGGTTGTCATAATTGTTGCCCCTTGTTAGCCAAAGATTTTATGGTAAACTGAATACCTGTTAAAAAAAATGGAAGATATTGTAATTCTGCTTCTGCTAGGAGTGGAGAAGCAATTATTTAGTAGACAATCTTATTTTGGCGAATGCGTAACTTGTCAGGACTCATTGTAAATCACAAGTTAAACTCATCTACTGGCATCTCTCAGAGCTCGAAGCATTTAACCTTTGACCTAAGAGAATGCTGGTTTATTGCTGGTGCAAGCACAACTTTTTTTAAACCCATTTCCATATGTGGGGAAAAAACTATATGTACAAATAATTTGTATTTCAGACCTGGATTTTGTGAATGATCTTTAATGAGTCTTATTTGATTGATTTGTAACCTCATTTATTTAGTTTAAAAAGCTAAAACTAACTAGTCATGTCAGCCCATAAGGGTGTTTTGAAAATGTAACCTCATATTTGTTTTGTAAAGTATACTCAGG
Source organism: Moxostoma hubbsi (assembly GCA_032164185.1). Taxonomy (NCBI): domain Eukaryota; kingdom Metazoa; phylum Chordata; class Actinopteri; order Cypriniformes; family Catostomidae; genus Moxostoma; species Moxostoma hubbsi. The sequence goes on along the minus strand of JAVLUX010000037.1, from coordinate 23,142,504 downwards.
CCACACAAGCACTCTGTGGATCAGTTACACATCTTCTAAACACTTATACACACCATGTACTTCACAGTTACATATCCACAACCCATTAAGCTAATACACACTCAGCACATCACAATTACACACATCCTAATGGCCAGACGCAAGCCCCTGCGCACTTACACAAAACATTACCGCAATAAATTCCACTTTTAGCAGTGGAAAGAGATACAGGGAGCCAATTAGTGCTCATGATCTAATGGCCGCCCATCACAAAAGAGCACATTTAGCTCTCAATGGCACAATTAGAGCGAGCGAGCCGTTAAGGTCAGGTTGGTGTGAGAGGCAAGTGTTTTATAGGTCATGTGGGAGCAGGGGCTTGGAGACGGCCTCACAGTGGGGGCCGGCGGAACGGCTTGTAAACGTGACAGAGTCTGCCGCCATGTCTGTGCCACACAACAGGCCTGCTTTTCACAGAATGTGTGTGTTGGGGGTGAAGGGGTGAGGAGAAGTCACTCAAAGGACAGAAGAGAGATGGTTTGAGCTAGTAGTTGGGTTGGGGGGAGACTGTGACTTTACTGTCAAAGTGGCCTTTGAACAACTGCTGTGTTGTTAGATGATTCAGATCACTATCAGACTCTGTTAAAAGAAAGACATTCCCCCAAGTGTCACAAAAGTGTTCAAAAGTGCAATCACATTACTGCATTGTTTTGTGGTTGGATGATTTGCATGGTAGTCAACTGGTGTCTTTCTGTCAAAGTGGGCAGTTTGTGGCCGAAATAAGTTTTACCTAATTAAACAGGCTTTATACCGATTGTCAAATGTTTAACTTGTGAGACTAGGATGAAAAGAAAAATTCTACATCTGCTCTTTGCCTTCAGAAATGTGATATTTGATTCTGGACATGCATTAGGCAGTACAATGTTTTTTTGGACATTACCATAGCGGTAGATAATATGACTGTAATAATAAAATTATGTGAATCGTCATAAGATGGTCTCTTATGGAAAAAGACAGCTAAGTCAATCCGGTCTCGTGACGAGATAGATATATCTCACATATATAGATACAAATAAACAAACCAACAGAACGATGTTATTACGATTTTTTCCTAAGTTTAAACCCTAACCCAAACCTAACCCTGAAGAATGACCCCTTACCCAAACTCTAAACCTGACCATGATTTTAAGAGGAAAATATCTTTTGTGTAGCATGGAAGGAAGAAAACACTAGGGTGTGGAACGAGACGAATGAAGTGTATTACAGGTTATTGGTCAGTCGTATGAGTGACCACATTTGTTAACAGACGTTTCCTTAAAAGTAAGTGTTGGACTGGAGGCTAGCTAAAATTTGATGCCTGTATATTGGGGGGGGAAAGCTGTACATTTTCATACATGCCAAGTCATAATACATTAAAAATGAAACTACATAAAATTTTTAGCTGGTCAGTCTGGGAGACCCTGCTAGATCTGCCTAGCCAGGCTAGAAGACCAGCTTTAACCAGATATGACCAGCCAACCAGCTTAGGCTGGTTTAAGATTAAAAATACTTCACAGTACCTTCCCATGGTATATGAATATGGTAAGGATCTTTATAAAGGATTCTTTTTGGCTCTGTTTCAAAACCTTGCCTTGCTGTCTTGTGCCTACATAGGCAGCATCCTACATGAAAAGGAACCTCATAAGTGACTGATTAAATTAAATGCTTCAACATAGGCAGCAACTCTGTCAAACAAAAACACACTAACAGATGATTTCAATAGTTTGCCATTAGCATGTTGCTAAGCTAATGATTTGATACTCTAGTAAATATGAAAATGCATAGCACACAATGTAAATATTGGATATAATCGTCCATCAATATACTATGGTATTGCCATAGCACTTGTTTGTACCAAAAATAGCCATTTTATCAGTGGCTCTACCCATGAATTGCTTTATTGGCACCCTGAATAACTGCTAAACAGCGCTAAGGATCGCATACTGAAATCAAAATTCTTGGGATTGTCACGGCCAAGGGATAATAACTGGGAGAGCTGTACAATTTGTACGAGCAACAGGGAGTCGGGTTTATGACAGTGTTGCTTTCCTCAAGCTATTGCAGTCTGGTTTTATAAGCGTCTTAATGGAGCATAACTAGATCCTTAGCTTGAGGTAATTGCTATTATTCATACTGAATAGTTTATTGTTAGCCACTGTTGGTCAGGACGCTGTTAACAGAGCGACATTTTAAGGTGATACTTCTACCAGATGGGTAAATAACATTAAGATATTGCAGAATGTTGTATGTTACTATCACATTATTAAACAGAGCCAGTTGAGATTTTGGCTTCAGTCTTCTGTGCTGTTTTTGAATTGTTTTTCTATATTAAGCGCTAGACCGACATCTTTGACCGTTGTGCCGCTTCTAGTTGTTTTAAGCATTTCGCGCAGAAACCTTGCTTTTGCCGTGTCAAGTAAAAAGAACCTCAACTTTTAGAAACCCGTCCTGAGACACCTGTGTTTTGTTCCATTTATTGCATTGCGTCTTGCTTTTTTAAAAAACAAGAATGCATTTAGTTTGAACGGCCCCTGTTTAAAATTAAACCTCACATTTCTAAGGTAGAGAGCTGATTTACAAGCTAGACTTTGACTTTGAATATAATGTCTGGGATACATTGTAACTTATTTTGGCCAAGTGCTGATATAGCAGGCAATAAATATTGTTTTGACAACAATGAGGAAGTTAATGGAAATTATGTGCACTTAATGGTCAGAATTTACTTCCAACCATCCCACTATTTTATGGACATTACTCTTTAATTTGTTATAATAGATTGATAATGCAGGCTACTGCATATAAAGTATACTGCATTTGCACTTGCAAACTCTTGCATATCTTTCCCAGATTTGAAGCTAGCTCTTCCATGGAAGTGCCCCTTATAACAGCGTGTTATTTTGAAATTATACTTCGTTTCTTAGAAGTTTGAGATTAAAACTCTCGGGTTTCAGCAGCTCTAAGTGTACAATATGAATGACATGGTCCAATCTGAACCATAAGTTCAAGGTAGTTATATGATAGAAGGAGCTGATATTGGATCAGGCCTGACTGGTTTGACACATGACAACTTGATTTGTAGCTGCAGGTGCTTACAGGATCAGCAGCACCTGTTGGAAGCAGATCTTGAAAGGAAGAATCTAGGATTCTGGGATGTGTTCAGGAGGTATTTTAGGGCTGATTTCTGCTCTTCCTCAACTCGTCTTTTACACCTTTTGATGCATTGATCGAGTTGCCAGCATCAAGGCAGTTATTTAGATGTTGGCTCTCACCCTCTGCTACCTGTACAGTAACAGTATCTCTCTTTAAATTGATTCAATTTAAAGCACCACTTCTACAGCTATACACATGCAGACAAACATTTTTGGCCAATGTATCATATCTTGCGCTGTTTCTTGAGCGCCTGCTATGAGCTTTAAGTTTTTAAGATGCAGTGTCAGGTTAAAGTCTAACTTTAAAAAATTATTATAAGATCCCCTACACTGTTCCTTTCCATTGCCCTCGGTCTAGCTGTTTTTAAAGCATTTTAACGCATCTTATTTGAACACCCCTTAACAATCATTTCCAGAGAGGATCAGATGTACTAACCTAAATTATGAAGGGCTTTCTTATAACCATTAGTCAGCTTTGACACATCCCTACTTTCAATAGTTAAATGTCCAATGCTCCACCTCACTGCTGCCTGAAACACACTTTTCACTTGGCACAACCACAAACACTGATGGAAAGCGTTCCTCTGTGAGCATGGAGCAAAGCAGTATGTCAGATTTGTAGTGTGTCTGCATTTGTGCATGTGTATTTCATATGTCTTTGGGAAGAACAGGAAAAATCAGTGAGTTAATGTGAGTTATGAGGGCCAGGGTGTTGAGATATGCTCCTGAGAGTCTCAGGATAGATTCTCAGTGTTTGTGGACTGGAGGGAGAGGGGGTGAGGGCTGTGTGTATGTGTATGGGAAAGTTTGGGAGCTGAAGGCGGGGTGGCGGTTTGGTCCAGGAGACTGTAAGTCATTGTGGCTGGCCCTCACGAGCTCTGGGTGGCAATGATGCTTGAGCCCAAGACATTCATCAACCTGCCCGGGTCGCCCGCCTAACTGGAGCCACATCGCACGCTCTCTCTTTCAGCCCTCCCAGAAAACACTTTCCTACACTTTCTACACTTTTACTCTCTTTTCTACCTAATTTTTCTTTTACCCTCTTCCTTTCCTGTCCTCTCCTTTCATACTACACTATCCTATCCTATTATCCTACCATACCCTATTCTAGTCCATTCTCCTACCCTGAACTATACTATCGTATAATATACTATACTATTCTGATAATATACTATAACATACTATATTATTTTCAGACACTTTAGTACAGTATACAATATTATAAGATACAATACTTTTCTCCGACCCTATCCTATACTTTATTTTACTGTACTATTCTATTCCCCATCCCTGTACTGCACTATACTATATTATACTGTAATGTAATGTACTGTAGTATACTGAACATACTATATTAGTATAGTATATACTATACTATAACATATTATACTATAATATAATATACAATTCTACTATACTATACTGTTCTCTGACCCTGAACTATATTAAACTATAATACTACTATAATATTCTCTGAACTACACTATCCTATTCTTTATTATGCTATACTTTTCTTATCCACAACCCTATACTACACTACACTATACTATACTATACTATACTACTTTACACTATACTATACTACACTACACTACACTATACTATACTACATTACACTATACTACATTACACTATACTATACTATACCATACTACACTACACTACACTATACTATACCATACTATACTACATTATACTACACTACACTACACTATACTATACTATACCATACTACACTACACTATACTATACCATACTATACTACATTACACTATACTATACTACATTACACTATACTATACTATACCATACTATACTACATTATACTACACTACACTATACTATACTATACTATACCATAGTACACTACACTACACTATACTATACCATACTATACTACATTATACTACACTACACTATACTATACTATACCATACTACACTACACTATACTATACCATACTATACTACATTACACTACACTATACTATACTATACCATACTACACTACACTATACTATACCATACTATACTACATTATACTACACTACACTACACTATACTATACTACACTATACCATACCATACCACACTACACTACACTACACTATACTATACTACACTATACTATACCATACTATACTATACTACATTACAAGTCAAGTCAAGTCAATTTTATTTGTATAGCGCCTTTCACAACACACATCGTTTCAAAGCAGCTTTACAGAAGTTCAGCATTAACAGACGATAAAAATGTAATGTCTATAAAGTCGATAAATCATCATCCTTGTGCACTATACTATACTATAATATACAATTCTCTTATACTCTACTATACTATACTGTACTATAATATAATATACAATTCTCTTATACTCTACTATACTATACTATACTATACTGTTTTCCGACCCTGAACTATATTAAACTATACTCTACTATACTATTCTCTGACCCTACCCTATTCTTTTTTATACTATACTTTTCTTCTCCACAACCCTATACTACACTACACTACACTATACATTACTATACTATACTATACCATACTATACTGTTCTCCGACCCTGTACTATATTAAACTATACTATACTATACTGTTTTCTGACCCTGTACTATATTAAACTATACTCTACTATACTATTCTCTGACCCTACCCTATTCTTTTTTATACTATACTTTTCTTCTCCACAACCCTATACTACACTACACTACACTATACATTACTATACTATACCATACTATACTGTTCTCCGACCCTGAACTATATTAAACTATACTCTACTATACTATTCTCTGACCCTACCCTATTCTTTTTTATACTATACTTTTCTTCTCCACAACCCTATACTACACTACACTACACTATACATTACTATACTATACCAAACTATACTGTTCTCCGACCCTGTACTATATTAAACTATACTCTACTATACTATACTGTTCTCCGACCCTGTACTATATTAAACTATACTCTACTATACTATACTGTTTTCTGACCCTGTACTATATTAAACTATACTCTACTATACTATTCTCTGACCCTACCCTATTCTTTTTTATACTATACTTTTCTTCTCCACAACCCTATACTACACTACACTACACTATACATTACTATACTATACCAAACTATACTGTTCTCCGACCCTGTACTATATTAAACTATACTCTACTATACTATACTGTTCTCCGACCCTGTACTATATTAAACTATACTCTACTATACTATACTGTTTTCTGACCCTGTACTATATTAAACTATACTCTACTATACTATTCTCTGACCCTACCCTATTCTTTTTTATACTACACTTTTCTTCTCCACAACCCTATACTACACTATACTACACTATACATTACTATACTATACTATACCATACTATACTGTTCTCTGACCCTGTACTATATTAAACTATACTCTACTATACTATACTGTTTTCTGACCCTGTACTATATTAAACTATACTCTACTATACTATTCTCTGACCCTACCCTATTCTTTTTTATACTATACTTTTCTTCTCCACAACCCTATACTACACTACACTACACTATACATTACTATACTATACTATACCATACTATACTGTTCTCCGACCCTGTACTATATTAAACTATACTCTACTATACTATACTGTTTTCTGACCCTGTACTATATTAAACTATACTCTACTATACTATTCTCTGACCCTACCCTATTCTTTTTTATACTATACTTTTCTTCTCCACAACCCTATACTACACTACACTACACTATACATTACTATACTATACCAAACTATACTGTTCTCCGACCCTGTACTATATTAAACTATACTCTACTATACTATACTGTTCTCCGACCCTGTACTATATTAAACTATACTCTACTATACTATACTGTTTTCTGACCCTGTACTATATTAAACTATACTCTACTATACTATTCTCTGACCCTACCCTATTCTTTTTTATACTATACTTTTCTTCTCCACAACCCTATACTACACTACACTACACTATACATTACTATACTATACCAAACTATACTGTTCTCCGACCCTGTACTATATTAAACTATACTCTACTATACTATACTGTTCTCCGACCCTGTACTATATTAAACTATACTCTACTATACTATACTGTTTTCTGACCCTGTACTATATTAAACTATACTCTACTATACTATTCTCTGACCCTACCCTATTCTTTTTTATACTACACTTTTCTTCTCCACAACCCTATACTACACTATACTACACTATACATTACTATACTATACTATACCATACTATACTGTTCTCTGACCCTGTACTATATTAAACTATACTCTACTATACTATACTGTTTTCTGACCCTGTACTATATTAAACTATACTCTACTATACTATTCTCTGACCCTACCCTATTCTTTTTTATACTATACTTTTCTTCTCCACAACCCTATACTACACTACACTACACTATACATTACTATACTATACTATACCATACTATACTGTTCTCCGACCCTGTACTATATTAAACTATACTCTACTATACTATACTGTTTTCTGACCCTGTACTATATTAAACTATACTCTACTATACTATTCTCTGACCCTACCCTATTCTTTTTTATACTATACTTTTCTTCTCCACAACCCTATACTACACTACACTACACTATACATTACTATACTATACCAAACTATACTGTTCTCCGACCCTGTACTATATTAAACTATACTCTACTATACTATACTGTTCTCCGACCCTGTACTATATTAAACTATACTCTACTATACTATACTGTTTTCTGACCCTGTACTATATTAAACTATACTCTACTATACTATTCTCTGACCCTACCCTATTCTTTTTTATACTATACTTTTCTTCTCCACAACCCTATACTACACTATACTACACTATACATTACTATACTATACCATACTATACTGTTCTCCGACCCTGAACTATATTAAACTATACTCTACTATACTATTCTCTGACCCTACCCTATTCTTTTTTTATACTATATTTATGTTACCAGACATGATCATATTTTTTATCAAGAAAATTCACATTGGATCATAATTTAATTTTTCTAGTAAGACCTTTGATATTAGGGCAAAAATCGTATTCTTGATAATATTTTTTTTATTGTTTTCCTGTAAAAATATCTAAAAATCCTTGAATCAAGTTCAAATTGATTTATCTTGTTTTAGAAACAACACTGCATAAGATATTTAGGCTCTTCAGAGAATGTATTTTTAACATGTATTTTGTTTTAGTATTTATAGTCAAACCAATTGAAAATAATCTACCAGTGCTGAAGAAGTAATCCAAAGTATTTAGAGTACGTTACTGACCTTGAGTAATCTAACAGAATATGTTACAAGTTACATTTTACAGCATGTAATCTGTAGTGGAATACATTTCAAAAGTAACCCTCCCAACTCTGACTATGCTGCACTACAACATTTTATATTCTAATATACTATAAAATACAATTCTCCTATACTATACTATTCTATATTATTCTCTAAATATACCCTACATTATACTATATTGTAATCTACTATTTTTGTACCCTAAGACACGATTCTATTCTCCTATACTAAACTATACTCTATACTATAATATATTTCTGTTTGTTTGCTTACACTATCTCTCTCTCTCTCTCACACACACACACACACACACACACGCACGCACGCACACACAAATTCACATGCGCAGTCAGAGGCCCTGCAGGAGACAGACATGGGTCAATGAAAATAATCAGCTTGCTGACGCCTGGGTCGGTTTCTCGCATACTCTCAGAGCCCCAAATATGTGCGATGGAGGACAGGGATCCCACAGGAAGTTGGCGACACAGTTCTACACCCACGTTTCTGTCAACGCTAAGAGAATGGCATTTGGTAGCGACTATCCACACACACACACACATAAATACACCATTGGTATATTCAATTATTGATACATTCATTTGTACTTTCATTGTACTTCTTTGTAAGTGAAAGCACTACAGCTATCCACTTATATAGGACTGCTCGATTCCATGGTACCAAATGATAATTCCATTGTACATGACAATTCATGACATGTGCGAAAATACGAATTTCCAATCATAAATATTCATGGCGGTGTGTTGAGAGAGACCTTGATGCAGCAGACTACACAGGCATTTATGTATGGACATTTGTGCGTGCGTATTTGAGTGTGTGTGTGTTGATGCGCAGATGCTGTTTCTTCATACATTCCAGCCCACTCATTTTCCCAGGGTTTGAGTCAGTCCGCTCTTATCACAGAGCCAGACGCAACCAAGCTCACTCACATACTCGGTCCATGATTGCACACATAATGTTTAGTTATATTATTACAGACTAATGGTCCATGTTCACACAACACACATACACACAATCCTAATTCTGCAATCTGACTCAACTCTCATAATATATCTAACGTGCTTTCGAATACGGCACATTCTAAATCGCCACAGCTCTGCGTCATCTGACGTCATCAGCAGAGTGAGTAAGGACTGCTTTAACCTTCTCCTCAAAAAGTTTATCTAACATCAGCACAAATCTTTCTCAACCTTTCCAGCTCTCCCCGTCATTGACGCATTGCCCAGTTCTTGGTCAATCCGAACTCTCTAGTGTGTTTATAGAAGTGTTGAAACATCTGAGCGCTCTCATTCGCCCTGTTTATTGTCTTGTTCAAAAGTGAACATTTGTTTTTACTCCGTCTCTTGCTCTTTCACCTCAATTCGTCCCTGTGGTTCGCCTGATTTCATCTGGACTGGAGTGAACAGAATTTGCATTAAGCTTACCGAACAAATGATGTGAACGCTCAACATTTGCACCATGATGAACGATTTACATCTGGAAGAGGGTGTTGAAAGACTAAATTGAGACCATTCGACCTATCACACGTTAAGTGTATACAAATATTTGTCTAAACCTAAATGAGGGGGGAACTTTTGTATGGAATAAATCACGAATACAAACATTCTTGATTTGTAGCATTAAAGTCATTAATTACAGAAAAGTGTGGCCGTACCGTGGTACGGTGATGGTATGAGATGGATCTGAATTATTATATTCATATATCATGGTACTAAAAAAAAGGGGTAATATTATGGTAATTTTTTTGTTACTGCAAACATTCATAAAATGTGCTGATTACATTGTAGCATATTAAATAAATAATTTTTCATAGTCCCTTACAAAAAAAATGATTACTATGGTGACGCCATGTTTAAGTGATAAGGCAATACAATGGTACTTGGGCAAATATCATGGGACTGAATGATTACTATTTTTGTATAATATAGCATGTACATTTTACTTTGAGAATATCATGGTAAATGTCCAAAACATCATGGTATTACCATGGGACATATTGAGAACACCTTTGTATTACAAAGGTACTTGTCCAAAAACATAATGTTGAGGAAATCATTGTATTACATGTCACCATGGCCAAAAACATGGTAAAATATACATACAGAAATGTGAGCGCAGCGTAGTTCTAATGGGAAGACTAGCAGCTGTACATCATCACTCCATTAGCTGGGTAATTCCTAGCCAATCACATGTAAGCCATTGCTTTATAAGTCTGCTCACAATCTATCACATTGCTACAACCTCCACCACCCCACCACCACCAGTTGAGCCCCGTCCCACACAGGGGTAGGCTCCTTGCCCCTTCCTCATATCTCCGGCAGGATATGACGGTTCTGAGTACAACTCCCTCGGACCACCAGACGGGGCCTACGCCAAAGAGAGACATTACACTTCTGTTTTACATTCATCAAATAAATGGTATCTTAAACCTCACTCAAGCCTGCGTGTCTTCCCGATAGAAATACATAGTATATTACCATGGTGCCATGTCTGAAAACATTGTATTACCAAGGCACATGTATAGAAAACCATGGTATTACATTGTACCATTACCGAAAACATGGTATTACCATAATACATTTTGAGAAGTCCATTCTATTACCATGGTACCATTGTATTGTCATGGTAAATATCAAGATAATCAGTGTTTTACTATGGTACCATGTCCACAAAAACACAAAAAACATGGTAATACCATTGTACATATTCAGAAAGACATTGAAATACCAGTGAACATGTCAAGAAAACTATTAAATTACTGTGGTGCCATGTCCAAAAAACATGGTAATAGCATGGTTCTTAGTAAGAGAAAGCCCAGTGATCTCTGCTGCATGTGGCACTGTTTTCTCGACTCCTTCAGAAAACGTTTTCTGGCTCTTGGTTTTTGATTCCGCCAACGGCATCCACTAAACCTCCCTCTCCTCTACATCCTCAAAGCTCTAGGGATCCCCAGTCCAAACTTCCCCCAGTGGCGGTGGGGGCTGGTGATGCTGTTTGGCCTTAAATTTGCATTGCTCCTCTGGACTGGAGCTCACTCGATCAGTACCCCACAGATTGACGAGCCCACGGATGCCGATTTACTGTATATGTCAGCCATGCTGGAGCCACGGCACATCTGGAGTCTACTAGAGCGAGAGAGAGAGAGAGAGGTGTAGGTGGAGAGGAGGAGGGGGGCTTTGGCTTAAACAAGTGTAGCACACCACAGTCGATGAAAGGAGCTCCCCAGATCTCTCTTCCCACATCCATTCCTCCCTCTACTCTTGATTTCTGACTGCTCTTCTGAGAAGTTTGTGGTAACAGGGCTGTGTGAATGGATACTGCTTGTCTACAATCTGCTTCCCTTGATAAAATCTCACCTTTCAGTGTATGAAGTATATTCCTTCAGTCAGTGTAGCAGACATGTCGGGATTTCAGACATGCATGACATTAAACAAAAAAGCCGATGTCATGACAGAATTGTCTTGAACTGTTTGACAGATTCGAGTGTCAGCACACTGTTATGATTCTCATGCTATATGATACAGTATGGAATATATGAGTAATACTTAAACAATAAGGCATTGTTTAAATGTGAGGCGTGTCGTTTTTTGGATGTAAAAATACTTTCACATATTCTGGTTTAATCTGCAGAGTCATTTATAGGTACTTCCTGAGGAGTGTAAACACTGCGACTCTGGTGCTTTGTCGCAACATCTGTTTGTTTGAGCAGTCCGACAGCAACATTGGCTCAACCAGCGTGAGTTTGTTGCGGGAATAACTGTTTGTCTAACTAATAGTTATCTGGGGAGTTTTAGGGAAATCTGTTTGGAAACAGTAACTGTTTTTACAATTTGGTCTGGTGCTGTTAGTGGCACAAAAATTACATTTAAAAATTGTTTTATAACACTTTCATATGAACCCTAATAACTACATTTTTTATTTTTTCCATCCTTCTTCACTCCTCCCTTCATTTTTCATTCTTTCTTCCATTTTCTTTCTTTCCTTCCTTCTTTTCTTTCTTTCTTCCTTCCCTCTTCCCTTTATTTTCATTCTTTCTTCCTTTTCTTTCTTTCTTCCCTATGTCTTTCTTTCTTCCTCTTTTTTCCATCCTTCCCTCCTCCCTTCATTTTTCATTCTTCCATTTTCCTTTCTTTCTTTCTTTCTTTCTTTCTTTCTTTCTTTCTTTCCTCCCTATGTCTTTCTTCCTTTCTTTTTCCATCCTTCCTTCCCTCCCTTCATTTTTCATTCTTTCTTTCTTTCTTTCTTTCTTTCTTTCCTCCCTATGTCTTTCTTTCTTCATTTCTTTTTCCCATCCTTCCATCCCTCCTCCCTTAATTTTCATTCTTCCATTTTCTTTCCTTCTTCGTTCCTTCTTTCTTTCTTTCTTTCTTTCCTCCCTATGTCTTTCTTCCTTTCTTTTTCCATCCTTCCTTCCCTCCCTTCATTTTTCATTCTTTCTTTCTTTCTTTCTTTCCTCCCTATGTCTTTCTTTCTTCATTTCTTTTTCCCATCCTTCCATCCTTCCTTCCTTATTTTCATTCTTTCTTCCCAATGTCTTTCTTCCTTCTTTCTTTTTTCCATCCTTCCTTCCCTCCTCTCTTCATTTTTCATTCTTTTTTTCATTTTCTTTCCTCCTTTCTTTCTTCCCAATGTCTTTCTTCCTTCTTTCTTTTTTCCATCCTTCCTTCCCTCCTCTCTTCATTTTTCATTCTTTCTTCCATTTTCTTTCTTTCCTTCCTTCTTTTCTTTCTTTCTTCCTTCTTTCTTCCTTTCTTTTTTCCCATGCTTCCTTCCCTCTTCCCTTTATTTTCATTCTTTCTTCCTTTTCTTTCTTTCTTCCCTATGTCTTTCTTTCTTCCTCTTTTTTCTTTTTTCCATCCTTCCCTCCTCCCTTCATTTTCATTCTTCCATTTTCCTTCCTTTCTTTCTTTCTTTCTTTCTTTCTTTCTTTCTTTCTTCCTTTCTTTTTCCATCATTCCTTCCCTCCCTTCATTTTTCATTCTTCCATTTTCTTTCCTTCCTTCTTTTCTTCCTTCCTTCTTTCTTTTTTCTTTTTCCCATCCTTCCTTCCCTCCCTTCATTTTTCATTCTTCATTTTATTTCTTTCTTTCTTCTTTCTTTTTTCCATCCTTCCTTCCCTCCCTTCATTTTTCATTCTTCCATTTTCTTTCCTTCCTTCTTTTCTTTCTTTCTTTCTTCCCTATGTCTTTCTTCCTTCTTTTTTCTTTTTCCCATTCTTCCTTCCCTCCTCCCTTCATTTTTCTTTCTTTCTTTCTTTCTTTCTTTCTTTCTTTCTTCCCTATGTCTTCCTTCTTTCTTTTTTCTTTTTCCCATCCTTCCTTCCCTCCTCCCTTCATTTTCATTCTTCCATTTTCTTTCCTTCGTTCCTTCCTTCCTTATTTTCATTCTTTCTTCCCAATGTCTTTCTTCCTTCTTTCTTTTTTCCATCCTTCCTTCACTCCTCTCTTCATTTTTCATTCTTTCTTCCATTTTCTTTCCTCCTTTCTTTCTTCCCTGTCTTTCTTTCTTACTTCATTCTTTTTTCTTTTTTATCCTTCCTTCCCTCCTCCCTTCATTTTTCATTCTTCCATTTTCTATCATTCCTTCCTTCCTTCTTTTCTTTCTTTCTTTCCTCCCTATGTCTTTCTTCCTTTCATTTTTTCCCATCCTTCCTTCCCTCCTCCCTTCATGTTCATTCTTTATTCCATTTTCTATCTTTCCTTCCTTCCTTCCTCTTTCTTTTTTCTTCTATCCTGCCTTTCTTTCTTAATTTAAAATAATTTTTAAATGATTAAAATACTCCACTAATCCACTTTAATATAATGTTTCACTGCCTCAGTCAATTTACTAACCAATGGATTATGTTTATGTTTTAGTAATTAAAATGATTTATATAGCAGTTGGACTTAAAATATATTTAACATAAATCTTAACATATACAAACTAGATAATATGCTGTTTTAATAATAGTGCAATAATACATGTACTAATGGATTCATAAATTAAAAACGAACTTTAAACAGTCGAATCATTATAAAGGAAATCCGAAAATCTCCTTGCAGTAAATACCATGCTGAGAACTGCCGGAGGCTTCTAATGGTTATTTCTAAAAACGACTTGTGTGCTGTTGAGTGACTGAGAGAGAGCGAGAGAGGTCTAAAGTGTCAAGGAATTCATTGTCTGCTCTCCACCTGCTATTATTCTGCACCCAATCAACCTGCTAGCCAGGCTGGAGCCGCTGGCCATCTGGAAACGTTGCTGTGTTTATAAACTTGGCAGGACCGCGCACTGTGGGGCTTGACCTCCTACACGAATCTGGAAACAATTAGAGCAAGACAGAGTGGCGAGAATACATCTTGCTGACTGCGGTGGGGACATTATTGGCTTGTTAAAGAAATCACAGACTTAGACATTGCCATAAATGTACAAGTACACAAACGCAATCTCATATATCGTGTTATTTATTTTTGAATAAATCCTGAGAAAGAATTTATTCTCACATTAGACCGATTAAATTTGTTGGCTTAAAGTGAAAATACTCTCATGTCATTCCAAACAACAAGGGAGAAGTTTAGCCGAATGTCTGAGCTGCTCTTTTCTATACAATGAAAGGGGATGGGGACTCGAGCTGTTGAGCTTCACAAAGGCCAAAAAAGCATCATAAAAGTACTTTGTGTGACTCATTCTCTAAGTTTGAAGTCTTCTGAAGCCGTACGATAACTTTGCATGAAGTTGAAATTTGAATCATTATTCACTCAAAATCTTGTCTTGAAAATCTTGCTTGACAGACATGGTCACTATTCACTTTCATTGTATGGAAAAGAGCACCTTGGACACTCAAAAAACTACTTTTGTGTTCCAAGAATGAAAGAAATTCATACGGGTTTGGAACAACATGAGGGTAAATAACTGATTACAAAATTCTAATTTTTGAGTGAAAAATCCCTTTAAAGACAATCTCTTTTTCTTGCTTTCCTAGACTCTCTCTCTCTCTTTCTCTCTCTCTCCTGCACTCACTCACAGCTGGATTGTTCCAGTATTGGCAGGGTCGACAGCAGACTCCGTAATTTCCCACTTTCTGATTTCATGCCAAACAGGAAGTGCAGAGACACACCATTCAGAAAACCCCTTCAGTCTTCCTGCAACTGCTCCCCTGGGTCGCATCTTTCACTTGTGAGGGAGTAAACCATCTTGTAATCCACTGTAAAAAAGGATTTGTTCAAAAATAGGCCTAAGAAATGGAAAGTTTTAAAGATTGGTTTTTATAAATTAGTTGTTATTCTATGAAAATCTTGACATCTGCCCGAGCTTAAGTCGTAAATGAATCATTGTAATGGTCAACAGAATCATGAAACAAACAAAGACATAAATAATCATGTCAATGAATCAAATCACTTTTATCATATGAAATTCTGTGTTTAATGTCAAAAAACACAATTCAGTGTTTTGGTGAATATGCAGGGCTGGACTGGCAATCTGGCATACCGGGCATTTTCCCGGTGGGCCGACGCACTTGGGGGCCAATCATGGGCAGACTGGCCAGCGGGAGAACTGAGCAGCCGGTGGTTGGGCTGCGATAAGCAAAAATGAGATTATGCAGAACGGACCACTAAATGGCACCACGATATGCAGAAAAGGACAGTGAATCCCCCCGCTCAACAACTTTTGGATCAACCCCACCCCCATAGTGATGCCAGAGGTTAACGTGTTTGAAACGGCAGAGAAAAGGTGGTGACCGTGTCCGTTTTGTCTCTCGCTTCCTCGCAAAATGCGAATTGGAGTCTTTTGGAACCCAAATACTGCCGGTTCATCATACAATTGCATGCAAAGCTACTGATCTTAGATTTCTGATTTCCACCATCTCCCCTGTGAGCAAATGTGTCCTTTCCAAGTTTCTCTCAATATGCTCTGCATTACCATTCATTATTACCATATCATTAGGGCTCAAGTAAGGAGTGTGTATGCTATGTATATAATACATATTAAAAAATGTTATTAGAGTTTATTAGAATGACATTTTCCACTGTATGATGATTACCATTTTGATTACCATTTTTATTTCACTGGACTGCAAAGATTTTATTTTAAACAAAATTCAAAAATACAAAAAAAATATTTCAGTCTATTTTTAAGAATTGCACATTTCAATTTTATGAAAATTTCCTTCAGAATAATTATTTCTGAAAAAAAAAAAAAAATAGTAATAATAAATATATATATATATATATATATATATTAATCTGAATTAAGCAAAATATTAAATATTTAATTACATTTAAAAATGTCATATTTATGCTTAACTTTTAATAATCTAGATTATTTAAAGATCACTCATTTCAGTTTTGAACATTTTTAATGCATAAATCTTAAAAATAATTATATTGGAATTTTTTTATTTTATTTATATATTTATTTTGGCATGCTTTTGCATATTCTAATTTTAAAAGGTAGTTCTGAATGGCATACCATGCTACTCCATATTTCACACTTTTTTTCTTGATTACATTTAATCAAATTAAATCACTTGATTGTCACACTACCATGTACACAAGTGCAACAGTAGATGAAAGTCTTGTATGCAGTTCTGAGCAACATAGCAGTCATGACAGTGACGAGACATATACCAATTACAATAAACAACATATTTACACAACACAATTTACATATCAAATGTACATATACTTACACAACACAGTACTAATATACAATGTACAGCAAACAATACACAGTGTTGATTGTTGATCGTGAGAGATCATGTGTTCAAAAGTCTGATTGCTTGGGGGAAGAAGCTGTCATGTAGTCGGCTGGTATTTAAAGCTAAAAATAGATGATACAATAAAGTTGAAAAGCTTAATAAGAAAGCGCATTACCCAGGAGAAGTCAAGAATGTATTTTAAATGGGTCATCAAAACAAAGGTAATTCAAATTCATCAAGAAATGCTATAAATAAATGAAATCTTTGAAAATGTAAATGATGTCATCCTACTGATTTTATCTATATTGTTCTTTGCTCTTCGGCTCATCTTATTGTATTTAGTGTTGTTTCTGTTTAGTTTTCATGATTCCAGCTCTTTCTTTGCAGGTGCATCACATCTGTACACCAGGTGGTGGCAACAAGACACAATATCTCACACACCTTCAGAAGACACACACACACACACTGAAATTTAGACACACCCATCAAACAAGACAGCCAGGCACACATACTAGAGTGACGGGCCGTGCATTTAAAGTCTAGGCCTTCAGTGTGATTCATGCCATTAAGAAATTACAGTTTCACAATGAATAAGACACCGTATGCCTTTGGGCATCATACATTATGTCACAGCTAACCTATAATACCAATTGACATTATAAAAAACACGTCCACACATGAAAGCCAGAATTTGAAGTGACACTTAATGCTCAAGCAAGCCTAATTTTAACTGCAGCATGACGTCTCCTGAACAGAAATTCAAAATCATAATTTTTCATATGAATCTAACAAGGAGGTCTATAATACCTGGACAAATCTATTTAATGATATTTGTGATTTAAATGTTGCTTGCAATAAATTTCATTTCATCAGGGTACACAGTTATGCTGCTCCATTCAAGTTGGATGTGGGATATTCCTACTTGATATCTCCGACCATAAATGCATTCCATTTGGAACTGTAACGCTCCCGTTAGCTTAGCAGGGGTTTGACTCTCATTAGAGATGTCTCCTAGCAACCCAACTGATAAACAATGCTGCATTGCTAGCATTTGTGCTACAGGTGTACGATTATCAAAAGAGATTATAATTTACCATGTTTTACACCTGTTTCTGCAGGTGTTTGTTAAACAAGCTTTAATGTCATGTGGAAACAAACTCATTAATCGATATTACTTAATAAAGTGAATGTTTATCACTTACTTTGTATATCTCCCTGACTGTCGACATGTTTGTGTGACATCATGCACCTGCATCTCGGCGAAATCAGAGTTGAGAATTTCTGCACGAGCCTACAAGTTGTAATTCTGACTTAAAAATACATCTCATTGCACTTTTCCTAGCAGGAAGTTGTAAAATCTGACTTTCCGAGTTGAATGGAACGCAGCACTACTTATCAAAACTTGACATGACACTGAATGCTCAAGCTGCCTAATTTACACTTAAACTCCTGATGTTGCTATAACAACGCAAAAAGCATTTACCAGTTTACTTGAAGTGAAAATCAGTCCTACTTTCCTGTTTAATCATTTAAGCAATTGCCACATGGTCATGCAGAACATCTCGTGTTTTTAAATCCAGAAGGATCTATTTCTCAATGGTGATAACGGCAGTGATGACAGTCGACTGGTCAGTAAGATCTCCCGCTTTTCGCTCTTGAATTACTTACATCACATAAAGCATGATTGCATCACTCAAGGCCAGCTAGAAGGCCTCGATTGGGACATATCCTAAAGATCACACCCACCAATAACAAATAAATCAATCTGATTGGCTGATGAATCTGACAATCTGACTTTAGTTGCTCATTCATTTGCACTGTTGAGGTACCATTTTAATAGTGTTTAAATTAAACTGATTATGAAATATAAGCAAGCTTGCTTAAATATCACAATATCATACTTAGTTGCTCCAGTATGCAGGCATATGTTTGTAACTAGCTTGCACTTCTCATTGGCTGTCCCAGAATGTCTTAAATAGAGAATCGTAAATACTGTATAAATAAAAAAACATTATCGGAATAAAACTTCACGTAAAGTGCATTATTCATTGGACACTCCAAAATGACTAGATTCATGATTGCAAACTTTGACCCGAATTGCCTTTTTTTAATCTAAACATTTGGATTTACATTAATGACACATCTCAAACTGTGACTTTAAGATAAAAATATTCCACTTAAAACCTGAATTAACATATTTGTCCAACAGTCAGTATTTAATCAAAACAGGCTACAGCCAAAGTCTGCATTGAAACTGCCATTATCAGATGTCACTTGGATATTAAGGGCAGGAATGTTTTTGAAAAGAAAAGCAATGAGCAGTGATTTCACTTTGCAGGAATTCACTCATTTCTTGAGTTCCCTTCAGTAGATGCACACAGATAGAATCTCTGCCCCAGGCTACAAGGAACATCTCTTCTCCAGAACCTGTGGAATGCACACAGATTCTTTCATTCAAGTGTAAGGTGACTACCAAGGGTGTGTTCCCTCTCTTTCTCTCCGCTCTTTTTCATCTTTCGCATGTCATGTGCTGTGTAGGGGAGTGTTTGTGGAGAGTTTGAAAGAGCAGGTGGTTTGGACTGTCTGGACAGGTGTTATCTCCTGTCTGTAATGCTGTGTGTCGGGCCAACTGAGTTATCTGAGGCGTTTGGGCCACAGCTGGTCAGCAGTCAACCAAAAGTTACAGATTAGACTGCAAAGAAACATCTAATCTAGTTAGGATTTTTTTTGGTTAAAATTCTTCCTCCTATACCAGCTTAATATGCAGAGACAACTCTAATAGGAGT